>OY992879.1:61605149-61782649 GCA_963921405.1 Cepaea hortensis
AAATATTTCACATCAACTCAGACATGCCTCTATATAGCTGCACTGCGAACATGGCTAGAGTCTACTTTAGGAATGTATCGTGTATCTGTGTATACGGGTTTACCACTGCTTATAGATGTGTGCAGTATTATTAGAAAGCGGCCGTTATGTCTACATTATCAAAGTATGTTGCCTTACAGAGCTGGTATAGTATCTATGTGTCTGCTACGTTGTATGTTTTGTCATGTTGCCTTGTAGTATTTGGAGGGAGTTTCATGTGGGTGTCTAGTGAACTTTTTAAAAACTATGTCTCGGAATCCACAACGCCACTGGCATTAGAGGTTTTTCAACTTGACTGCTCATTGACCACGCTTCACAGTCATACTAAAGTACGGGTTCTATGTAGTACTTAAACACTCCTTTTATTTCTCATTACAGTTGTCAACTTTATATTAGTCAGTATGTTGTCCAATTTGCAAAAGACAACCTTCATCACAGCGATTCTTGTTCCAACGCTTTAAAGCCACCTCCTATCAGACATTTTTTCTTTCCTTTTATGCTCACGGCTACCGTTTCCCCATTTCAAGCTCCATGTCTCTACTCGTATGCATTAGTGTGGTAGAAGTAAACCGATAACTCACAAGATAGACGTATATTATCACACTGTATATGAACATGTGGGAAACGGCTACATCCGGGCAAGGAGGGCGTTGTATCTGTCACATGCGTATGGATACAGCCGAGACACGTGGTTAAGAGGGATACTACAGAAAAAAAACGGTATTATGTTGGCGATCGAACCAGGGGACCTAATTCGTGATGACCACCATGTACGGGAGTGATTCTGCCCCCTCGTCAACAGGGCGTCGGAGGTTTAAAAGGGTGTTCATTCTCTCGCTTTTCTATTTCCGAGTCGTCATAGGGTCACCAAGTAACAGTAAAGAACACGAAACTACTACTACCAAGGCCTCTATACACCACAATGCATTTTCGAATATAATATACACAACTATAATCAAGTCATCACAGTATTCAACTAACCCGTTCTCATAGACATAGAGGAGAGATGTGAGCACCGAGGCCAGTTGGAGGAGGTGTACCTTTTACTTAACATCTATCGGGCCATACACCGACGAGTGTGTAGCTATATTTATCATATAATATTACCCGTGAACACAACAAGTTTCCCCGGATCAGTCTTAGGCTTCTCATATAACATGACATATCACGTACCCGCTGTCCTGACCAGCAAAGTTATCGCTTCTCAGAGCAGACATTTACACTTTCATTAATTCTTCTGCCTGGCCAAAGGGGGTCTTTGCATCTTTCCGCAGAAACCTAGTTCCAATGCTAATATATGTTTTTCAATGTGTCGGCTCATTACCACATTTCACATCCTGCCAAAAGTACAGGTTCTATGTTCCACTCCAACAGTCAAATAAGAAAAATGTTAGCCAAATTATTAAAATGTTGGCCAAATATAGAAATATATCAACCAGACGTATAAAGTATAGTAAAATATGTTAGCCAAACTTATAAAACTCGTGGTCAAAATAAGAAATATCTCAACCAAGCGTATAAGAAATAGGAAAAATGTTAGCCAAATTATTAAAATGTTGGCCAAATATAGAAATATATCGACCAGACGTATAAAATATAGTAAAATTTGTTAGCCAAACTGATAAAACTCGGGGTCAAAATAAGAAATATCTCAACCAAGCGTATAAGAAATAGGAAAAAGGCTAGTCAAACTAATGAAAATGTTGGCCAAATACAGAAATATCTCGACCAACTTATAAAATGTAGGAAAAATTGTTAGCCAAACTGATAAAACTGTTAGCCAAAATAAGAAACAAGACGACCAACTTATAAAATGTAGGAAAAATTGTTAGCCAAACTGACAAAACAGTTGGTCAAAATAAGAAACGGCTCGACTAACATTATAAAAAGTAGGGAAAATGGTAACCAAATTAATTTAAAAAGGTGACCAAAATAGGAAATATCTCGACCAAACTTATGAAAAGTAGGAAAATTGTTCGTCAAATGTGACAAATATTGGGCAAGTAGGAAATCATGTTACCCAAATAGGAAAAATATCGATCAGACTTATAGGTGTCTCGCCCAAACTTATAAAATGTATGAATATTTGTTAGCCAAAGGTGAAAAATATTGGCCAAGTAAAGAAATATCTCATCCGAATTTATAACAAGTAAGAAAACATGCTAGTAAAATCAAGAAATATGTCGACTGAAGTTATACTATAGGCGAATTGATGGACAAACTTATAAAGATGTCGACCGTTATAAGAAAATGTATTACCCAAATTAGGAAAAAATATTAACCAAGTTTTGAAATATCTCGACCAAACTTACAAAAAATAGGAAAATATGTCGACTAAAGTAGGAACATTTGTTAGCCAAAGATGAAAAATATTGGTCAAGTAAAGAAATATCGCATCCAAACTTTTAAAATGTATGAAAATTTGTTAGCCAAATGTGAAAAATATTGTCCAAGTAAAGACATGTTTCAACTAATCTTATAAATATGTCGTCCAAACTTATAAACATTAGGAAAATGTGTTAACCAAATGGGAAAAATATTGGCCAAGTGGAGAAATATCTCAACCATACGTATGAAAAGTAAGAAAATTTGTTAACCAAATGGGAAAAATATTGGCCAAGTGGAGAAATATCTCAACCATACTTATGAAAAGGAGGAAAATGTGTTAACCTATTGATAAAATATCGCCCAAGCGAAGAAAAAAGTTACACAAAACTTATAAAACTTAGGAAAATGTGTTAACCTAATGAGAAAAATATTGACCAAGTAAAGAAAAACGTACACCAAACTTCTGAAAAGTAAGAAAATTTGTTAACCAAAAGGGAAAAATATATGGGCTAAACTATGAAATACGTTGACCGAAGTAAGAAAGTGTGTTAACCAAATGGGGAAAAATGTTGGTCAAAACATGAAACATCTCGACCAAACTTATAAATATCTCATGTAAACTTATAAAAATGTAGGAACAAATATTGCTTCTGTAGTTATATCAAACGTATCTTGAACTTTTATCTGAACAGACATTTCACAAGACATAATCATCAACGTCAACACTTTCCCTCTTTTACATTACCGAAAGCTTCAACTTATCAGTCCAGAGTATCTACTAAAGAAGCACTTATGCATACTAATCACCCAGCTCTTCACACTCTTGGTTTTTTCTTTTCTAACACAAAGTGTCTCTGTCTTTCATAGATAGCTTCACAACTTTTCTATGTAGCACCACTAACAACTCCAAACCTTCGTTTCACATGAGTTCTAATGAAACAGTCATAACAACATTTAGGGCAATCTGTGGCTCCACCTGGGATAGTTTCAATATCATCTGAGTATTCATCAGCAAAGAGCTATTACCCATGGCTGACATCTTCAACTTTCTATACCACAATGTCTGCTACACTAACCTTCCATTGGTCCATCTTTCAACAATACAAAGAGTGTTCTCGAAGTCTAGCTAACATAACATTGCTTACTTTGTCCACCTCTATCACACTTTGTCATTTCACAGCTGCAATAGCGGCAAGTCTGCAACCAACCAACAGTGTCTGTTATGAAGTCAACCTTTCTTAAAGCCACGTCTGCCTTACTGAGCCCTTGAATACCCTCTACCACATCGTCTAACCGACTTTCAACGTGTCATACCAAATAACATTAACATTCTCTTTGATTACAGAACAGCTGATTTGCTGCTGACTAGGTAGATTTTCCAACCTCGTGGAGATAAATCATATGCCCCCTAACCTACTAGGCGCTATTCTAGACAACAAATATGGTAATCGACCAGCACCCCTAGGCAGAACTTGAAAAAACAACAGAGCTTGGGTTATTGAGACGAATAAGTTGCATTCCTTGGACTACCAGAAAGACATCAAACACAACAAACTCTTTCTTACTAACCCTAACCCTAACTATACAACAAACTCTTTCTTAAGAGACATAGATACAAACCAGTGTTAGAAATGAAAAAGTTAAATTTATGTGATTAAATTTTAATTAAAATTTAAAACTAATAAATCGCAATTTTATTGCGCGCTTCACTTAATATACAGATATAGGGTAAGTATTGGTATAAGTTAGGTATAGGACATATATCAAGCTTACATCTTGCGCAATAAAATTGCGATTTATTAGTTTTCAATTTTAATTAAAATTTAATCACATAAATTTAACTTTTTCATTTCTAACACTGGTTTGTATCTATGTCTCTTAAGAAAGAGTTTGTTGTATAGTTAGGGTTAGGGTTAGTAAGAAAGAGTTTGTTGTGTTTGATGTCTTTCTGGTAGTCCAAGGAATGCAACTTATTCATCTCAATAACCCAAGCTCTGTTGTTTTTTCAAGTTCTGCCTAGGGGTGCTGGTCGATTACCATATTTGTTGTCTAGAATAGCGCCTAGTAGGTTAGGGGGCATATGATTTATCTCCACGAGGTTGGAAAATCTGCCTAGTCAGCAGAAAATCAGCTGTTCTGTAATCAAAGAGAATGTTAATGTTATTTGGTATGAAACGTTGAAAGTCGGTTAGACGATGTGGTAGAGGGTATTCAAGGGCTCAGTAAGGCAGACGTGGCTTTAAGAAAGGTTGACTTCATAACAGACACTGTTGGTTGGTTGCAGACTTGCCGCTATTGCAGCTGTGAAATGACAAAGTGTGATAGAGGTGGACAAAGTAAGCAATGTTATGTTAGCTAGACTTCGAGAACACTCTTTGTATTGTTGAAAGATGGACCAATGGAAGGTTAGTGTAGCAGACATTGTGGTATAGAAAGTTGAAGATGTCAGCCATGGGTAATAGCTCTTTGCTGATGAATACTCAGATGATATTGAAACTATCCCAGGTGGAGCCACAGATTGCCCTAAATGTTGTTATGACTGTTTCATTAGAACTCATGTGAAACGAAGGTTTGGAGTTGTTAGTGGTGCTACATAGAAAAGTTGTGAAGCTATCTATGAAAGACAGAGACACTTTGTGTTAGAAAAGAAAAAACCAAGAGTGTGAAGAGCTGGGTGATTAGTATGCATAAGTGCTTCTTTAGTAGATACTCTGGACTGATAAGTTGAAGCTTTCGGTAATGTAAAAGAGGGAAAGTGTTGACGTTGATGATTATGTCTTGTGAAATGTCTGTTCAGATAAAAGTTCAAGACACGTTTGATATAACTATGTTTTGCGTATCCTTTTACAGGACTTAGCTGTCAACAGCAGCATCTTTCAGCTGTCTGTTGATCTCTTGGCAAGATTACGCTCAGTAGTTTGCCATTGCTTTCTGAGCGGCCGGCTCAGTATCCGCAAGTCACGAGCGGGGGTCGAACCACCTCAGTTCTCGCTCCGCTGCGAGACTCTGCGTGATAAACGGGATTACAGAGAGAAAGTGTTGTAACCCCACAGCCAGAGAGACCGGCTTGATATAACTACAGAAGCAATATTTGTTCCTACATTTTTATAAGTTTACATGAGATATTTATAAATTTGGTCGAGATGTTTCATGTTTTGACCAACATTTTTCCCCATTTGGTTAACACACTTTCTTACTTCGGTCAACGTATTTCATAGTTTAGCCCATATATTTTTCCCTTTTGGTTAACAAATTTTCTTACTTTTCAGAAGTTTGGTGTACGTTTTTCTTTACTTGGTCAATATTTTTCTCATTAGGTTAACACATTTTCCTAAGTTTTATAAGTTTTGTGTAACTTTTTTCTGCGCTTGGGCGATATTTTATCAATAGGTTAACACATTTTCCTCCTTTTCATAAGTATGGTTGAGATATTTCTCCACTTGGCCAATATTTTTCCCATTTGGTTAACAAATTTTCTTACTTTTCATACGTATGGTTGAGATATTTCTCCACTTGGCCAATATTTTTCCCATTTGGTTAACACATTTTCCTAATGTTTATAAGTTTGGACGACATATTTATAAGATTAGTTGAAACATGTCTTTACTTGGACAATATTTTTCACATTTGGCTAACAAATTTTCATACATTTTAAAAGTTTGGATGCGATATTTCTTTACTTGACCAATATTTTTCATCTTTGGCTAACAAATGTTCCTACTTTAGTCGACATATTTTCCTATTTTTTGTAAGTTTGGTCGAGATATTTCAAAACTTGGTTAATATTTTTTTCCTAATTTGGGTAATACATTTTCTTATAACGGTCGACATCTTTATAAGTTTGTCCATCAATTCGCCTATAGTATAACTTCAGTCGACATATTTCTTGATTTTGCTAGCATGTTTTCTTACTTGTTATAAATTCGGATGAGATATTTCTTTACTTGGCCAATATTTTTCACCTTTGGCTAACAAATATTCATACATTTTATAAGTTTGGACGAGACACCTATAAGTCTGATCGATATTTTTCCTATTTGGGTAACATGATTTCCTACTTGCCCAATATTTGTCACATTTGACGAACAATTTTCCTACTTTTCATAAGTTTGGTCGAGATATTTCCTATTTTGGTCACCTTTTTAAATTAATTTGGTTACCATTTTTCCTACTTTTTATAATGTTAGTCGAGCCGTTTCTTATTTTGACCAACTGTTTTGTCAGTTTGGCTAACAATTTTTCCTACATTTTATAAGTTGGTCGTCTTGTTTCTTATTTTGGCTAACAGTTTTATCAGTTTGGCTAACAATTTTTCCTACATTTTATAAGTTGGTCGATATATTTCTATATTTGGCCAACATTTTAATAATTTGGCTAACATTTTTCCTATTTCTTATACGCTTGGTTGAGATATTTCATATTTTGACCACGAGTTTTATAAGTTTGGCTAACATATTTTACTATACTTTATACGTCTGGTTGATATATTTCTATATTTGGCCAACATTTTAATAATTTGGCTAACATTTTTCTTATTTGACTGTTGGAGTGGAACATAGAACCTGTACTTTTGGCAGGATGTGAAATGTGGTAATGAGCCGACACATTGAAAAACATATATTAGCATTGGAACTAGGTTTCTGCGGAAAGATGCAAAGACCCCCTTTGGCCAGGCAGAAGAATTAATGAAAGTGTAAATGTCTGCTCTGAGAAGCGATAACTTTGCTGGTCAGGACAGCGGGTACGTGATATGTCATGTTATATGAGAAGCCTAAGACTGATCCGGGGAAACTTGTTGTGTTCACGGGTAATATTATATGATAAATATAGCTACACACTCGTCGGTGTATGGCCCGATAGATGTTAAGTAAAAGGTACACCTCCTCCAACTGGCCTCGGTGCTCACATCTCTCCTCTATGTCTATGAGAACGGGTTAGTTGAATACTGTGATGACTTGATTATAGTTGTGTATATTATATTCGAAAATGCATTGTGGTGTATAGAGGCCTTGGTAGTAGTAGTTTCGTGTTCTTTACTGTTACTTGGTGACCCTATGACGACTCGGAAATAGAAAAGCGAGAGAATGAACACCCTTTTAAACCTCCGACGCCCTGTTGACGAGGGGGCAGAATCACTCCCGTACATGGTGGTCATCACGAATTAGGTCCCCTGGTTCGATCGCCAACATAATACCGTTTTTTTTTTCTGTAGTATCCCTCTTAAGTGAATAGGTACAATTATCTCGGAACAGTAATAACATCTGATGGGAGATGCCTTGAAGAGATTAGAACAAGGATCGCCATGGCAAAAGTAGCCTTTAGCAAGATGAAAAACATACTGACCAATAAAAAGATGTCAATTGAAACGAGAAAAAGAGTGTTGAGATGCTACATAGAACCTGTACTTTTATATGGATGTGAAGCTTGGACAATGAGCAGCCAGGCTGAAAAACATCTGATGGCTATAGAAATGTGGTTTCTGAGGAAAATGCAAAGAATACCATGGACAGCCAGAAAGACCAATGAACAAGTCCTTCAAGAAACAAATGAAGATCGTAAACTGATCAGAGACATTAGACGTAGACAGTCACAGTTTTTTGGGCATGTTATGAGAAGAAATGATTTGGAGAACTTGGTGACAACTGGTAAGATCGAGGGGAACAGACCAAGGGGAAGACCTAGAAACAAGTATCTGGATGGCTTGGCCTTGTGGCATGGTCGAGACAGAAACACGGAACTGATCCACGACTCTGTTGATCGAGTGAGATGGCAGAACATGACAGCCCACGCTTACCGGCATGGCACATGATGGATGGATGATGGATGGATCCCTCTTAACCACGTGTCTCGGCTGTATCCATACGCATGTGACAGATACAACGCCCTCTTTGCCCGGATGTAGCCGTTTCCCACATGTTCATATACAGTGTGATAATATAGTCTATCTTGTGAGTTATCGGTTTACTTCTACCACACTAATGCATACGAGTAGAGACATGGAGCTTGAAATGGGGAAACGGTAGCCGTGAGCATAAAAGGAAAGAAAAAAATGTCTGATAGGAGGTGGCTTTAAAGCGTTGGAACAAGAATCGCTGTGATGAAGGTTGTCTTTTGCAAATTGGACAACATACTGACTAATATAAAGTTGACAACTGTAATGAGAAATAAAAGGAGTGTTTAAGTACTACATAGAACCCGTACTTTAGTATGACTGTGAAGCGTGGTCAATGAGCAGCCAAGTTGAAAAACCTCTAATGCCAGTGGCGTTGTGGATTCTGAGACATAGTTTTTAAAAAGTTCACTAGACACCCACATGAAACTCCCTCCAAATACTACAAGGCAACATGACAAAACATACAACGTAGCAGACACATAGATACTATACCAGCTCTGTAAGGCAACATACTTTGATAATGTAGACATAACGGCCGCTTTCTAATAATACTGCACACATCTATAAGCAGTGGTAAACCCGTATACACAGATACACGATACATTCCTAAAGTAGACTCTAGCCATGTTCGCAGTGCAGCTATATAGAGGCATGTCTGAGTTGATGTGAAATATTTTTGGTTATTTTTACACCCGGATGTAATAGGCGACAAGTCACAACACAGCTACGATGCGCTGGCAGGGGTGACCTTATCAACTTCACATACTGGTCAATCTATATACACCACCCATTAACATAGTACACCATCTGTCTTCAAGCCACAAGCGTTTTCAATGTCATAAAAATAACGAACTACTGACATTTAAGATCAGAGTGGCACATGCTCATACTGTTTGTGATATCTCCTACTCATGCCACCTGTTTTAACTAAATAAGGACACATACACCTAGCCCATAATCTCCAATCGGCAATTATGAGAAAAATCGATGGTAGTGTTATTGATTTTTATTGGATGGCCCGACAATAGGTGTTAATCTTTTAATCCCCTTCCAACCTTTATATGAACATTTATTAATATCGCGAACTATTTGCAATGGCGGAGATATAAGAAATATTATTAACCTGACTTGGTCATTACGATGAAGATAATCCCCTGGATTAGCCGTTATGAAAATGAGTATTGATTTTTGGCAACACCTGTTGAAGTCATATTCTGAATGTTAAGTTAGGTTATATTTTGTGATTCGTAGGTGCAACGGTGAAATCTGCTGCCTGTGTTTTTCAGCAGCGGTGGGACTTGTGGCCGCTGCGACACCCACACCTTGATGACTGGAAATCTTACCCACGACAAAGTTCCGAGATTCGAACCTGTCACTTCCACGGTGTCTGGGGTACCCCCTAAACATACTCCGCAACCAGCACACCACCTCTACTTTTCTAAACATAACCGGATTAATAACAACCGAGCTCGAAATCACAACTAAGTAACCAAATATTATCAATATTTCTTCTACCACTAGACCACCCCACTGGGATTCGAACCCGATGATAGTGTTCGGAAGCGTTTATCTAGTTACTCATCCACTCACCCCACCCCTTAACAACGAATATCACAAAGTCATACCCACTAAAACCATCGGCCATCTTTACACTTTCAAAGTTTTCATTTGAAGAGCTGTAACCGGTATGCTGATAGTATTTAAGTCCCAGCCACTATAGATAATAGTAACCCCGTTATAACAAACAGTCGACCCCTTTACAATAGACATATAATGAAAATATCCTTGGTCTTCTGACGACCGACGCCGAAATTATGCGTTGAATGTGTCGGTGGTATACCTCCATGCCTATATTTACCCACTTCTCCACTCGATCACTCTGGCTCTTACCAAGGAACGGGCGTAATTATCCAACCAATCCGCCCCTCGCCCACCTCTTAACAAGGATCAGAAGCAGTTATTTAGCTATTTGTACACTCACCAACCCCTTGACAACGACCTGGAGCCTTTATCTAGCAACTCCTCTGTCTCTTAGCAAGGAACCGACGCATTTACTTAGCCACTTCGCCACTCGCCCATCCCTTTAAATTGTTCGGAAGCTGTTATATAGGTACATCACCACTCACCAATCACTTAACAACGAATACCACGAAGCCACGCCCCCTTACAACCGTTACTACATGCCATCTTTACTTTTTTAAGGTTTTCATTTGAAGAGGTGTAATCTATATGATGATAGTTTTATAAGCCACTACGACCCACTACAGATCATATACACGCCATATATATACCTTTTTACTTATTATAATTTTCATATGACACCCGGCGCGGTTCGAGACTTCGACCCACCTAACCCCACCACAGTACTCGTCAATAACCGGACTAGTGATCACTCAGCAATGACTGGCCACTTGGGTACTAAAAGACACTGTTTTACTGGGGTCGACCACTCCACGCGACCGATCGGCCGCGCTTGCTCCTGCGCCCGCCGCCCGCCCCTGCGCGCCTTTGGTTGTTATTTATTTTTATTTTATTTTTTAAAAACATAGTTAAAATATTATACACACACTCAGTTATCTGCCCTTAGAAAACATGTCTTTTATTAGAATTATCGACCCTTACATATGACTTAGATACCTACCCTACCCAAACCGCCCTGGTCCCGAGCTGGATTGGGGACAATCCAGCGAGGTCAATCCAGAAAGTATAATTAGTTAACAGAAGACAAAAACCCTAACCCCTAACCACTAACCCCTAACCCTAACCCTAACCCCCTAACCATAACCCTAACCCCTAACCCTAACCCTAACCCTAACCCCTAACCCTAACCCTAACCCCTAATCCTAATCCTAAGGATTGGGGTCAATCCTTAGGATTCAATCCTGAAAATCTAATCAAATAGGACGTAAGATACTACTGTCGGATCTTTATCGATTTTATGAAGTTTGTGCACTGTGATAAGAGACTCCTTTGTGATTTATGGAAGAAGGCTGAAACCCTTATGAAAATGTCTGTTTGAAATGAAAGTGATCATTTTGCAAAAACTTTACTAAAAAGTGTACAAAATGACGTTACCACAAACTTCTTCTTTCTGTAGTCCATGCCGTGTGGCATTAATGATCATGTCTGTCCACAACCTTCTGTCTCGTGTACTGCCAGTCATTTCTTATACTGATCTTCCTCCATGCCACGAAGTCAAATTGTCAATCATCTTCTCTCTTTGTCTCCCTCTGCCTCTCTTCCCCTCTAACTGTGAAGATATACTCCAGCTTTCCCCTTCTCATGACATACCAAAATAAAGTGGACTGTCTTCTTGTGATGCCAGTACCCAGTTCTCATTGTGGGTTATCTTCTTTCGTGATATCTTCATTGCTCTTTATATCCGACCACGATGTTCTCATCATTCTTCTATAAAACCATATCTCCGCTGATTACACATAACTCAATAATAAATTACTAAAAGTTTTAAAAAAAGAAACAAATATCAAGATAGTCACAGAGGAGTAAGTGTTTTACACTATATCTATCTGTTGGTTAGATAGTTCTCTTATTTCTTTTTTCTATTCCTTATCGCCAATAAGTGCACACCAATACCCAAGAACTTATTTTCCATGCTAAAACAGCTTAAATAGAAAGCTATAGCGGACACTCGTATGTATCAGTGATATTATCACTAACCTGGGGCCTGGAATATGTTTGTCGACTGAAGCGGCTATCGACACGATCAAGGACAATACGGATATGAGTACTGCAATGCCCCGCGGTTGTAAACGGTGCACGAGTGATGGCTTTCATGTCTGACATGTGAGCTACCAGAGCATCATCATTTTGAGAGTACAAGCGACATAATATAACAGTGAGTGAACCAGGGGTGTGTAGTTGACAGCGTGCGTACAGACAGCCGACATTATATGACCAATATAGGTATGTGTTCTGTTCTCTCCAGCATTTTATGTGGCTGTACATCGGATGATGTTGCTTACTGTATCGTCAGGGTGGCTACCACTGCTGCTGCTGCTGCTGCTGCTATAACAACTATTGTCTATCACTACTCAGCCACTACTACCAGTACTACCACTGCTGCTACTTCTACTACTATTACTACTCAACTACTATACTACTGCTGCTACAAATACTACCACTACTACACTACATCTACTAATAGTATTACTAGTAGTAATACTACTACCGCTACTACTACTATTAACGCTACCACTACTATTATGGTTATTACTACTACTACTACTACCGCCACCACCACTACTACTACCACCACCACCACCACCACCACTATTATTACTACTACCTCTACTACTACTGCTGCTGCTGCTTCTGCTGCTGCTACTACTACTACTACTACTACTACTACTACTACTACTACTACTACTACTACTACTACTACTACTCAGCTACTATAATACTGCTGTTACTAATACTACAACCAATATAACCACTACTACACTAGATCCACTACTACTACTACTACTACTACTACTACTACTACTACTACAACTACTACTACTACTACTACTACTACTACTACTACTACTACTACTACTATATCCAAACAACTTTGTGTGTAATCATAGATTTATATGTACAGATACAAGAGTGACATGAACTAGGCGCCCACTTGACTCCCCCACGAGCTGATCATGTCAGACAACAACAACATTAGAAGAAAGTCCATCCGACCGTTCCTGAAACGACAACGACGGAAATCAGTGATTAGCATGTCGTCCTACACGGGCTTTGACGAGTACGGTTTGTTCGTCATCAATATTACATTTGTTAATACTTCTGTTGTTACGACTGCTGCTGCTATCAATAATATTGCTAATATTGTTGTTAATACTACTTCTGCTGTTGCCACTATAACAATAACAATCAATAATGTTACATTTGTTAACACTTCTGTTGTTACTACTGCTACTGTTATCAATGATTTTGCTAATGTTGCTGTTAATACTACTTCTGTTGTTGCCACTATAACAACAACAATTGCAGATGCTGCTATATTTACTTAAGAACACAAGCACGCACTATCACCTGTTCATATATTCAAACTTACCTACCTGTCTACTTAGCCAACTACCAACCTACCTAGCTATATATCTAGCTGACGACTTACCTACCTGCCTGCTTAACTATCTACCTACCTACCTACCTACCTAACTATCTTCTTACCTGTTTGCCCCTTTATCTAACCACACGTCTACCTATCTACTTACCGACCTATTTGTCTGCCTACTTAGCTAACTACCTACCTACCGACTTGTCTACCTAGTTAACTACCTACCTATCTGCACAGATGACTATATACCCGCCTAACTACCCACCTATCTATGTGATGAGAAGAGCGGTATTGGAGAATATCGTGACAACTGGGAAGATCAAGCTCCGACAGGCGGACAGTTAGAGCATTGCTTTGCTGATCCAGCAGCTTCTGTAGCCTATCTTGTTCCAGATGTATTAGTGTTACCTTTCCTCTGGAGTAAACTATGTAGGTCGAGAGAGGGTTCATGCTGCATGGGCAACACACGGTCTTTACAATTCAGTCCAGGTTTTGTACTATGGGGTGGTTATTATGCCCCCTTTTTTAAACACAATGTATCACACTATCGTCTGTCAAGATGGCCAGGTGGGAAATGAGGCAGAGGCAAACCAAGAGTATTGATGCTGGATGGACTGAGACGGTGACATGGAGGAATATCATCAGCAGAGTTGTAACATACAAGACCGAGATCTGTGAAGAGAGACACCAACGCCTACATCAGCTGGGGGGGGGGGGGAGGAGACATGATGATGATGAAATACCTACCAAGCTAACCACCTATCTATCCACTTGCTCACTATATACCTACTTACAAAGCTGGCTAATAATTGTTACTTTCAAATAATGTATGAGTTAGATGGAATTAGATAATAACTACCAGCTCTAGGGGCAGGAGGTACGCATGATGTATTCAATATCCAACCCGACCTCTTTATTTCCCTCGATATTTCTTGGTACAGGTTTCGACTACGTGGACCTGGGAACCCTAAGTTAATATTTACAATTCTACCTGGATGTGGTTTCAAACCCATTACCATCAGACCGCTTCCGCTGCTCTCTAAATTTAGACTCAACATTAAATGTATATTCTTTTACAGGACGTTGCAATCAACCCCACTATTTATTAACTGTTCGTGGGTTTTGAATAACGAAGACACAAACAATAGATTGCACGATTTATTGCCTGGCATATTTCGCTGCATCTCGTCAGGTACATACTGCAGAAATCACACAACTTACGTGAATTAACTAGATAAATCCTTCAAGTTGAAATATACACATATTCGCACAGTAATGTCACTTATCTACAACGGTAATTTTAAGCTGACTAACATGTCTTTCTGTTTGCACAATTTTAGCTTGCGTTGATTGATCATAATTGCTTCTGCAAACTTTAACAAGCGAGTATTTTGTGTGTTAAACAACACGCGAAAGGCAGTGTCTCTGTCCACCACATGGCCGCTTTCGATAATGTGCCTACCAGTTGAAGACGCCGGGAGCTTCCGGTGTGTCGGCCCCACGAGGCTAGCATCTCCTGTGTGTTGTATCTTGTTGACCCATTGAGGTATGTGTTCTGACTCTCGTTTGTTAAGCTGTCGTTTACTAGCCAATGTTACCTTCAGTAGTTGCTAGTAGCCGTCTCCCTGGCCTAGGAGTTAGCGACTTTCTCCGTAATCCCGTCTATCCACGTGAGCAAATGCAGCTGCGCGAGAATCGGTAGCGGTTCTCGCCGCGCCCGTTATTTACGGGATATGTGAGCCGGCCGCTCAGAAAACAATGGCAAACTACTGAGCGTAATCTTGCCAAGAAATCAACAACAGCTGTAAAATGCTGGCGTTGACAGCGATGTCCTGTAATAAGATATACGATTTAAAAAAAATTTTGCTAGTGCTTTCTGAACGGAACACGCCTGATACCATCGAGATTAACGCATAACGGCCTACTTCCAAATTACCCGCGGTTGATGTCGAGAGCTCGACTCTGTGTGTCGGGGAATCGGGAAACTAACCCCTGAGTCACAGACAATTTATACAACCTACCCCAGGTACAGGCATAGTTCATAATCTCGCATACCGCGTTCGAAACACGGCCGCTGGCGATTTGAAAGCATACCGCTTTGTGTTGGTTTTCATGTAATGGTATGAGTGCCGCTCTTTCAGAAAACAATGGCAAACTACTGAACGTAAATTCTCTCAGAAATCATACACAGCCACAATATGCTGGGGTTGACTGCTGGCCAAGTGACTAGAATGTCGACTTCTCCTTCGGGAGACCCGGGTTCGAATCCTCGGTAAGGTGTGGGATTTTTTTTTCTGTCGGGGGCAAAAAGAAAACCCTAACCTGCACAGTTTTCGTCGACTGCACTAGCCAGGTGACCTTAATTCTTCAGGCTCAAGACACCCCTGTCCTACACCGTAGTAGATGGCATTTTTTTTATAGTAAATCTAGTGGAGGGAACCAGTGCTTGTGAGACAATACCAATCCTTATGAGGACTAAATGAGTTCAAGATGAGTCCTTCTGAGGACTAAAGGAGCTAAACACCAGTCCTTTTAAAGTAAGCAACGAACAACTGGGAGGCTACTGAATCTGGCAGGTCCTCCTTAGGACCGGTCCTCATCAGAACCAACTCAACGAAATAATGAAAATGCCAGTCAGCGTGAGCTCCATAAGACCCAACCGAACTCGAAGAGTGGAGAGGAGAAACTATAACCAGTCCTGTTTAGGACTAACTCGAAAGAGAGACAAGAAAGGAAAGAATATTAAAACTCACAAAGCATCGATTCTTAATTATAATTATAACCGATGCTGCAGAAGCAGGTTGAGCGAGGCCGAAATTTGTTTTCGTAATTATTGGATTGGAGTTGACGGACAGACTCTTCCGAAAATGCTCTCGATCTCTCTGTTTGGTCAGGGTAAAATTTGGGTCCTGATCGTTTACCATTATAACTGGGGAATTACTGTGATTCTCTTGCAATCATGGTGAGTTCACAGTTTGAGATCTCCGCAAGCTCCATCAGAGTGTTGTTGTTTGTCCATCAAGAATGATGATGACCATTCATTTCATCCAGTGGGGTTGAAAGTATGGAGCCGTGAGTTCTAAGATGGCTGATAAGGCCTATTTTGGCTCGAAATGTTCTTTGACAATGTGGACAAAGAATGCTTGACGTTTCTGGAGGAGGATTTTCTGCAGTGATTTTTCTGTTCTGTCTTTTCTTCACAGCTCTTGCAGTCCTGGTTGCCTCACAAGTGACTGCACCCTTGCGTAATGATGCACGCCATGAATTTCGGTATCTGGCTGTAGACTCCCAGGTGTCATGATGAATTCCAAAAGCATTCAGTGAGATTTTCAGAGTGTCTTTAAAGCGTTTCCTCTGGCCGCCTTGGGAACGTTTACCACAACGCAACTCACCGTAAAAAATTCGTTTAGGGAGCCTGTGATTTGGCATGCGAGTCAAGTGACCAGCCCAGCGAATCTGATTCTTCATTAGTAGAGTGTGGATACTGGGCATGGGCGCTCTTTCTAGGACTTAAATGTCTGGGATCTTGTCTTGCCATTTAATCTTCAGTAACTTCCTAAGGCAGACTGTGTGGAAGTGGTTTAATTTCCTAGCGTGTCGCTGATAAACAGTCCAGGTTTCACAAGCATATAGCAGTGTGGATAATACAACTGCTTTGTAGACTTTCAGCTTTGTTTGCAGGCTTATTCCATTTCTGTCCCATATATTCTTGTACAGTCTGCCAAAGGCCGCGCTGCCTTGGAGATTCTTGCATTTACTTCATCATCAATTGTGGCAGCTTGTGACACAGTGCTGCCAAGATAGGTGAATTATCCACAACACTTAGACTATGACCATTCACTTTGATATTCGGCACAGTGTGATTATTCCCTGGAGCTGGCTGGTACATAACTACAGTCTTCTCCAAGTTGATATTGAGGCCAAAGTTGGCACAGGCATGTGAGAAAGCTGAAACATTATGTTGCATGTCCGCCTCTGAGTTGGCGTATAGAGCGCAATTATCAGTAAACAGGAGCTCTCTGACGGTGTCGCTGTCAATTTTGGTTTTAGCTTTCAGCCTTCTGAGTATGAATAACTTTCCATCCATTCGGTAGTTGATGTCTATTCCAATGTCGTTGTTCTCGAAGGCATTCATCAGCATGGCTGAAAACATGAGGCTGAACAGTGTTGGTGCCAGGACACATCCTAGTTTCACTCCATTAGTGCCAGGAAAGGGCTCAGACAGTTCACCATTTTCCTGTACTCTTGCCTGCATACCATCATGAAATAGCCGCACTATTTGGACAAACTTTCGTGGACAGAAATATTTTGCAATGATCTTCCACAGTCCTTCTCTGCTGACTGTATCAAAAGCCATGGTAAGGTCAATGAAAGTGGAGAACATTTCGCAGTTCTGTTCCTGACATTTCTCTTGCAGCTGCCTTGCAGCGAAAATCATGTTAACAGTTCCACGTTCTTTTCTGAAGCCAAACTGGCTCTCGGGAAGAAGGCCTTGATCGAGATGGGCCGTGAGGCGATTGAGAAGAATTCTGGTGAGTATCTTCCCTGCAATTTAAAGCAAGGAGATGCCTCGGTGGTTGTCACAGGATTGGCGGTTTCCTTTTCGTTTGTAAAGGTGGACTATTGACGCGTCCTTGAAATCTTGTGGCATGGTCTCGTTCACCCATATGTTTGTAAAGACTTGGTGAAGCTGCTCTGTTAGGACCGGCCCACCTGCCTTGTATATCTCTGCTGGGATGGAGTCAGGACCAGGTGCCTTGCCGCTGGAGAGTTGCTGGATGGCTTTGTTTACTTCTACTATGGTTGGCAGGTTATCAAGTGTTTCATTGGTGGGAACTTGAGGAAGGCAGTTGATGGTTTCATCATTGAAGAAGGAAGTTGCATTTAAGATGTTGCTGAAATGCCCTGCCCAGCGTTGAAGGAACTCTTTCTTATCGGTGATCAATGTTCCCCCATCTGCACTGAGGAGGGGAACTATGCCTGGTGATGTAGGACCTTAAACCGCTTTCAGTGAGTCGTAGAAGTTTTTCATATCATGTATGTCAGCAAAGCCCTGAATTTCATCAGCTTTGCTGCTCAGCCAGGAGTCCCGCATGTGCCGAAGTTTCTGCTGCACTACTCTCTGAATGTTCTTGAAGGCATCTTTTTTTTTTATGTTGACTTTGGGTCATTCAAATGTGCCTTGAGGAGAAGATGTTTCTTGGCCAGCAATTGGTTGATGTCTTCGGAATTTTCATCAAACCAGTCTTTATGCTTTCGGGGGGGCTGGACCCAGGATTTCCATAGCAGTGTTGTAAATTATGTCCTTTAGGGCTCTCCACTCTGTTTCTGTATCTTGTTTAGCTGCAGCATTGGGCTTGATGCGGTCTTCCAGCATATTTTCAAACGACAGCTGCATTTTCTTGCTGTTTAGGTGGGTGACATTTAGTTTTTTTTTTGTTTTTTTTTTGGCATTTTCACCCCTTGAGGACGCCGTGGTTTGATGTGAATGTTTATTTTCGAGATAATAAGACGATGGTCTGTCCAACATTAAGCACCACACATGGATTTTGTCACCCGAACGTCTTGTCTGTCACTCCTCCTGACGATGACATAGTCAATGAGGTCCAGTGTTTCGAGCGCGGGTGCATCCACGATGTCCTATTTCTCATGGGGAGACGGAAAATTGTGTTGGTAATCAGGAGATCGTGTTCGGAACATGTCTGAAGAAGGAGGAGTCCATTGCTGTTACAATTTCCGACTCCATGCTTTCCAATAATGCCACTCCAAGAGGTGGTGTCCGTGCCTACTCTGGCATTGAAATTCCCAAGGAGTATAAGTTTGTCTCCTTTGGGAACAGATGTTAATACACTGTGCAGGTCCTCATAGAACTTGTTCTTGACATCATCTTCGCTGGTCATAGTTGGTGCGTAGACACTCACAATGGTTGCATGCTTCCTTCCATTCAGCAGGGGCAACTTAATGGTCATGAGCCTGTCGTTTATAGCCTTTGGAAATCCAGCTAGTTTGCCGACCAGGGCCGACTTAATGGCAAATCCCATACCGGATTGGCGTCTTTCCTCGCTTTTCCTTCCACTCCAGAAAAATGTGTAGCCGGCACCCATTTCACACATTTGGCCTTCTTCTGCAAGTCGTGTCTCGACCAAGGCTGCAATGTCGATGTTGTACCTGCCCAGTTCTCTCACAATCAATGATGTTCGTCTCTCTGGACCCGACGCGCCATCTCTGTCAAGTAGGGTGCGAACATTCTAAGTTCCAATTGTTAAGGGAATATGGTTTGCTCTTTTAGCTTTACCTGTTTTTTCTTTGTTTGTATGTCGATCGCAGTTTAGGGTACCCACCAACCGCGGCTAGCTGGTTAGGTAGTGATGGAGCAGACAATGTTTAGGGCACCTTTTCTAGCCCCTTCCTCATGCTATGGAGGTGAGCAGTGTGTTCCTATAGAGGGCTGCTCAGTCGCTCAGGGAGCTGCCGAATCCCACTGCTGCTCCGGTCAGTAGAAGACGACCATATGGCCTGAGCCGCCTGTGTGCAGGTCTGCGATTACGGCTGCCAGCGTACCCACGCCTGCCGCTTCGCCGCTCGCCCATCGCCACAGGGCTTGAAAGTGATATATGACGTTGGATGAAGAATGAGTTCGCGATGAATTGGATTAAAGTGAGGAAGAGTTGCGCAATTCGTCGACCTCACTCTCTCGCCCGAGTCCATCTGAATCCAGTGGCAGGACAAGTCAAGACGACTGGAGACGAATACAGGTGCAGTGGATGACCAGGGCGCTCTACGTGCCTTGCCGTGCTCATTACGTTCCACAACGCTTTGCAGGTAAACGCCGTCTTGTCCGTTGAATCAGGAATGATTTCTTACTCGCAGTCTGCCGGATCCTGTCTTCACATGCTGGGTAGGCATACCCTAGTTCACCGCTTAGTTTGACACCAAATCGGCTACCCGCGCCTGGTTTAGCCAGCCTCTCACAGCTGTTGCCCGGGGGGTGGCCGCTGTCGCATGCTGACAGCTACTAGGAGCCACAGGCGTGAGCTGTGTGTCAAGCTTGAACCAGTGGGGGATGGGTCCTGAAAAGGACATGAGAGTCATCCTTACCAAAGGTGCTACCAATGCCTGACACCCCGTACCCCCCTCCATCAGAGTAAAGAGACCATGGTCGCTCTTCCAGTCGTTGGAAAGACTATTCTATGCCCAGGATAGCCCACAGATTAATGTCTACCAAGTATATCCCAAAGACTAGTGTCTGCCCAGTATATCCCACATGCTAGTGTCTGCCCAGGATGTACCACAGACTAGTGTCTGCCTAAGATATCTCGCATACTAGTGTCTGTCCAGGATGTCTCATATACTAGTGTCTACCCAGTATATCCCACATACTAGTGTCTGCCCAGTATATCCCACATACTAGTGTCTGCCCAGTATATCCCACATACTAGTGTCTGTCCAGGATGTCTCATATACTAGTGTCTGCCCAGTATATCCCACATACTAGTGTCTGCCCAGTATATCCCACATACTAGTGTCTGCCCAGTATATCCCACATACTAGTATCTGCCCAGTATATCCCACATACTAGTGTCTGTCCAGTATATCCCACATACTAGTGTCTGCCCAGTATATCCCACATACTAGTGTCTGCCCAGGATGACTCATATACTAGTGTCTGCCCAGTATATCCCACATACTAGTGTCTGCCCAGTATATCCCACATACTAGTGTCTGCCCAGTATATCCCACATATTAGTGTCTGCCCAGTATATCCCATATACTAGTGTCTGCCCAGTATATCCCACATACTAGTGTCTGCCCAGTATATACCACATACTAGTGTCTGTGCAGGATGTCTCATATACTAGTGTCTGCCCAGTATATTCCACATACTAGTGTCTGCCCAGGATGTCCCACATACTAGTGTCTGCCCAGTATATCCCACATACTAGTGTCTGCCCAGTATATCCCACATACTAGTGTCTGCCCAGGATGTCTCATATACTAGTGTCTGCCCAGTATATCCCACATACTAGTGTCTGCCCAGTATATCCCACATACTAGTGTCTGCCCAGTATATCCCACATCCTAGTGTCTGCCCAGTATATCCCACATACTAGTGTCTGCCCAGTATATCCCACATACTAGTGTCTGCCCAGGATGTCTCATATACTAGTGTCTGCCCAGTATATCCCACATACTAGTGTCTGCCCAGTATATCCCACATACTAGTGTCTGCCCATGATGTCTCATATACTAGTGTCTGTCCAGGATGTCTCATATACTAGTGTCTGTCCAGTATATCCCACATACTAGTGTCTACCCAGTATATCCCACATACTAGTGTCTGCCCAGTATATCCCACATACTAATGTCTGCCCAGTATATCCCACATACTAATGTCTGCCCAGTATATCCCACATACTAGTGTCTGCCCAGTATATCCCACATACTAGTGTCTGCCCAGTATATCCCACATACTAATGTCTGCCCAGTATATCCCACATACTAGTGTCTGCCCAGTATATCCCACATACTAGTGTCTGCCCAGGATGTCCCACATACTAGTGTCTGCCAAGGATGTCCCACAGACTAGTGTCTGCCCAGGATGTCCCACATACTAGTGTCTGCCCAGGATGTCCCACAGACTAGTGTCTGCCCAGGATGTCCCACAGACTAGTGTCTGCCCAGGATGTCTCACAGACTAGTGTCTGCCCAGTATATCCCACATACTAGTGTCTGCCCAGGATGTCCCACATGCTAGTGTGTGCGCAGGATGTCCCGCAGACTAATGTCTGCCCAGTATATCTCACATACTAGTGCCAGCCCAGTATATCTCACATACTAGTGCCTGCCCAGTATATCTCACATACTAGTGCCTGCCCAGTATATCTCACATACTAGTGTCTGCCCAGTATATCTCACATACTAGTGCCTGCCCAGTATATCCCACATACTAATGTCTGCCCAGTATATCCCACATACTAATGTCTGCCCAGTATATCCCACATACTAATGTCTGCCCAGTATATCCCACATACTAATGTCTGCCCAGTATATCCCACATACTAATGTCTGCCCAGTATATCCCACATACTAATGTCTGCCCAGTATATCCCACATACTAATGTCTGCCCAGTATATCCCACATACTAATGTCTGCCCAGTATATCCCACATACTAGTGTCTGCCCAGTATATCCCACATACTAGTGTCTGCCCAGGATGTCCCACAGACTAGTGTCTGCCCAGTATATCCCACATACTAGTGTCTGCCCAGTATATCCCACATACTAGTGTCTGCCCAGGATGTCCCACATACTAGTGTCTGCCCAGTATATCCCACATACTAGTGTCTGCCCAGGATGTCCCACAGACTAGTGTCTGCCCAGTATATCCCACATGCTAGTGTGTGCGCAGGATGTCCCACATACTAGTGTCTGCCCAGGATGTCCCACATACTAGTGTCTGCCCAGGATGTCCCACATACTAGTGTCTGCCCAGTATATCCCACATGCTAGTGTCTGCCCAGGATGTCCCACATACTAGTGTCTGCCCAGTATATCCCACATGCTAGTGTCTGCCCAGGATGTCCCACATACTAGTGTCTGCCCAGTATATCCCACATACTAGTGTCTGCCCAGTATATCCCACATACTAGTGTCTGCCCAGTATATCCCACATACTAGTGTCAGCCCGAGATATCCCACAGACTAGTGTCGGCCCAGGATGTCCCACATACTAGTGTCTGCCCAGTATATCCCACATACTAGTGTCTGCCCAGTATATCCCACATACTAGTGTCAGCCCGAGATATCCCACAGACTAGTGTCGGCCCAGGATGTCCCACATACTAGTGTCTGCCCAGGATGTCCCACATACTAGTGTCAGCCCGAGATATCCCACAGACTAGTGTCGGCCCAGGATGTCCCACATACTAGTGTCGGCCCAGGATGTCCCACATACTAGTGTCTGCCCAGTATATCCCACATACTAGTGTCTCCCCAGTATATCCCACATACTAGTGTCAGCCCAGTATATCCCACATACTAGTGTCAGCCCGAGATATCCCACAGACTAGTGTCGGCCTAGGATGTCCCACATACTAGTGTCTGCCCAGGATGTCCCACAGATTAGTGTCAGCCCGAGATATTCCACAGACTAGTGTCTGCCCAGTATATCCCACATACTAGTGTCTGCCCAGTATATCCCACATACTAGTGTCTGCCCAGTATATCCCACATACTAGTGTCAGCCCGAGATATCCCACAGACTAGTGTCTGCCCAGGAAGTCCCACAGATTAGTGTCAGACCGAGATATCCCACAGACTAGTGTCGGCCCAGGATGTCCCACATACTAGTGTCTGCCCAGTATATCCCACATACTAGTGTCTTTCCAGTATATCCCTCATACTAGTGTCAGCCCGAGATATCCCACAGATTAGTGTCTGTACATGATATCCCACAGATTAGTGTCTGTACATGATGTCTCACAGATTAGTGTTTGTACAGGATATCCCACAGATTAGTGTATGTGCAGGATATCCCACAGTCTATTGTCTGCTCAGGGTGTTCCACAGACTAGTGTTTGCCCAGGATATCCCACAGACACTAGTGAATGTATAGAATATCCCACAAACTAGTGTCTGCTGAACCCCCCCCCCCCCCCCCGAGATGAAATTAGGTCTTTTGGTCTTGGTCACTACAAACAAAAACCCAGGCATACCAGCCCCTCTCCATCCCAGACCAAAGTGTCATGAGTTGCTGTTTCCTGAATTAGTTTCTGGCATGTACGTGAACTGACTTTGAATTCCTCCACACTCAACCATAGCGACGAAGAAGACCCTTTGAAGGAGATCTCAGACAACAACGATGTAACTGAAGATGTGGAAATCAGCAACAACGAGGATGACGACGGCACCTCACCGTACATAAACCCTAGAGCACAGAGGCGACCAGACAGCAGGAAGAGGATCAACGAGGAATTGTTACTACAGAAAATTAACTACTGTAAGGATATCATTGAGCATGTGAAGACTAAGGTAAATTATGCTACTCTTACTTTCATGTCTCATGTAACACATAGCAGTTGTTTTGTAAATGTCGCATGACCTTTGCATAATGAGCAGACAGGCTAAAAAACATCTAATGGCTGTGGCTTCTGAGAAATAAGCAAAGAATACAATGGGCAGACAGAAAACCCAATGAGCAAGTTCCACCAGGCACAAATGAAAACTGTAAAATGATAACAGAAATTTGACGTAGATAGTCATGAAGTTTTGGGCACATTATGCCCACGGGTGAGGAATGCGTGGTCTCGAGGTATGGTGTCCGCCTCGAGTGCTGGAGGTCCCGGGTTCAAGCCCCAGTGAGAACCGGTGTTTTTTTTTTTTTTTCACGTGGACTTCTAGTAAAAAAAATTTCCCCTGGTCTCTGGGTAGTGAGATCGGACGCCCGTATGTATTATTATTATTGCGCACGTAAAAAAATCCCTTGGCAGTTGGAAATCGAAAGAGTAGCCTAACGGCGCTGCCCGGGCAAAATTTCGAGTTAAAAATCTACCCAAAGTATCTCAGGATCCTCGCCGGTGCTACAGAGTTCGTGTACTGAGCTGAGCTTCTCCAGGCTCAGGTTTGAGTTAGGAGGAGAACGGAGTACTTATGGTTTACACCCGTGTGCCGTGATGTTGATCCATCGACTAAACTAAACTAAACTAGACTAGAGAACTTGGTGACAACTGATGAGATTGAGGGGTAAAGAACAAAGGGAAGGCGAAGAAGTAAATATCCGGATGGCTTGACAACCTGGCATGGTCGAATAGTCACTACGATTCAGATTGCCGAACTTTACCATAAATATATTTGCGGATTTGTTCGGCAACTATTTTTTGTGTCTCCGATTTAAGGAAATTTAGAGTACTCATGATGTTAAATTCTGCGATTATTTCAAGATCGCATTAAAACAGAAACCGATTACCGATTATTGTAGTTCTCACTATTGTCTACGAATCTATACATCTTGGCTTCTCGTTTTTTTTCTTCTTACGGAGATAAAGAGACTGTCTTTTTAAGACGTAGGTTGACTCGTTAATTTCATTTTATATAGACGTTGCGAATTGAATTAGTGTCTGTACATGATATCCCACAGATTAGTGTCTGTACATGATGTCTCACAGATTAGTGTTTGTACAGGATATCCCACAGATGAGTGTATGTACAGGATATCCCACAGTCTAGTGTCTGCTCAGGGTGTTCCACAGACTAGTATCTGCCCAGGATATCCCACAGACACTAATGAATGTATAGAATATCCCACAAACTAGTGTCTGCTGAACCCCCCCCCCCCCCCGATATATATATATACATATATATGGGATATCATGTATGAATAATTCAATTGAGCATACATTTTTACGCGTATTGTGTAATTTTCGACTATTTAAGTCGGTGGGAAAATCCCAAATTGAAAACATTAAGATCTCATGCTATGATACCGTAATGCGATATTTCAATGGCGGGAAAATAGCTGCTTTCCGTGTCATAATCCAGCTAAGATAATTTAATATTCTTATGGATTATTCGCCGGTCTCTCTGGCTGAGGGGTTACAACACTTTCTCCGTAATCCCGTTTATCACGCAGAGTCTCGTAGCGGGAGAGAACTGGGAGCGGTTCGACCACCGCTGGTGACTTGCGGTATACTGAGCCGGCCGCTCAGAAAGCAATGGCAAACTACTGAGCGTAATCTTGCCAAGAAATCAACAGACAGCTGAAAGATGCTGCTGTTAACAGCGATGTCCTGTAAAGGATATGCCCACAAAAAAATGGATTATTCAGAGCGATGAAATGATAATGAATGCATGTTTGCATTCAACACCCATTGTAGTATTTATGTGTAATTTTTCATCAATCTACACCTTCGAAGTGGTTTATTTTTGGGTAACATTTCATCACGGCTTAACTCAGACTCAGATCTAGCTTTGCGTTCTGCATTTCTGGGTTTCGGGAATCCTTGTTATACCGGAGAATCAGGCTACCTATTCTAAGTGGTAAGTATACCAGTAAATACGTTTTATGAGACATTTTACATTGCTCTACTATGTATTATTAAATTTAGCATCCACTTTTAAGTGTATTTTGTAATTTTCGACCGTTTAAGTTGGCAGTCAATCTCACACTGGAATTATAAAGATCGCATGCTTTTTTTTTTTTGTCATACTCAAGCTATGACCATTTAATATTGTTATGGAGTATTCAGAGCGACTAACATGATAATGAATGCAAGTGTACATTCAACATTCATTATTGCATATATCTGTAATTTTTCATCACTCTACAAGGACAAGATCATTGATAATTTTGGAACATTTTAACACCGTCAAAATAATCTATGTTCACGGCATCGCGCTAACAGTCAGCACGCGCTGTCAGCGAGTGCTGACTGACGTCATCACAGCATGGCGTGCCCGTGTATACATCGCTGTGTGGGTGTATATATACTCCATCCCAGCAGAGATATACAAGGCAGGTGGGCCGGTCCTAACAGAGCAGCTTCACCAAGTCTTTACAAACATATGGGTGAACGAGACCATGCCACAAGATTTCAAGGACGCGTCAATAGTCCACCTTTACAAACGAAAAGGAAACCGCAAATCCTGTGACAACCACCGAGGCATCTCCTTGCTTTCAATTGCAGGAAAGATCATCAATCAATCATGTGACATGCGGTCATGACTCGCCATTTCACTCGATCACCAGAGTCGTGGATCAGCTCAGTGTTCCTGTCTCGTCCATGCCATATGGCCAAGCCATCCAGGTATTTTCCTCTCGGTCTTCCTCTTGGTCTGTCCCCTTCGATCTTGCCAGTTGCATTAAGTTCTCCAATCCATTTCTTCTCATAACATGTCCAAAAAAATTTGGCTGTCTACGTCTAATTTCTCTAATAAATTTACGAGTTTCATTTGTCTCCTGTAGTACTTGGTCATTGGTTTTTCTATCTGTCCACGGTATTCTTTGCATTTTCCTCAGAAACCACATTTCTACAGCCATCAGATGTTTTTCAGCTGATCCACAACTCTGGTGATCGTGTAAGGTGGCGAAACAAGACTGCCCATGCTTATCGGCATGGCACTTGATGTCCTTTGCAGAATGTTGCCGTCGTTCCCCAACCCCACGTTGATTTACATGGCAATGTTACGTTCAGTAGTTTGCCATTGCTTTCTGAAACAATCGTTGTACAGAAAATGTGGGCAGGCAGAGCCCACAAGCCAGGGAAGGCAATCTGTCTATGGGAGGAGGAGTTAAGAAAAGAAGCCTCAACCGTCGAAGTCGGAAGATGTTGGCCCAAGTGGCACGGGACTAGTAAGTGGACATATAGGCACTATGTTGGATAAAATGCACCGAGCATTGCAAGCGTTGATCGCAGAAGAAAAATAAAAACTTACAGTTAAAATGTTATTTGCATATCCTTTACAGGATATGGCAGTCAGTCTCAGCATTGTCTGGCTGAGATATTTTGGCATGTTTACGTTTATTAGTTTGCCATTGCTTGTGTAACTCCATCCATGTTCTGGTTGTAGTTATTATGCATTTGTTTGAAGCACAATTGAACACACTATCGTCTGTTAAGACGGCAAGGCAATAGTGCAGCAGTTAGTTGTTGTCAGGGTGAGTGTGGTAGTAGTTACGACTGTATTTATTACTGTTTTTGTTTTATGATGTCGTGGTCACGACCTGATCTGACCTGGCCGTTACTTCCCTCGCTGATGAATGTCCAACCAACAATCAACGCGCGCCTGCTGACACCCAGCCATGGAAGATGTCTAGGAAGTTGGCGGTCCATCAAAAGGCCAGAATGTATGTTGAGAAGTATGAAGGTCAACTACCTCGAGGTCAAGGCTACCAGCACAGGGGTAAACAGGTGGGTTTTACTTAATTGTTGATGCCTTATTTTACTATCCTACATATAGTCAGGTCTTAGTCAGATGTGACAGAGCTATCGTATAACATAGTACACGGTACTACCTGCTTTCTGTTAGCTCCGAATGTTGAGTCTTAGTCAGATGTAACCGAGCTACTGTATAACAGTAAACGGTACTACCTGCTTTCTGTTAGCGCTGAATATTGGACGGAGCTCGTCGAACCCGACAGCCTTGCATTGTGTCATCGGCTTCGGACGGAGGAGCGCAATTGATATGGTTCAAGCCTTATCCTGATGCGAGGAAATGCAGCCTAAAAACTAAATATCAGGGCAGACCAGACCAAAAGCCTTGGTCGGCAACTGGTCTAGGATTGAAGCTCAGACAGGCAGACAGTTAGAGCATTGCTTTGCTGATCGGGCAGCTCCTACAGCTTGTCTTGTTCCAGATATATTGGTGTGACCTTCCATTATACCACTATCCATTTTTTTTCCTCGCGTTTCCATCCTGTTTCAGGATATTGCGGTCAACACCAGCATTTTTCAGCTGTATGTTGATTCCTAGGCTAGATTACGCTCATCAGCACGCCACGACTTTCTGAGCGACCGGCTCCATACTCTCATAAGTCACTGGCGCGACTCGAACCACTTCTAATTCTCGTGCGCTCACGTCAACCACGAGAGTATTCGGGGTTAACGGAGAAAGCTGCATACTCGGCCAGGGAGCGGGCTACCACTATCCATACCCCGTTCAATTTCAGAAAAGACGATATATTGGGGTCCATCCTAGGTGCAAATTAATAACCACGTGACCGAGTCAGCCATATATAAGATATTAATTTGAAAGTGATCATACTCGACTCGACGCTCTACCGAGAACAAGTCACCTAATCTGAAACCTGACACGTGGGAGAAAATGACAACTCAAGCAACATTAAAGGAAGTTACCACTCCTACACCAGATGATGCCGCTCCTGTCTCTGTTCCGACACCAAAGATTACATCGATTACAACTGAAGCTAGCAACAGGGGAGAAGTCCACAACAGCACTATTGAGAAGCAGCCAAACAGCTCACCAAAGACCTCCACATCGGAGGAAACCACAACAGAGGACTTCACCGGCAAAATCCTGCTGATACAAACAAGCTTGAGGGTGGCCAAACTGTCACCGCTACCAACAGACAAGATACAGGGTCTGTTGGAGAACGAGCTGGGAAGACACAGTGTCACCCAGCTGCGCAAGACGCCTGATGTGATAGTGGCCTCCATCAACAAGAACTCCAAGGCCACCGCACTAATGCAGAAGATGTCACAAAATGAGAAAGCCGGCATCAAGCTACCCCACGGCATCACAGTAGAAGCCACCCGACACCGCATGGTGAAACAAAATATGGGTCATCAAACGAGTCAAGACCCATCTCACCAACGACCAGATCAGGGAGATGCTGACGAGAGAGAACAGGACACTCAAGATCACCAGTGCAGGCCAGCATGGTCGAATGGGTAAGAACGCGTGTTTTCAAACATCCGGTGTGCTGATGCCGAGGTTACGGGTTCAACCCCTACACCGGACAGCTGGACTAAAATGTTGACCTGTCGTCCTTGACCTGGGGACGTAAATTACAAGTACCTCTGAAGTCGGAGTGGGTACGCCTGATGGCGAGGGACACTGTGGGGAAAGTTAATCCACAAGCAAAATTCTGTCCTATAAATAGTGTGTGCGGACTACGCTTTAGGTCAAAGCGAGCGAACAAAAAAAAAAAAAAAAAAAAAAAAGATCACTAGTGCTGAGAGGATCAAAGGCAAGAATAACATCCTCCTCTCCACAGTCGTCGTCATAGCATCGGAGGACGGAGTGATCCCTGAATTCATTAGATGGGACAAAAGAGACCAAGTTCCAGAGTACTACGTACCGAGAGTGCTACAGTGCTCTAAGTGTCAGAAATTCTGGCACACTCCTGCAAGAGTGAGGTGGGGGTGTCTAGATACTGTTCTGGAACCCATCTATTCAGTCAGTGTCAGCAAGCAAAGATCGACAAGGACTGTAGGAGGCCTAACCCTAACAGAAAGTGCGCCAACTGCCTCGGCAACCACGGCGCCAGGTACCTCGGCTGCCCCTGTTACCAAGACATCAAAGAAGCAATGAAGATTACCATCAAATTTAACCTGCTCTATAAAGAGGTTAGGAGGCAGTATTAGGCTACCAATCGACTTGCAAGAAGTGACAAAGCGCAACTGGAAGGCCAACTGAAGGACCTGAGATCAAAGTTCAAAAGCATGGAAGAAGAAAAAGACAAGACGCAAGAAACACAGATGACGGCCGTTCAGCGCATCCTGGACCAACTGAAGCAAGTTCAGCAGAAGACTGAGCAGGATGTCTCTCGAATGGCTGCAATAAAGACTGATCAAGAAGAAACTCTATCAAAAATTCAAGAAGAAAGATAAACGTCAGAAGAAACTCTTCAACAGATCCACGAAGAACGAGAACAAATATAACTGCTCAAGTCACAGAAATAAACATCCGAACCAGAAAATGCAAAGTCCCAGACAGAGGAAGAAGGAACAGAAGCAGAAATAACAGTGGAGGAAGAATACAACGGCTACCCAGACCAAGAACAAGTGTGCAGGGAGGCCTTGAGACGGTATCAGTCTCCACCAAGATCGAACCATCGAGTCGGCCACGACACTAGATAACAAAGAAGATCGAGAAGACACGAAAACATACCACCAAGATCAAGACATGGCTGGATGAAGGACGACGACTGGTAATGCACCCTGAAGGAAACAACACCATATGACGGGGCGCGTACACAATTACTCCAGGCCTTAACAAGTGTGCGGCTCTGCCCAGACATGTAAAACCACAAGGATGAAACGAACACAAACAACCCATCAGAACCCGGCAAGCTGACAACAAGCAGTCCAATCTACGAAAGACAAAATACAAGCTACGCTATAAAGGCCCCAAATACAACGAAGTCGGTGTAGTCGATGGCTGAACTGGGCCATTCGTCTCAAGAGTTGGAATTGGAATTGGAAGGTGATTGTTGTCCAAAGAGGGTAAAAACATTTTCCTCTGGAGTAAACTAGGCAGGCCGAGAGAGGTCGTGCTGCATGGGCAACACATGGTTTCTAAATTCATCCCTCGCTTTGTGCTATGGAGAGGTATAACTCCACTGTACAAACTATCGTCTATCGAGACGGCGCGGTGCCAGTCTGTCACTAGTCTATTAGTCCGTAAACGTAAAGAACTCTTTTACACACTAAGGCAAATTTGGCATATCTTGCTAGTCCCATCATTTATCATTATTCACTCTTCCTTTATTATACAATTGCACTATGTGAAAGCATAATTTATGGATGAATCCGTCATGCATCTCAAAGGTCAGTGTGTCCGACTGTGGCATTCATCTGTGTCAGGTCTGTTTCTTCTAGACAGATTCCATCCGAAGTCACGGACTCTGTTTACCCGTGGGAAGGATAACTTTTCTAACAATTTTGCCATGGCATCAGCCTACAAGCCTACTCTCTGCGATTTCTATTTGTCGTAGGTTTCTTAACGTTCACAAATTGCACACTGAGCTTCCTGCTTTTCGCCCTTATTCGAGAAGTCCAAGTATCTAATCTCACTACCCACGAGATCAGGGGGACGTACAGTATCATTGTATACATATTATCTTCAGGGAGGAGAGAGAAAGAGAGAGAGAGAGAGAGAGAGAGAGAGAGAGAGAGAGAGAGAAAGAGAAATTTAACTCTCTTCTGGAAACGTTTCCTTAATTCACATTGTGCATTTTTTTAAAAACATTTTTTACAACTATAAGAAAGAGAAGCCATCATTCTTTAGTCATGTGATGAGAAGGGAGGCATTGGAGAATAACGGGAAAGATCAGCGGGAAAAGAGGCAGAGGCCGACCAAGAGAAATGATGCTGGATGGACTGAGACGGTGGAATTGAGGAGTTTCATCAGCAGAGTTGATCCAGAACACAAAAGACCGAGATCTGTGTAAAGACATGAACGCCTACGCCAGCTGGCAAGGCACGTGATGATGATGATTCTTGTGTTAAGATATATTCTTCTCCTTTAACCTGCTTGTCTGATAGCCTCATGATTATCATTATCTTGTGTTGATCTCTCTGTCGAAGATAATAAAACACATCTCAAGAACTTTGACAAACTGGTGGTCCCTCTTACTCCCGTGGGAGATGAAGATCAAGCGCATTGAGAGTGAGTTCGTCGTTCTGTGTTTCTCACTGACTCTTGCAATCATTTCAGTGCCTAATGCTTCTTCTTGTTTCTCCTCCCCCTCCCCCTCCTCCTTCTTCTCCTCTACTCCACCATCGCCCTCTTCTTCTTTTCACCCCCTTCTCATCTTCTTTTTCTCCCTTCCGCCTCCTACTTCCCCTTCCCTCCTCTTCCTCTTTCCCTCCCCTTCTCCTCTTTCCCCGCCTTCCTTTTCTCTCATCCCCCTCCTTTTCCTCTTTCCATCATCTTCTCCTCCTACTCTTCCTCTCACCTCTTCCTTTTCTTTACCCTTCCTCTTCTCCTTTTCCGTCTTCCCTTCCTCTCATCCACCTCCTCTTCCTCTCTCCCTCCTCTTCTCCCTCGTTCCCTTCCTTTCATCCCCTTCCTATTCCCTCTTCTGCTACTGCTTTCCCTCCTCTCATTCCCCCTTCCCTTTTTCCTCTTTCCCTCCTCTTCTACTCCTTTTCCGCTTTCCCTTCCTCTCATCCCCCTCCTTCCCTCCTCTTCCTCTTTCCCTCCCCTTCTCCTCTTTCCCCGCCTTCCTTTTCTCTCATCCCCCTCCATCGCTTCGGAGGTCACGGGTAGCAAGCATCACCTGGATCTTTTCTCCTGGGCATGCCGGTGTGCTGGGGAATGAACAGGCGGACAGATTGGCTGGCTCGGCAAAACTTGGTGGAGTATTGATGCATGACAAGGCAGACGTGGTTGCGGCCTTGTGGGAACACGTGTACACCTCGGAGGAGCAAATGGATCACCATAGTCTGGTAAGAATGAGACAGCGAGGTGTGACGAGAGGATCTGGCCGACGCTCGACGCTCAGAGGAAAGGCGAGACGGACGTATAATCAGATTGCTACTGGAACTATTAGTGTTAGAACTCTTCGCTGGCTGCTGAGGATGAGGACGGAGCGCTTATGGGAATGTCCCGAATGCTGTGATGTCGGTTCCTAAATCAATCAATCAATCAATCAATCAATCATCCCCCTCCTTTTCCTTTCTCTCTACTCTTCAACTCCTTTTCCGCTTTGCCTTCCTCACACCCCCCCCCCCCCCCTTTCTTTTCCTTGGGGTGCTTGCCTGGAGAAGGCACTGGCCGTCTTGCTCCTCAATCATCCCTTGCATTTGACATGTTCACAAATTGATGTTCGTTGCCGTTAGAATACAACACCATCAATTACCGCTGTCTCTACACCAAAGACAATCTGATACGAGAGCAAGAGGACACCCGAGAAGGAAACAGATTGACGACATCAAAGACATTGTACAATCACACGGAATGGCATTATCCAATGTCTCCCATCGGGTGCTCAAGCCTCAACTATTCCTTCCCCTGAAGCTTAATGGCAAAAGTGGAAAATGATCATGACGTTTCCAGTAACATATGTACTCAGTTGTGTCAGGCTGTAAATTCTCGGACTACAGCTAGTCAGTCTATACGTTGTTTAATGAATTCCTGCCATAATTCGGCCTGACTTTGACAATAGAGACTCCGGCACAGTATATAACAAGTGGTATACGAGGCATAAGCAAGTCCTACTAGGTATACACGAACCCCGTAAACTGACTAGATAAATTATATGTAGGCAGTCCAGATTTCTGAGCACGTTATGTGGAGAAAGAAACTGGAAAACATAGAGGTAACTGGCGTAATTGATAGGAAAAGAGCAGAGAGATAACCACCTGGCTTGGCTACATGAGATCATCAAGACAAGAACACGGAGCTGATCCGCGACTCTGGTGATCCTGTGAGATGGTGAACCATGGCCGCCCATGCTTATTGGCATGGCACATGATGATGATGATGATGATGATGATGATGATGATGATGATGATAAGAGAACAAAGTTAACAGTATATAACAACTGGTATACGAGTACTAAGCCGGGAAGGTTAACCCGGTCAACAAATGCCCGCAGAAGTCGGATGTGTCGGCCTAACGGCGCAAGAACGCAGCTCTGCTGTAAACAGGCACAACGCAATCAATCACGTCCGGGAAAAAACTCCGGATGAACGCAGAAGAAGAAGAAGAAGTATACGAGTACAGAGAGTACAGTATGTCCCTTGTTTTATTTTACTTTAAGGGTTCATGTCTTGAATTGCGGCCGTATCGTTATCGCTTCGGGTGTCTTCAAATTCTGTCTGTGAACGTTAATCAGTGTCTGCTCATTGATCTGTCAATTATTATGTTCGGCCTGGAGGGTACTTCACACATGTGCATCCACTTAGGAGATGTGTAAACCACAACACGCAATGTTGTATAAACCACAACAAGCAATGATGACAGAAACATGGAAGCAGAAGAAGATGCCGACCATGTAAACGATGGACAGAGGGAATAGCAGAGCACATGGGAATCTCGATATACGAAGCCCATAAATGGGCACTCTCCTACTGCTTATGCTTCACCTCGACACCGCAAGGTACAAGAGGAACAGGATGAGATGAGATGAGGAGAGATGAGATGAATGAGATGAGATGAGATGATGAAATGGTTATGGAGACACCCCGGCCCCGCTCCCTCTTTCCAGATACATCTTCATCACCATCACCGCAAGGTACGAGAGAAACAAGATGATATGAGATGAGATGAGATGATGATTGAAATGAACTCTTCTGTACGCCTTATACGAGATATGACGATATACCTACTTTTATAGACCAATATAGATAGTAGGTTGTTTTTTGTTGTTGTTCGCATATCCTTTACAGGACATTCTTGTCAACATCAGCATCTTTCAGCTGATTGTTGATTTCTTGGCAAGATTACCCTCAGTAGTTTGCCATTGCTTTCTGAGCCACCGGCTCACATACCAAATAAGTTATCGACGGGGAGAGAACCGCTACCAATTCTCGCGCACGTCACGTTACTCACGAGAGTATACGGGATTACGGAGAAAGTCGTGTAACTCCTAGACCATGGAGACTGGTAGATAGTAAGTAATGTTAGGTATATGTTCTCAGTCAGGGAAGTCAACTCTGCATGTATTCACTGCCAGGTCACTTTGGGTCCGTGGTGGCGTCCTACTTCGTGTTCCTGCGCTGGCTGCTGTGGATCAGCTTGTGGCTGGCCCTTATAGCCACTTGCTTCATCATGGTCCCGGAGGTAGTCGGCACACTGGTTATTGGTCTTTGTTATTGTTACTCTTGCATTATTATTATTATTATCATCATCATTATTACTATTATTAGTTTTTGTTATTGTTACTCTTGTATTTTTATTATCATCATTATTACTATTACTAGTAAAAGTATCACTATTATTATTATTACTACTACCACTACTATTACAACTACCACCACTACTACTACTGCTGCTGCTGTTACTACTTACTACTACTACTACCACCACCACCACCACCACCACCACCACCACCACCACTACTATTACTATTACTACTACTACTACTACTGCTACTACTACTACTACTACTACTACTACTACTACTACTACTAGTAGTAGTACTACTACTACCACTACTACTAATGTTAATACTAATACTACTACTATTATTATTATTAGTTTGTTGATTTATGCCATACTCTTCTCATGTTGAAGTTGTTATTTATTATTTTGTTGTTATAATTCCACATAAAACCTGTGCTTTTATATGGATATGAAGCGTTGACAATGAGGAAACAAGCTGAAAAACATCTGATGGTTGTGGAGATATGGTTTCTGAGAAAAATGCAAAGAATACCACGGCCAGACAGAAATACCAATGATCAAGTCCTACAAGAAATAAAAGAAAATCGTAAACTAATCAGCGAAATTAGACGTAGACAGTCAATTTTTTTGTATGGTCACGTTATGAGAAGAAATAAATTGGAGAACTTGGTGACAACTGGCAAGATCGAAAGGTAAGAGAACAAGGAGAAGACAGAGAAGTAAATACCTGGGTGGCTTAGCCACCTGCCATGGTTGAGACAAGAACACTGAGCTGATTCACGACTCTGGTGATCGAGTGAGATGGCGAAATATGACCGCCCACGCTTAACGGCATGGCATCTGATGATAATGTTATAATTATTATATTGTTCTGGAAGAATCTCAAAATTGAGAGCGAAGACCAGGAGAACTTTAAATCAGTTAGCGGTGGGAAATACTGATATTATGACTCTTCGCTGGCTGTTGAACGAGGGGACGGAGCACATATGGGAATGCCCTGAGTGTAGTGATGTCGGTTCTTAATTCAACTCAACTCAACACAACTAAACTGTTATCAAACACTAACAATATCTGGTGCTGGTAATTCGTGATCACCGCACGTGTGTTACCGGAACTCTAACGGGAAGCAAAGAATAATACTACTGCAACCCACCAAGCATGTCATAAGCAGTGATCCAAGAGGAATCCGCCCGTGAGTTACCAAACCCTTCCATGAAGCTAGAATATCAAACTGCACTCTGCCATACAGGTCGTAAAGGGCGATGAGGGAGGGTTGGACGTGGGGCTGGTTTCCCCATTCTGAAGAAACAACGTTAGCTGTGAAATCCCACCAATCATGAACGCGATCGCATTAAAAGAACCATGTTAACTTGCAAGATATGCCTAAGGGATAGGACACACACAGACACAACTGAGCCCTATATAACTAGACACTCTCTTGTCTGGAACCCACAAGATAGGACACACACATTGAGAAAACTGAGCACTATATAACTAGACACTCTCTTGTCTGGAACCCACAAGATAGGACACACACAGACACAACTGAGCACTATATAACTAGACAATCTCTTGTCTGGAACCCACAAGATAGGACACACACAGACACAACTGAGGACAATATAACTAGACACTCTCTTGTCTGGAACCCACAAGATAGGACACACACAGACACAACTGAGCACTATATAACTAGACACTCTCTTGTCTGGAACCCACAAGATAGGACACACACAGACACAACTGAGGACAATATAACTAGACACTCTCTTGTCTGGAACCCACAAGATAGGACACACACAGACACAACTGAGCACTATATAACTAGACACTCTCTTGTCTGGAACCCACAAGATAGGACACACACAGACACAACTGAGCACTATATAACTAGACACTCTCTTGTCTGGAACCCACAAGATAGGACACACACAGACACAACTGAGCACTATATAACTAGACACTCTCTTGTCTGGAACCCACAAGATAGGACACACACAGACACAACTGAGCACTATATAACTAGACACTCTCTTGTCTGGAACCCACAAGATAGGACACACACAGACACAACTGAGCACTATATAACTAGACACTCTCTTGTCTGGAACCCACAAGATAGGACACACACAGACACAACTGAGCACTATATAACTAGACACTCTCTTGTCTGGAACCCACAAGATAGGACACACACAGACACAACTGAGCACTATATAACTAGACACTCTCTTGTCTGGAGTCCACAAGATAGGACACACACAGACACAACTGAGCACTATATAACTAGACACTCTCTTGTCTGGAGTCCACAAGATAGGACACACACAGACACAACTGAGCACTATATAACTAGACACTCTCTTGTTTGGAGTCCACAAGATAGGACACACACATTGAGAAATCTGAGGACAATATAACTATACACTTTCTTGTGTGGAACCCACAAGATAGGACACACACAATGAGAAATCTGAGGACAATATAACTAGACACTCTCTTGTCTGGAACCCACAAGATAGGACACACACAATGAGAAATCTGAGGACAATATAACTAGACACTCTCTTGTCTGGAACCCACAAGATAGGACACACACAATGAGAAATCTGAGGACAATATAACTAGACACTCTCTTGTCTGGAACCCACAAGGCAAACAAATAGTGGAGACCTAAAACACACGGAGAAGAGAATTACAGACAGCGGTGAATAATATTGAGAGGAAATGGAGGGAGTTGTAGGACCTGTGTCCCTATAGGGATAAATAGGAACAGGAGAAGGAGCAGCAGCAGCAGAAGCAGAAAGAGGAGGAGGAGGAGTAGGAGGTACGACTGGCATTCGTCTGTACAATGACAGTTGAGTTGAGTTGAGCTAAGAACCGATATCACTGCACGCAAGACATTTCCTTACGTGCTCCGTCCCCTTGTTCAACAGCCTGCGAAGAGTCATAATACTAATCTTCCCCACCGCTATCTGATTGAAAGTTCTCATGGTCTTCCCTCTAAGCTTTGAGATTCTTCCAGAACCCCTGCCGATCCCCCGCAATATAATTTTTCCACATACGGGTTCTCAATCTGTCCCCCTACCTTCTCCACCTGCCTCCACAGGCGCACGACCCCCCCCCCCCCCTGTCCATACGTAATCTACCACTAAGAGTTGCATTCCCTGCCAGTCTATCAGCCTGTTCATTCCCACGCACACATGCATGCCCAGGGCAAAAAAAAATCCATATAATTCTCACAATCTGTATCAATACTGACAGCGTGTGTTTCAATGAGAATTCTTCTTCTTTCATTCGCTTGAAATATTTCTATAACTACACTGTTGTCTCTGGTATGAATTTAACTGTCTTTTAGTTCACTCAGCGGTCCATAGAGTTTCAATGAGACAATTGTGAAGTTATGTCCGCAGCTACTGGCAGGTGGGGCCTATGGATCGAGCATTCGGAAAACGGTTCCGGACGACGAGCTGAAGACGGCTTATGACCTGAAGACTATGTGGGATGCAGAGGTAAAGTTGGTAGTAGTAGTAGCAGTAGTAGTAGTAGTAGTAGTAGTAGTAGTAGTAGTAGTAGTAGTAGTAGTAGTAGTAGTAGTAGTAGTAGTAGTAGTAGTAGTAGTAGTAGTAGTAGTAATTGTTGTTGTTGTTGTTGTTGTATTAGTAGTAGTAACAGTAGTAGTTGTTATTTTAGTAGTAGTTAGTAGTAGTAGCAGCAGCAGTAGTAGCAGCAGCAGCAGTAGTAGTAGTAGCAGTAGTAGTAGTATTATTATTATTATTATTAGTAGTAGTAGTAGTAGTAGTAGTAGTAGTAGTAGTAGTAGTAGTAGTAGTAGTAGTAGTAGTAGTAGTAGTAGATTTTGTTATAGTAGTAGTAGTAGTAGTAGTAGTAGTAGTAGTAGTAGTAGTAGTAGTAGTAGTAGTAGTAGTAGTAGTAGTAGTATTTGAAATAGTAGTAGTAGTAGTAGTAGTAGTAGTAGTAGTAGTAGTTGTTGTTGTTGTTGTTGTTAATGATGTTGTTGTCTATGCCATGCAGTAATTACGACACAACTATTATTCCTGTTACGGTGTTGGACAACCTAACCAATGACATGGAATGAGCACAGAAGACAGAACCGGAGATCCGCTTCCATTCTTGTGTTATAACCTCACCAAATGATGGTAGATTCATGTATGCATATACACAGATAGACACACATGTACACACTCATACAAACACACATGTACCCATACATACACACAGACAGACACACATACACACAGACAGATATACACACATACATGGGCCATTTATTTACTTCCCCAGGGAATTCTGAAATATTCCGTTCTCTTCTACGGTTACTATGGCAACAGCAAAACAATCGGTCAAGGATATAGGCTGCCCTTGGCCTACCTATTGACCAACCTGGCAGCGTTTCTCTACAGTTTCATCGCACTGCTTAAAATGTAAGTCTTGCAGATTTCCTGACAGACTGGTATACAGGCAGGGTTCTAGACTGACATTGACATGAGGGATACGTGCACAAGTATCAATGGGCATTTAAGAAGAAATAAACTAGAAAACTTGGTGACAACTGGCAAGATTGATGGGGAAAGAGCAACGGGAAGGCAGCGAAATAAATATCTGGACGGCTTGACCGAATAGCATAATTGGGAAGGAAGCGCAGAGATGATCCACGGCTCTGGATATTGTGTGAGATGACGAATCGTGAGACGGCCCACGCTTATCGGCAAGATGATGAAGATGATGATAATGATTGATTAGCATTCACAGAAGTAGAAATTAGAAGACACTAGACATTATAAAAAGTAAAAGTTGTAGTATGGCCACACGGGATTCGAACTTGCCGGCTCCAATAACGACTGCGTTTCGTTAAAGGTACAGACATCTCTTTGAGATAAGCTGTTTGTGATATGCTGTTTGTGATAAACCGTTTGTGATAAACTGTTTTTGATAAGCTGTTTGTGATAAGCTGTCTTTGTTTCCTAGACTTTCTTGTATGTGTGATAAGCTGTTTGTCATAAACCGTTTGTGATAAACTGTATCTGATAAGTTGTCTTTGTTTCCTAGACTTTCTTACATGTGTGATAAACTGTTTCTGAGAAGCTGTTTGTGATAAGTTGTCTTTGTGTCCTATACAATTTCGTGTGTTTGTAATAAGTTCTATTTGTGTGTTAACCTCTTTCATAAAAATTTAGATTACACGTTTAGTCAAAAATATTTGCAGATAGACAAATAGAACAGTAATAAGACACGGATACAGGCATAATATCCGGTCAAAAGAATGAAAGATAGAGAGACAGACAGACAGAATGGAGAAAGAGACAGAAATAGTCAGACAGATATGAGGATAGGCAGTGGTTCACACATTCATACAGACAGACATATAGACAGATTCAAGGTGGGAGTCAGGCTGTTAGACAGATAGACAGACATATTCAGCATGTACATGTTGTGTCTGACTGTCAGCATGGTCAACAACTCTAGACAGACAGACAGACAGACATATTCAGCATGTACATGTTGTGTCTGATTGTCAGCGTAGTCAAGAACTCTAGACAGACATATTCAGCATGTACATGTTGTGTCTGATTGTCAGCGTGGTCAAGAACTCTAGACAGACATATTCAGCATGTACATGTACATGTGTTAGATTGTCAGCATGGTCAAGAACTCTAGACATGTTCAGCATGTATATGTGTCTGATTGTCAGCATGGTCAAGAACTCTAGACACAAGCGGATGTCAACAAAGGGAGAAGAGTTCACCTTTACATGGACTGTTTTCACTGAGTGGGACTACATGATTGGCAGCCATGACACCGCCGTCACCAAACACGCGTCCCTAGCAACCACTTTCAAGGTACGTTTTATACATTACAAAGTTGTTTCTGGGCACTGGGTTGGAGTTTGCTTCTGGGCACTGGCTTGGAGTCTGCTTCTGGGCACTGGCTTGGAGTCTGCTTCTGGGCACTGACTTGGAGTCTGCTTCTGGGCACTGGCTTGGAGTCTGAGTTCGAAATCAGCTACGGAAGACCGCTTTACGTTGATTTCCATCGTATGAACGCCAGCAGTTCAGAAAACAATAGTAAAACTACTGAAATAATATAGTAAATTACAAACAGCCAATAAATGCTGTAGTCGACTGCGACGTCCATTAAAGGGGCATGCAACTAACTTGTCCACACCGCATGTACCCAACAATGAAAGCGATGTTGAATCAATCAATCCCATTATTGACATACCCAAATGAAGCTTCTTTCATGTGCTTTTTAACTGATCCGGCTTTTTTTTTAATTATCCCCGCAGATGAAGCCAGGTTTATGGCAGATCTAACGAAACAAATCACAGTAAAATGATCAATACTGTTAATTACATCGACTGCATATCACCGCGATTTACAAACATGTGACACCGTGAATTTGTGAAACAAAATACTCGCGCACTTTTAAATTATTTGGAAGACCAAACTGTGATGAGGTCTTTGTCGTTAGAAGTTAAATCATTGTCGAAGAAATTTCGAGGAAGGGGACGAGAGAGAAAAGAGAGAGAGAGAGAGAGAGAGAGAGAGAGAGAGAGAGAGAGAGAGAGAGAGAGAGAGAGAGAGAGAGAGAGAGAGAGAGACGGAAACTGTAGTTTGGAACAGGAGAATTTGTTTAGATTCATTGTTGGACATTTTGATTATGTTTTGTCGGCTTAAGACCTGTAGACGCTCCCTAGTCTAAACACATCAGTGATGTGGCGGCCGTGGTGGTAGTGGTGATGGTGGTGGTGGTGGTGGTGGTGGTGGTGATGGTGGTAGTAGTGGTAGTAGTAGCGGTAGCAGCAGCAGCAACCCAGAGAATCCCCATTTTGATGAGGCTGACCCCAACATCAGAATTGTAAGAACCTGAATCACCCGGAGTGATTGGGGTGAAACCTGGACTGCTGTCCTACCACAGTATCTCCCTTTGAATAGGGTTATAAACAACATAAACAGACATTGGCGGTCAGCATGGCTGAATGGATAAGAACGCGCGTTCTAAAACATCCGGTGTGCTGATGCTGAGGTAAGGGGTTCAATCTCTACACCAGACAGCTGGATTAAAATGTAGACCTGTCGTCCTTGACTTGGGGACGTAAATTACAAGTACCTCTGAAGTCGGAGTGAGTTCGCTTGATGGCAAGGGACACTGTTAATAGGGAAAGCTAATCCACATGCACAATCTAGTCCAGTGCTACTAGAAGTAGTGTGTATTTACTATGCTTGAGCTCAAAGCGAGCGAAGAGAAAACAAACAGACAACTTGAGTACAATACTGACATAAGACACATTGTAAACCTGTCTCCTAGCTGAACACAATACTGACATAACACACATTGTAAACCTGTCTCCTAGCTGAACACAATACTGACATAACACACATTGTAAACCTGTCTCCTAGCTGAACACAATACTGACATAACACACATTGTAAACCGGTCTCCTAGCTGAACACAATACTGACATAACACACATTGTAAACCTGTCTCCTAGCTGAACACAATACTGACTTGACACACATTGTAAACCGGTCTCCTAGCTGAACACAATACTGACATAACACACATTGTAAACCTGTCTCCTAGCTGAACACAATACTGACATAACACACATTGTAAACCTGTCTCCTAGCTGAACACAATACTGACATGACACACATTGTAAACCTGTCTCCTAGCTGAACACAATACTGACATGACACACATTGTAAACCGGTCTCCTAGATGAACACAATACTGACATAACACACATTGTAAACCTGTCTCCTAGCTGAACACAATACTGACATGACACACATTGTAAACCGGTCTCCTAGCTGAACACAATACTGACATAACACACATTGTAAACCTGTCTCCTAGCTGAACACAATACTGACATAACACACATTGTAAACCGGTCTCCTAGCTGAACACAATACTGACATAACACACATTGTAAACCTGTCTCCTAGCTGAACACAATACTGACATAACACACATTGTAAACCTGTCTCCTAGCTGAACACAATACTGACATAACACACATTGTAAACCTGTCTCCTAGCTGAACACAATACTGACATAACACACATTGTAAACCTGTCTCCTAGCTGAACACAATACTGACATAACACACATTGTAAACCGGTCTCCTAGCTGAACACAATACTGACATAACACACATTGTAAACCTGTCTCCTAGCTGAACACAATACTGACATAACACACATTGTAAACCTGTCTCCTAGCTGAACACAATACTGACATAACACACATTGTAAACCGGTCTCCTAGCTGAACACAATACTGACATAACACACATTGTAAACCTGTCTCCTAGCTGAACACAATACTGACATAACACACATTGTAAACCTGTCTCCTAGCTGAACACAATACTGACATAAGACACATTGTAAACCTGTCTCCTAGCTGAACACAATACTGACATAACACACATTGTAAACCTGTCTCCTAGCTGAACACAATACTGACATAACACACATTGTAAACCGGTCTCCTAGCTGAACACAATACTGACATAACACACATTGTAAACCTGTCTCCTAGCTGACCACAATACTGACATAACACACATTGTAAACCTGTCTCCTAGCTGAACACAATACTGACATAACACACATTGTAAACCTGTCTCCTAGCTGAACACAATACTGACATAACACACATTGTAAACCTGTCTCCTAGCTGACCACAATACTGACATAACACACATTGTAAACCGGTCTCCTAGCTGAACACAATACTGACATAACACACATTGTAAACCTGTCTCCTAGCTGACCACAATACTGACATAACACACATTGTAAACCTGTCTCCTAGCTGACCACAATACTGACATAACACACATTGTAAACCGGTCTCCTAGCTGAACACAATACTGACATAACACACATTGTAAACCTGTCTCCTAGCTGACCACAATACTGACATAACACACATTGTAAACCGGTCTCCTAGCTGAACACAATACTGACATAACACACATTGTAAACCTGTCTCCTAGCTGAACACAATACTGACATAACACACATTGTAAACCTGTCTCCTAGCTGAACACAATACTGACATAACACACATTGTAAACCTGTCTCCTAGCTGACCACAATACTGACATAACACACATTGTAAACCTGTCTCCTAGCTGACCACAATACTGACATAACACACATTGTAAACCTGTCTCCTAGCTGAACACAATACTGACATAACACACATTGTAAACCTGTCTCCTAGCTGAACACAATACTGACATAACACACATTGTAAACCTGTCTCCTAGCTGACCACAATACTGACATAACACACATTGTAAACCGGTCTCCTAGCTGAACACAATACTGACATAACACACATTGTAAACCTGTCTCCTAGCTGACCACAATACTGACATAACACACATTGTAAACCGGTCTCCTAGCTGAACACAATACTGACATAACACACATTGTAAACCTGTCTCCTAGCTGAACACAATACTGACATAACACACATTGTAAACCTGTCTCCTAGCTGAACACAATACTGACATAACACACATTGTAAACCTGTCTCCTAGCTGACCACAATACTGACATAACACACATTGTAAAGCTGTCTCCTAGCTGACCACAATACTGACATGACACACATTGTAAACCTGTCTCCTAGCTGAACACAATACTGACATAACACACATTGTAAACCTGTCTCCTAGCTGAACACAATACTGACATAACACACATTGTAAACCGGTCTCCTAGCTGAACACAATACTGACATAACACACATTGTAAACCTGTCTCCTAGCTGAACACAATACTGACATAACACACATTGTAAACCGGTCTCCTAGCTGAACACAATACTGACATAACACACATTGTAAACCTGTCTCCTAGCTGAACACAATACTGACATAACACACATTGTAAACCTGTCTCCTAGCTGAACACAATACTGACATAACACACATTGTAAACCTGTCTCCTAGCTGAACACAATACTGACATAACACACATTGTAAACCTGTCTCCTAGCTGAACACAATACTGACATAACACACATTGTAAACCGGTCTCCTAGCTGAACACAATACTGACATAACACACATTGTAAACCTGTCTCCTAGCTGAACACAATACTGACATAACACACATTGTAAACCTGTCTCCTAGCTGAACACAATACTGACATAACACACATTGTAAACCGGTCTCCTAGCTGAACACAATACTGACATAACACACATTGTAAACCTGTCTCCTAGCTGAACACAATACTGACATAACACACATTGTAAACCTGTCTCCTAGCTGAACACAATACTGACATAAGACACATTGTAAACCTGTCTCCTAGCTGAACACAATACTGACATAACACACATTGTAAACCTGTCTCCTAGCTGAACACAATACTGACATAACACACATTGTAAACCGGTCTCCTAGCTGAACACAATACTGACATAACACACATTGTAAACCTGTCTCCTAGCTGACCACAATACTGACATAACACACATTGTAAACCTGTCTCCTAGCTGAACACAATACTGACATAACACACATTGTAAACCTGTCTCCTAGCTGAACACAATACTGACATAACACACATTGTAAACCTGTCTCCTAGCTGACCACAATACTGACATAACACACATTGTAAACCGGTCTCCTAGCTGAACACAATACTGACATGACACACATTGTAAACCTGTCTCCTAGCTGACCACAATACTGACATAACACACATTGTAAACCGGTCTCCTAGCTGAACACAATACTGACATAACACACATTGTAAACCTGTCTCCTAGCTGAACACAATACTGACATAACACACATTGTAAACCTGTCTCCTAGCTGAACACAATACTGACATAACACACATTGTAAACCTGTCTCCTAGCTGACCACAATACTGACATAACACACATTGTAAACCTGTCTCCTAGCTGAACACAATACTGACATAACACACATTGTAAACCTGTCTCCTAGCTGACCACAATACTGACATAACACACATTGTAAACCTGTCTCCTAGCTGAACACAATACTGACATAACACACATTGTAAACCTGTCTCCTAGCTGAACACAATACTGACATAACACACATTGTAAACCTGTCTCCTAGCTGAACACAATACTGACATAACACACATTGTAAACCTGTCTCCTAGCTGACCACAATACTGACATAACACACATTGTAAACCTGTCTCCTAGCTGAACACAATACTGACATAACACACATTGTAAACCTGTCTCCTAGCTGAACACAATACTGACATAACACACATTGTAAACCTGTCTCCTAGCTGAACACAATACTGACATAACACACATTGTAAACCTGTCTCCTAGCTGAACACAATACTGACATAACACACATTGTAAACCTGTCTCCTAGCTGAACACAATACTGACATGAGACACATTGTAAACCTGTCTCCTAGCTGAACACAATACTGACATAACACACATTGTAAACCTGTCTCCTAGCTGAACACAATACTGACATAACACACATTGTAAACCTGTCTCCTAGCTGAACACAATACTGACATAACACACAATTTAAACCTGTCTCCTAGCTGAACACAATACTGACATAACACACATTGTAAACCTGTCTCCTAGCTGAACACAATACTGACATAAGACACATTGTAAACCTGTCTCCTAGCTGAACACAATACTGACATAACACACATTGTAAACCTGTCTCCTAGCTGAACACAATACTGACATAACACACATTGTAAACCTGTCTCCTAGCTGAACACAATACTGACATAACACACATTGTAAACCTGTCTCCTAGCTGAACACAATACTGACATAACACACATTGTAAACCTGTCTCCTAGCTGAACACAATACTGACATAACACACATTGTAAACCTGTCTCCTAGCTGAACACAATACTGACATAACACACATTGTAAACCTGTCTCCTAGCTGAACACAATACTGACATAACACACATTGTAAACCGGTCTCCTAGCTGAACACAATACTGACATGACACACATTGTAAACCTGTCTCCTAGCTGAACACAATACTGACATGACACACATTGTAAACCTGTCTCCTAGCTGAACACAATACTGACATAACACACATTGTAAACCTGTCTCCTAGCTGAACACAATACTGACATAACACACATTGTAAACCTGTCTCCTAGCTGAACACAATACTGACATAACACACATTGTAAACCTGCCTCCTAGCTGAACACAATACTGACATAACACACATTGTAAACCTGTCTCCTAGCTGAACACAATACTGACATAACACACATTGTAAACCTGTCTCCTAGCTGAACACAATACTGACATAACACACATTGTAAACCTGCCTCCTAGCTGAACACAATACTGACATAACACACATTGTAAACCTGTCTCCTAGCTTAACACAATACTGACATAACACACATTATAAACCTGTCTCCTAGCTGAACACAATACTGACATAACACACATTGTAAACCTGCCTCCTAGCTGAACACAATACTGACATAACACACATTGTAAACCTGCCTCCTAGCTGAACACAATACTGACATAACACACATTGTAAACCTGCCTCCTAGCTGAACACAATACTGACATAACACACATTGTAAACCTGCCTCCTAGCTGAACACAATACTGACATAACACACATTGTAAACCTGTCTCCTAGCTGAACACAATACTGACATAACACACATTGTAAACCTGCCTCCTAGCTGAACACAATACTGACATAACACACATTGTAAACCGGTCTCCTAGCTGAACACAATACTGACATAACACACATTGTAAACCGGTCTCCTAGATGAACACAATACTGACATAACACACATTGTAAACCGGTCTCCTAGCTGAACACAATACTGACATAACACACATTGTAAACCTGTCTCCTAGCTGAACACAATACTGACATAACTCACATTGTAAACCGGTCTCCTAGCTGAACACAATACTGACATAACACACATTGTAAACCTGTCTCCTAGCTGAACACAATACTGACATGACACACATTGTAAACCTGTCTCCTAGCTGAACACAATACTGACATAACACACATTGTAAACCTGTCTCCTAGCTGAACACAATACTGACATAACACACATTGTAAACCTGTCTCCTAGCTGAACACAATACTGACATAACACACATTGTAAACCTGTCTCCTAGCTGAACACAATACTGACATAACACACATTGTAAACCGGTCTCCTAGCTGAACACAATACTGACATGACACACATTGTAAACCTGTCTCCTAGCTGAACACAATACTGACATGACACACATTGTAAACCTGTCTCCTAGCTGAACACAATACTGACATAACACACATTGTAAACCTGTCTCCTAGCTGAACACAATACTGACATAACACACATTGTAAACCTGTCTCCTAGCTGAACACAATACTGACATAACACACATTGTAAACCTGCCTCCTAGCTGAACACAATACTGACATAACACACATTGTAAACCTGTCTCCTAGCTGAACACAATACTGACATAACACACATTGTAAACCTGTCTCCTAGCTGAACACAATACTGACATAACACACATTGTAAACCTGCCTCCTAGCTGAACACAATACTGACATAACACACATTGTAAACCTGTCTCCTAGCTTAACACAATACTGACATAACACACATTATAAACCTGTCTCCTAGCTGAACACAATACTGACATAACACACATTGTAAACCTGCCTCCTAGCTGAACACAATACTGACATAACACACATTGTAAACCTGCCTCCTAGCTGAACACAATACTGACATAACACACATTGTAAACCTGCCTCCTAGCTGAACACAATACTGACATAACACACATTGTAAACCTGCCTCCTAGCTGAACACAATACTGACATAACACACATTGTAAACCTGTCTCCTAGCTGAACACAATACTGACATAACACACATTGTAAACCTGCCTCCTAGCTGAACACAATACTGACATAACACACATTGTAAACCGGTCTCCTAGCTGAACACAATACTGACATAACACACATTGTAAACCGGTCTCCTAGATGAACACAATACTGACATAACACACATTGTAAACCGGTCTCCTAGCTGAACACAATACTGACATAACACACATTGTAAACCTGTCTCCTAGCTGAACACAATACTGACATAACTCACATTGTAAACCGGTCTCCTAGCTGAACACAATACTGACATAACACACATTGTAAACCTGTCTCCTAGCTGAACACAATACTGACATGACACACATTGTAAACCTGTCTCCTAGCTGAACACAATACTGACATAACACACATTGTAAACCTGTCTCCTAGCTGAACACAATACTGACATGACACACATTGTAAACCTGTCTCCTAGCTGAACACAATACTGACATGACACACATTGTAAACCTGTCTCCTAGCTGAACACAATACTGACATAACACACATTGTAAACCGGTCTCCTAGCTGAACACAATACTGACATAACACATTGTAAACCTGCCTCCTAGCTGAACACAATACTGACATGACACACATTGTAAACCTGCCTCCTAGCTGAACACAATACTGACATAACACACATTGTAAACCTGCCTCCTAGCTGAACACAATACTGACATAACACACATTGTAAACCTGTCTCCTAGCTAAACACAATACTGACATGACACACATTGTAAACCTGTCTCCTAGCTGAACACAATACTGACTTAACACACATTGTAAACCTGTCTCCTAGCTGAACACAATACTGACATAACACACATTGTAAACCTGTCTCCTAGCTGAACACAATACTGACATAACACACATTGTAAACCTGTCTCCTAGCTGAACACAATACTGACATAACACACATTGTAAACCTGTCTCCTAGCTGAACACAATACTGACATGACACACATTGTAAACCGGTCTCCTAGCTGAACACAATACTGACATAACACACATTGTAAACCTGTCTCCTAGCTGAACACAATACTGACATGACACACATTGTAAACCTGTCTCCTAGCTGAACACAATACTGACATGACACACATTGTAAACCTGTCTCCTAGCTGAACACAATACTGACATGACACACATTGTAAACCTGTCTCCTAGCTGAACACAATACTGACATGACACACATTGTAAACCTGTCTCCTAGCTGAACACAATACTGACATGACACACATTGTAAACCTGTCTCCTAGCTGAACACAATACTGACATGACACACATTGTAAACCTGTCTCCTAGCTGAACACAATACTGACATGACACACATTGTAAACCTGTCTCCTAGCTGAACACAATACTGACATGACACACATTGTAAACCTGTCTCCTAGCTGAACACAATACTGACATGACACACATTGTAAACCTGTCTCCTAGCTGAACACAATACTGACATAACACACATTGTAAACCTGTCTCCTAGCTGAACACAATACTGACATGACACACATTGTAAACCTGTCTCCTAGCTGAACACAATACTGACATAACACACATTGTAAACCTGTCTCCTAGCTGAACACAATACTGACATGACACACATTGTAAACCTGTCTCCTAGCTGAACACAATACTGACATAACACACATTGTAAACCTGTCTCCTAGCTGAACACAATACTGACATAACACACATTGTAAACCTGTCTCCTAGCTGAACACAATACTGACATAACACACATTGTAAACCTGTCTCCTAGCTGAACAAAATACTGACATAACACACATTGCAAACCTGTCTCCTAGCTGAACACAATACTGACATAACACACATTGTAAACCTGTCTCCTAGCTGAACACAATACTGATATAACACACATTGTAAACCTTTCTCCTAGCTGAACACAATACTGACATAACACATTGTAAACCTGTCTCCTAGCTGAACACAATACTGACATAACACACATTGTAAACCTGTCTCCTAGCTGAACACAATACTGACATAACACACATTATAAACCTGTCTCCTAGCTGAACACAATACTGACATAACACACATTGTAAACCTGTCTCCTAGCTGAACACAATACTGACATAACACACATTGTAAACCTGTCTCCTAGCTGAACACAATACTGACATAACACACATTGTAAACCTGTCTCCTAGCTGACCACAATACTGACATAACACACATTGTAAACCTGTCTCCTAGCTGAACACAATACTGACATAACACACATTGTAAACCTGTCTCCTAGCTGAACACAATACTGACATAACACACATTGTAAACCTGTCTCCTAGCTGAACACAATACTGACATAACACACATTGTAAACCTGTCTCCTAGCTGAACAACCTCGCCCTCTAACTCAATATGCCTGTGTGTGCTTTTTTTTTTTTTTTGGTTCGCGTTGACCTCCAGCGTAGTCTAGGACTGATTATTGCGCCGAAACTCAACGTTGCAGTCCAATCTACTGGTGCTCTCCTGCTCAGTCATCAACGCGCCAGGAGTTCTAACGAAAGCTCACAAGGCCCGCGGACTGTCTGTCTGTCTGTCTGTCTGTCTGTCTGTCTGTCTCTCTCTCTCTCTCTCTCTCTCTCTCTCTCTCTCTCTCAATATATATATATATATATATATATATATATATATATATATATATATATATATATATAAATCATGTGCCATGCCGAAAAGCGTATATAAATTTTATATATATATAAAAGGCGATGTGTGTCCGTCCGTCCGTTCTTTATGCGTTCGCGAACGGTCCATCCGATTGAGATGAAATTTTCTACACGTCTTCTTTTCATTCCTGTGCAACTTTCTGTCATAGTATTTTAGTGTAAAATCGGCTACTTACTTACTAAAATTTAATATTTCATTTTTCATTATAATGTCTATATAGCAAGAGGACTTAACTCTAGAAAAGTTATTTCAAGGGGCATACATTTTAATAACATTTCTATATACTTTATAGTCATATTGTTGCGTCGTTTTCAAAGATTTATAAACTCTTTGTCTATAGTTATTTACAGGAATATGAGTTATAATAAATAATGATATAATCTTTAAGGCATTTTCAAAGTTTTCATAAAAATAATGCATATGCATAACATTGTAACTCATCTTTTTATGCTTAAAGAAGTTATCAACAGTCATGTAGGTGATTAAAACAGTTTTCATTAAAAATAATGGATGGTGTGTGGAAGGACATTCTTTTAAGTTACTGCCAAACTGTGTTACTGCCGTTATTTCGACAACAATAACATCTGGACAAAAATGATAAAAATTATTCAAAGTCTTGACTAACCGTTCCAGATCTTTAATCTGTCGCAGACATGGTGATGACTCTAAATGGATGAAGTCGGCTAGGTGATTCCTGATGCAGAATCGGCCCTTAGCGCTAAATTTACTCCTATCCTCGAGCTCCCATTCCGCTAAGTTGCAGTCGTTTGAATACTCGCAATTATATGTCTAGGGTGGCTTTGCTATTCCCTGGTTCATGGTTCATTCTTCAGTTGAATGTCCTCAATAAACCTTCCTCCTGATTCCAAGCCGCGTCATGCAGGAGATCGCCACATCCAGGTGTCACCTTCACCGGAGCTCACATCAACACGTCCGTTCTGAATCACAACTTTCACAGCGTATCCTTGTTGCTGTCTCTGACGTATTCTCGTTTCCCTAGAGCTCTTGTCCACTCTGTCCACGTTGGTGTACACATGGGAAACTCCCGTTCACACTTGTTTATATTTTGTGGCGCGTGGCTGGTTTTGGCATTATGCCCCCCTCCCGGATAAAAAAAAATGATTTATCATTTTTTTTTCTATATATGTACATACTTGTAGACTATAATCATATTAAACAACCATATTCCAACCCCTGACTAGCTTCTGATCAACCCTCTTATCAACCCTCAAAAAAAAATTGCTCAAGACGGGCACGCCCACCTGCCCAAACCCCACGTTGGACGTCGTGTGGCTGATCTATGGGAGGATCAGACCAACTAATAATTATATTAGTCCCTACTTGTCAAACGACAAGCCAAGCGTTCTCACTCTAGGTAAAACCATGAGATAAAGGACGAGGGTGATAACAAGGAGTTCCCAGTACACCATCAGTTGTCGTTGGTCGTCGTTCTCGTATGATATATATCCTTTGTTGATCCATCCTATATCCATTGATAGGGTCCACGTAGCGCTTCCACCTTTGCGAACTTATTTATGTCGTATATATTTAGCGAACATTATCGACTCTATCTATTATATGGTGACATATACGTGACTGTGATAATGAAAATGTATGATGCTCATTCAAATGACACATAATATTGCGGTATCATCACACAATACAATTACCAAACCAATGAAACCCTGGGATAATGACATTTACCATTACTTATTCAACTACTTAACTATACAACCGATTAATGCTAATAATTATGTAAGTAAGCAATAACTTAATGACAACTTAATCAACTTAGTCCAACATCTACATAATTATTATTAACTAATCCAATAACCTATCATAAGTCAATATTTCACTTTAGAAGTACATATCCGTAATATCGAAAAATGTTCCTCCACAGAATAAGTACGTTAATACTATAATATCCTTCCTTACTGTACATAACAAATTTTCATCAGCACTTTCCTGTCCAGGCATAAATGTTCCCGTACAAACTCCAAGAAGAAAATATGTTCAATGTGACAACACACATATGTCCCGAGTCATATCTTCAAGACTTCGACTCTGGCAATAAATAAGAAACACACAACTATTTATTAACCTATCTACACTATATATTCACATAGTATTACTAATTTAGTTGCAGATTATTGTGATATTGTGTCTGTAATTTTGTGCTGAACGAGTATTGCTTAAAATATATAAAGAACAGAACAACGAAATATATAAAATATATATATATATATAACTGAATAACTGAACAATTGAATAATACTCGTCTTGCAATTCATAATCGACTGAGAATATCTGCAAGATTATTATCCTTTCCAGGGATGTGACAGATATCAACCTCATAATCTTGTAGAAGTAAAGACCATCTATGAATTCTCGAGTTTTTAGGATGACCAGATTTGAATATCTGTAAAGGTTTGTTATCTGAAAGAACCAGAAACTTTCTACCAAATAAATATCTAGAGAATTTCTGAATACTTTCAATTAACGCTAGTGCTTCTAACTCAGTAATAGCATAGTTTCTTTGTGTGTCAGAAAGCTTCTTACTGAAGTAGAGTATAGGATGCAATTTTCCTTCATGAACTTGAAGTAATACAGCTGAGATAGCATGTAGACTAGCATCCGTTTGTAAGACAAACTCTCTTGAGATATCAGGTAATTTCAGGATCGGATGAGTACTAAACAACGTTTTAATCTGTTGTAATAGTCTCTCATGATCATCTATCCAAACTATTTTAGTAGGCTGACCTTTCTTCAAGAGTTCAGAAAAAGTTGCTGTCATATCAGCAAAGTTAGGAATGAACTTTTGATAGTAATTGATCAGACCTAATTTGCTTCTCAATTCCTTTTTAGTCGATGGAGGTTTAATATTAAGAATTTTAGTAACCACCGTGGGATCAGTTTTTCTAAATCAATTAGAAATTCTATGCCCAAGGAATTGTATTTCCTCAAAACCTATCTCAATTTTACTAGGTTTAGCCTTTAACCCGTGTTGTTGTATTCTCTGGAATACCTGTTTGAGAACCATCACATGTGTATCAATATCTGTAGTGTGAATACAGATGTCATCCATATAAGTCGCTACATTAGAAATGCCGTCGAGTAATCTTCTCATCATGCGCATAAATGTGCTTGGTGCATTTTGTAAACCAAATGGAAGATATGCCCACTCATATAAACCCAATGGCGTACTAAAAGCTGTAATATGCATCGACTCTTCATCCATAGGAATTTGCCAATATCCTTTGGTGAGGTCAATCTTCGAAAAGAGTTTCGAGTTTGCCATGCCCTCGATTAATTCATCAATGTTTGGCATTGGTTCAGCATCCAATAGTGTTAACGCGTTTTCTTTTCTATAATCAACACACAGACGTAATGAACCATCCTTTTTCTTCACAATTACAACCGGAGAGCAGTAATTATAAACCGATTTTCTAATAATTCCAGATCTATCCAATTCTGAAATTTCTGCAGTAACTTTCTCCAGATAATGTATTGGGATAGGATATGGTTTTACTTTAACAGGGACATTTGATAATAATGTTATCTTATGTTTGATAAGTGATGTTTGCCCTGGTATATCTGAAAAAATTGAACTAAACTCTTTTATTGCTGCAATAAGTTTTTCTTTGTTTTGTATCGACAAACCTTGATTTATTTGTATAGATTGCCAACTACTATCACTTTTAACTGTCGGTGTTGGAATCTGTTGCTTAATAGCATCTTCTTGCTGCTCATTTATAACCCAACAAGCTGTAGCTGTTCTATGTGGAATTTGTTGTGTCACTTGTGGTGTGTCGTTATTGCGTGAAATATATGGTTTCAACATATTTATGTGAAAAATTTTATGTCTACCATTCACATCAATTTGATAATCCACATCACTAATTTTCTTAAGTACTTTAAATGGACCTTGCCATGACGTAACTAAACAATCTCGAGGATCCGGTAATAATAGCCAGACCTCTTCTTCTTCTTTCAAGACTATTGTCTTGGCGTTTCTATTGTCATATTGTCTATACTTTTCTCCAGCTTTCTCCAATGCTGATTTTGCAATCTGGCAAGCTGTAATAACCTTATCTCTCAATTATGTTACCATATCATATGCTTCCCTTTTTGGGTGGTCATATGTTTTATTTGTCAGCATGTCTTTGTATAATGATAATGGTCCACGTGGATTCGCTCCGTATACCAGTTCAAACGGAGAAAATCCTGTACTGGATTGTGGTACCTCACGGTACGCAAACAGTACAGCTGGTAACAAAATATCCCAGTCTTTGGGTCTATCTGCGGCTACATTTGCTAGCGTTCTTTTCAGAACTCCATTGTAATTTTCATTGACACCGTTTGTCATAGGATGCCAAGGTGAACTAAATACCTGTAGGATACCAAGTAATCTCATAGCCTCTTGAGTAGCTGTAGAAATAAATTGACTACCCCTATCAGATAGAATACAACCTGGAAATCCTATTCTGCTAAAAATAATCAACAAAGAGTCTAAAATAGATCTACTTGTGATGTATTTAAGCGAAATAGCCTCCGACCAACGAGTACAAAGATCGATCATCGTTAGAATAAATCTATTCCCTCTATCAGCGGACCCACTATATCTATAGCAATTTTCTGAAATGGTCGTGACGCCAAATCAGTTTTCTGAACGTGTGCTTTCGGATGTTTGCCTTTTTGCGTCGTCATTTGACACAATGTACAAGACCGAACATATGTGGTGATATCTTTGTTATATCCAGGCCAATAGAATTGTGTTAATAATCTATCAGTGGTCTTTGCAACACCCATATGCCCAGCAAATGGTGAATCATGTGCAATTTTAAGTGCTTCTTGACGGTATTTTGTTGGAAGTACTGTTTGTATGTATTGCGATGTACCTCTATTATACCATCTGGATAAAACATTATTTTCAAGACAAAATTTCCAATGACCAAGTTTTGCTTGTTTCAATGGTTCGTTCATATTTTTAAAACACGATTTTAATGACGGATCTTGTTTTTGGTCATTCAGTAAATCAGTCAACTGTCTGATATTATTCTGTATATTGTCATTGTCAGTCAGAGAAGATTGAGATTGATCATTATGTATCTGAGCTTGAGTTCTTGTACTGCATTAGCATGGTTAATTTCCCATTGTATTGCTTCTTCATGAGTACATTGATTCGCATTGGGTATATTCCCAATTAATAATCCGGCACAAGGGTGTGGCAGTACAGCTGCATTTATTGTGCCTTCAAAATATGGTGACTGAATCGTAATTGTGGCGACTTTGTATTTTTCAATTGTGCCACCAAAAGTTCTACAGGCGACTGTTTCACCTGTATAATCCTCTGCTTTAACCAGTCTTTGATCGACTCCGACGATTGAAGCTCCTGAATCACGAATACATGTAGTAGCTTCACCATTCACCCATGCTTTGTGAACTTTCAGTTTGCCATTTTGAATGCTAACAGCATTGGCTTCCTGAATAGTCTCGACAGGTTCGTCTGCAGTCTTTACAGTCTTGTTGTCATATTGTTGTATGATAGCTGCATGTGTCTCTTCTAAATCGTCTGAGTCACTACTACTCGAAAATACGTATGCTGTACTCGCTTCCTTCCACGAATTCTTCATCGGACACGACCGGCTGGTATGCCCGTACGCCCGACACGAGAAACATTTAATGATCCTTTTGTAGGAGTCATACTTACTCTTTTTCTTGACTGTGATGTCCCTCAGATAATCCAGATAACCTGGGTGTTTGTCACACATCTCCAGATGTCCATGTGACAAACGGCAATATTGACATCTGGAAAGATGTCCCTTACTTGGTCTGTCTCCATCTCTATTGGAGTATTGGTACTGACTGTTTCTACTTTTACTACCACTGAACTTTCTAAACTTACCATAGCTCTTCTGAAACCTAGCACTCGCTCCTATTGCAAGCTCTGGTTGCGCACAATTAGCGAATATGTCTCTATGTGCGTTAAAATAAGACTCACCTTTGGATTCCATTTCATTAAGATTTTTGCATTTGTTCTCCATCAGAAATATAGACATGGCTTCAGGTACTGCAGATAGTATCCTATCTCTAATAATCAAGTCCCGAACCTTATCATAATTAGACCCAATATCAGCTGCTCTACACCATTTATCAAAACATGATGATGTTTCTGATGTAAAATCAAGAAATGTTTGGTTTGATTTAGGAGTTATTGTTTTAAATTGTGTACGTAACCCCGACTCATCTAAGCTAAAGTGAGACAAGACCCGATCATGTATGTATGGGTAATTTGTACGTAAGTCCTCAGGAATCAACTCAATTACCTTTAAAGGCTCCAGCGCCAAGTGACGATGAAATAAAATTGGAATGTCCTTCTCTGGCACCTGGTAGAATCTTACAAGGACTTCGAAATTAGTAATCCAACTAGAGACTGAATCGCCTTGTTGGAAATTACGAAATAAGCCTTGGTACTTCTTGACAGGATCATTCTGTTTAGCACGACATCTCTCTCTCTCTCTCTCTCTCTCTCTCTCTCTCTCTCTCTCTCTCTCTATTTCAGCTTCTCGTTCCATCTCCAGAGCTTTGATCTTTAAACTTCCTTCTACCTCCTTATCCTTCCACACTGTTTCCGTTGCAAGTTTCTCCCTCTCAAATGCGAGTTGTTTCTCTTTAATTTATGCTTCCATGATCATTTGTTTTGCCTTCATCTCTGCTTTCATGGCTATGTGTTTCTCCTTCATTTCCTTTTCCAAACTTAATTTTTCTTTTTCAGCTGCTATCCTTTCGCGTTCCAACGCCATTTCCTTTTCCCTAGCTGCCATTTTTTCTCGTTCCAATGCTATCTCCTCTTGCCTAGCTGCCTTTTCTGTCGCTTGCCGTTCTTTCCGTTCCTCCTTCTCACGTGCGGCTTGAAGTTGCTTTTCTTCTTTTAGTCGCATTAAATGATCATTGAACTCCTGTTTTGCCCATGCTCTCAAATCTGCACCGGTCAATCCAGTTTTCTCCCCCATCTCCATGTAATCTTGAAGAGTCGACATCTTGACCTACCTGTAGCTAACTAGCTGAAAAATATATGCGAAGTAGGCAAGAAAAGAGAAAGGAATCGACAAGATCACGGAAATGTTTTTTCAAGGAATGGATAATAATAATTGACTCAAATACTAAGTACTGAGATCTCAACGTCGTCTGAATATCACGTAATCACACGAGAAATGTATAGTTGGGTGCACAAACGAATTTACGATACACTGATGATGAACACACCTTTATATGTGACACTATGCAATTACCGTATGACGAGGAGACATATCAACAATCGATAGAAATAGAATCAACGATGTGCAGTTGACGATCACGAACAAAATATATATCACTCAAACTATATCATAAATATGCCAGCGTGACATATGTAAACCATATAAATAATTATGGAAAAATATGCTTAATATAAAGAATATAAATATATAATCACACTGAAGCAAACATTAACACTGACAAAACAACTGACGTGATGCAAAATACATACTTTCATTCCTAGAAGACAAAATTAAACTACATCTGATTGATAGAAAAGAAACTTCTTGTACTCTACTTACAATAATGACAAACAACAACAACGTGTTATCACACGTGATCAATATCAATTATTTAGTATTGACCTGACTATAGCTAACACAAACGACTTCTAGCTTTTCTAAAGTAATTAGGTGTCCTTCAAAACAAAACTAGAAATGCCCATCCAACCGCATATATTCGTACGCACCATCATACAAGATCAACAACATCACATTAATCGACAACCACAATATGTCACTGGCCTTAATGAACTCCTGATATCCAGGCAACCGCTGATGAATTATCGAATCGAAGTAGTACGGTGCGATATCTCGATGTTGGTGCGATTGAATGGCCACGTTGCTATTCCAGAATCCAAACACGATATCCACAGAACTGGCCAGCACTCGAATATTCCAGTCCCCGTTCTAATGTCGTCCTGGTGACAGGTCCCAGAAGAACGTTCAGTTAATTAAAGTGTTGACGAGGAGTGTTCAAAGCAACTGAGGTGAGTGTACAACATGTTCCCATCTGTATTCTCAATGTTGCAACGATGTTCCAGCCATGACGTAGTGTCCGACGTACAGAAAATGTTAATGGAATCCGAATGTAGGCATTATGCATAAATCAGTCCTATTGAACGGTACTGCTCCGAACAGATGGAATGCCTACATAGCTGTATGGCGCATTGGCAAGTCACTCCACTGTCTACGTGTAACGTCCAACTTGATACAATTCTCCTGCATATTCTGCTTTTGTATGCAATCTATGTGGCGTTATACAACTAAACGAGCATCCTCCTGCAGTACTGAACAGGGCAGTGTTGTTGTCTCCTTTCCAGCCTACTCTGAACTTCAACAATAAACTATATATCGACCAAGGTGTCTACGAATTGGTCTGGCCTGTACTTACTGTGTGGTTTGTCCTCAGGTAAACAATCTTCGTTGTAACAGAGAGACATCATGATATAGTCACTATACCAACCTCGAATACGACCGTCCTAAAATGTTAATCGTTGTAAATACTGGACCATTGTTATGGCGTTCATTAAAGTGCCGTTTTGTGCGGGTGGAACTAGTAGCTGTGCACTCTGGCTGCGTTGCTCCGTATATATGTCCCGGTCTGGTGTCCTATATATCGTTTCATGACTTCGCCGTAATGTGATTTACTGTCTTTCGCTGCCTTTATTGCCGTACTTTCTGTCGATCCAGACCTTACAATTGGAGCCTCTTTGTGTACATGTTTTTTGTGCGTTCCTGTGTTCATGTGTAGCACGGTGTAACATCGGCGCATCTGGTGTTCATTCCTAATGAGCTGTTCTTAGCAACTGGCGGGAGATCTTTGTTGACAAACACTGAATCTGTCCTTCCCCGGTAACAAACCTCCACGTTGCCAAACTGTGTTACTGCCGTTATTTCGACAACAATAACATCTGGACAAAAATGATAAAAATTATTCAAAGTCTTGACTAACCGTTCCAGATCTTTAATCTGTCGCAGACATGGTGATGACTCTAAATGGATGAAGTCGGCTAGGTGATTCCTGATGCAGAATCGGCCCTTAGCGCTAAATTTACTCCTATCCTCGAGCTCCCATTCCGCTAAGTTGCAGTCGTTTGAATACTCGCAATTATATGTCTAGGGTGGCTTTGCTATTCCCTGGTTCATGGTTCATTCTTCAGTTGAATGTCCTCAATAAACCTTCCTCCTGATTCCAAGCCGCGTCATGCAGGAGATCGCCACATCCAGGTGTCACCTTCACCGGAGCTCACATCAACACGTCCGTTCTGAATCACAACTTTCACAGCGTATCCTTGTTGCTGTCTCTGACGTATTCTCGTTTCCCTAGAGCTCTTGTCCACTCTGTCCACGTTGGTGTACACATGGGAAACTCCCGTTCACACTTGTTTATATTTTGTGGCGCGTGGCCGGTCTTGGCATATGAGTTATAATAAATAATGATATAATCTTTAAGGCATTTTCAAAGTTTTCATAAAAATAATGCATAATGCATAACATTGTAACTCATCTTTTTATGCTTAAAGAAGTTATCAACGGTCATGTAGGTGATTAAAAACAGTTTTCATTAAAAATAATGGATGGTGTGTGGAAGGACATTCTTTTAAGTTACTGTGCGCCAGGAGCTGGGCGAAGCCACGCCGGGTCAGATAGACAGACAGACAGACAGACAGACAGACAGACAGACAGACAGACAGACAGACAAACAGACAGACAGACAGATAGTCGGGAACGGGAGCTTATATGACTACTTATATGAATTAAATGAGATGCTCCCCACCAGGGACTGGGTGAAGCCGGGCCGGCTCAGACAGACAGACAGATAGACAGACAGACAGACAGATAGCCGGGAACGGGAGCTTATATGACTACTTATATGAATTAAATGAGATGCTCCCCACCAGGGACTGGGTGAAGCCGGGCCGGATCAGACAGACAGACAGATAGAAAGACAGACAGACAGATAGTCGGGAACGGGAGCTTATATAATTACTTATATGAATTAAATGAGATGCTCCCCACCAGGGACTGGGTGAAGCCGGGCCGGGTCAGCCAGACAGACATACAGACAAACAAACAAGCAGACAGACAGACAGACTGATAGATAGATAGATCCCCTCCTGGGACTGGGCGAAGCCGGGCCGGGTCAGCTAGTGTGTGTGTGTGTATATATATATATAATGTATATATGTGTGTGTATTATGTTTATATGTGTGTAGGGGTTCTGGGCGAATCTCAAAACTGAGAGGGAAGACCAGGAGAACCTTCAATCGGATAGCAGTTGAAACGATTAGCAGTATGACATCACTGGCTGTTGAAGTAGGTGATGGAGCTCATGTGGGAATGTCCTGAGTGCTGTGATGTCGTGTCTTAGCCCAACTCAACTCATGTATTATCTTCAGGAAACCATCATGGAAGAGCAGGAGAAGGTCAAAGACGAGCATAAATGGCTGACCTTGACCCGCCGAGTTGTGGCCAATGTTCTCATCTGCTTGCTGTTGGGTAAGTTGTTTCAATCTCAGGGAAGTGGAGTCTCCATGGCGACGTGGTAAAATCGCCTGCCTCGCTCTCCGAAGGTTGTGGGTTCGATTCCGGGCTACGTCGTTCGATTCACATTTACCGTGCGAATTGGTCCGATCAGTCACATTCGCTACCTCTACAGGTTGTAGTTATTATGCCTTTTTTATGAGAGGTCGCTGGTGCTGGGTAGAACATACACTGCGATAACCTGATGATAGTATAACTAGGCACTTCCTTGTCCAAATGGAGGATAGGCTGTTGAGCCTTTAAAGCCCCTGAAGTATTTTTGCATCTGGCTACGGTTTGCTTACGTAATTTCCTCATGCTGGACTGGTAGTACATGGTTCTGTTTTCCGGTAGTGACTTCAGTGCGTGGAGCGATACTGTGAGCTGTGGATTTCATGTGGATACTTATATATCTGTCCGCGGTTGTTTGTACTGTGAACTGCATGTTCAGACAAATATCGGACAGCCGTTTGCTGAAGTAGCTGGGTTTTCCTTAAGCAGTAATGTGTGTTTAATTGCGGGTTTTCTCGTGACTGTCGCTATTATCGAGACTGAACTGTAAATTTAGTGGCGACTGTTGTGTTGGCATTCTGTCAGCGGCCTTACGCATGTATGCCTGTGCATGCAGTTGGTTTGTTGGGACTGCTGTCTGTTCCACTTTTCATATCTGGCAGTGAGGAGCATTTTGCGTGATATTCACTAGCACAGGAACGAAGCATTACGGGGTGACCCTTTTCGCGAAGTTGGAACAGCGACTAACTTTCTTGTCGCGAAAACACAGAGCAAACGAAATAGTGGAAGACCTAAAACACATGAAGTGCCAAATGACATACAGAGATGGATAATATAAGGAGGGCATACAGCGGGCTGCAGGAGATATTAAACAATAGGACGGCTTGGTGAGAGTTGGTTGAGGACCGATGCCCCCAAAAGGGATAAAGTGCAGAAGAAAAAGGTAAGACCAATGTTTTGGCTGTCATGAAAACAACCCAAAACTGGCATCTATCGCCTTTAGCACCTTGCGGTGTAGGACGGGGAGGGAGTGAGAGGGAAGGGGAGGGGGTATTGAGCCTGAGGAATGAAAGTCGCCTGGCTAGTGCAGTCGTCTCAAACTGTGCAGGTTAGGGTTTTTAGTTTTTCCCCTGACAGTTCTAGCAACTCGGCCTACCACTCGGTGATTTTGGCAATATTGAAAAATAGTGATTTCCATCATCATCAAGTGCCACACCATAAGCGTAGACCGTCATGGTTGACCATCTCACACGATCACTAGCTTTGGATCAGCTCTGTGTTCTTGTCTCCATTATGCCCCGGGAAGGTTAACCCGGTCAACAAATGCCCGTAGAAGTCGGATGTGTCGGCCCAACGGCGCAAGAACGCAGCTCTGCTGTAAACAGGCACAACGTCCGAAAAAGAAAAATAACTCCGGATTAACGCAGAAGAAGAAGAAGTCTCCATTATGCCACCTAGCCAGGCATTTCTCGTATTTTATAACATGCCTTGCAAGCATATAATAGGTTCTTGTTTACATACATTTAGATCCGAGCCAATCGTACGGGGCTAATAAATGGTACTGGGAGCTTTTAGTGAGTTCTGAGTGGGAAAGTCGCCACTTTGTGAATTTAATTAGCTCTGTATAATAACCTGTCGCTGAAAGGCGTAACTGATTAATTGCCATGGGATGATTAATTGTCTTAAACAACTTCTTGTATCTGTCTTGGGTTTATATATCGCCGAAATGTTGTCATTATAATCAACATATCTACTACCATATTAACAACTATTAAATCATAACTATGACACACAGAACATCCCATTTCCCGCCATCTATTTTTGGTCGATCTAAACCTAATTTTTGTTTGGCACTAAATCTGTTCTCATAGGAGGCGACAAGAAAGAAGAAGCAATGGCAACGGTTACTGAAAAACAAATCTAACCGATTTTATGTCAATGTTCCTAGGGTTGAGTGCTTACGTGATTCAACTGTTCGTGGAGAGATCTCGCGAGTTTGAGAAAAGGAAACAGGACAACCCAAACTATACCGCTGGCTTCTGGGAGGAAAATGAGGTAAGTTTGGTCGTCTTGCACCTGTGGTTGAGTCTCTGCAGTCAGTCATGGTGTAGGGGTGTGCCCTATCGTAGAAGGTGTAAGCCGCCTCTGCGTCACACTAGCCTACGGTACACCACAGGGCAAGGTCGAGTACCCGTTTAGCCTTCAAACCAGGGTAACGCAAAACCATGGGTATATGTGACGTAATGAGCTCGAGAGCAGCCGACGAGTAGTTGTTGGTTATGGTCTCAGGTTCGCAACGATAGCCAGATATCTCTTTATAGAGACAATGGCTGCGGTCACCGACCGGTAGGATCACTGCCAAGATGAAAAACGAAGAAAGTAACAAAATGATAACCAATCCTTCTACGCGACAAAACGCGCCCAGAGTAAATGTTGCAAGCTCCATATTTTTCATAAACAGATGGGCACCCGGTGGGTGATGTGGTCTGTGTCACGCCGGCCGCAGACAGCCAGGCCTAGGTCATTATGACTTCACAACTCAAAAGTGGTCAATAGCTGGAGGGCTGGACCTGATGGCGTCAGTGGACTAATCCAAGACTGGTGATCATGTGAACCATGACCGTACACGCCAATCGGCACGGTACATATTGATGATCATTTGTTTACAGGGTGTACAGGTAGACCAGTGTAAATGTCGTCAACTGTGATTTGGTTATCGTTCTTACTGCCCGCATTGTGCAGCTACCGTTACTTTCCCAGACGTGTTTTTTTTTCTCCCCTTTTCTTTGATGTTGGCTAGCTTTGAACTAAAGCGTAGTCCATACACGTGCTACAACTTCTAGTGCACTAGACATATATTTATGTGCCTGTAGATTAGCTTTTCCTATTACGAGTGTCCCTCGCCAGCAGGCGAACCCACTCCGACTTCAGAGGTACCTGTAATTTACGTCCCTAGGTCAAGGACGATAAAACAACATTTTAGTCCAACTGACCGGTGTAGGGGTTTACCCCGCTACACCAGCGTCAACGCACAGGATGTTAATGAAAGAGCGCCCATGCTGACACTCTTCCCCCCCCCCCCCCGCCTTCCGTGACTGAAACAGTTTAGGTACTTTGGGTATCAACAGAATATCATCAACAGAATATCATCAACAGAATATCATCAACAGAATATCATCAACAGAATATCATCAACAGAATATCATCAACAGTTATCAGTTATCAGTTCAGTTATCAGTTGGGGTATCTTCATTGCACTCCGGACATGTCCATAGGTGCTCAGATCCTCCCCCCAGCATATGCATCAGCGTCCGGTGGCTAATAGTGCCAGTTCTGTGTTGGTTGACGAGGCGCTTTGTTTTCCCGATGTACCTCTCGCGTCTGGCTGTGCCGATTCTTACTCCCAAGTCTTTCATCATGGACAGCGATGTGGAATCACTGACGTCAAATTCTCTGTTCTCGCCATATCTTTGAGGACGTTAATAACATCGGCACGATCCATGGGCTCGCCATCTACAGGGGGTGCAGAGCCAGCCAGTTTATCAGCTCGTTCATTTCCCTCGACTCCCGCATGTCCCGGGACGAAGATGAAGGTGACTTTACGGACAACAGACTTCCATAGCGACTCAGTCCACTGTCTACGTACAGATCCAGCTTCGACCTTCTGAATCATGCTCATTGAATCACTTAGTACACACACGTTGGTATAAAGCTGTGATTCCAGCCATATGAAAGCCTGTGTAACTGCCATCACCTCCATCGTCATGCCGCTCGTGGTCATAGAGTGGGCACCACTGGATTGTTGAACGGTTCGGCCCGCTGAACGGGCTGTAAATGCCCACGTACTTCTCTGCTGCTTTACAACAGATCCATCTGTATAGATGAGCACTTCGGGGTTATCTGAGTGTTCATAGATGAGCGCGTTAACCTCTGCATTGACAGCGGCAGGGTTCTGCTCTCTGCACCGTCTGTCGAGTGTGATAATGCAGGAGAAAGTGCACTTAAAAGCTGGAGGCACCGACATCCATTCCTTGCCGGGGTTGATACTGGTAATACTGCAGAACTGTCTGTCGACATCTTCCGCCCGACTCATCCATGATTTGCCCCTCTTTAGCCTGTCATCCGTTTCTCTGAATATAGCGTCATGCAGAGGGTGCTGCTCATCTGCACTTATTTTTAAGTATGCACGAGCTCTCCAGATCTTGATCCTGTGTTCCATTGTCAGGAAGTCAAGGAGGTATCTCATTGCTACACAGCTGGTGTCTCTCGTGCAGCCCAAAATGATGCGCATGGCTTCGTTTTGTACCTTTTCAAGTCTTCCAATCTGTGTAGGGCTGACAGTGAAGATGGCCAGGGCATACTCGATGCGTGAAAGCACAAGTCCTTGGAACAGAAGTATTAGCAGTCTTTGCTCGATATTGGCAGTCGCCATGACTCTCATTGCTGACAAACCTTTTCGAGCCTTCGTTATGACATAATCGACATGATCTCTGAAGGACAGGCTACGATCAATCCTCACGCCAAGATATGTCATTGACTGGGTTCTACTCAAAATGCTCCCATCCATTCTTACTGCCGGCAGGTCTGTTTTCACAATATGGTTGTTTAGGGAGAACCATGTAACCGATGCCTTTGCGGGGTTGACAAGGGCGTCGGCATCAGCACACCATGAGGAAATACGATCTAGTTCGCCCTGCATATCATTGGCAACCGCCTGTCTATCTCGACCCTGTCGATACACGAGGATGTCGTCAACGAATGACAGAGTCCTACCCATCCCGTCCAACTGTTGTTCAGTGATCGGCACCGTATACACGTTGAATAGTACTGGTGACAGTGGTGAACCCTGCGGCAATCCTGGACATATCATTATCGGCTAGAATAGCCTAATAGATAATGTTTTCATTTGAGCCTCATGAGCTACGGAATTCGTGCTCTGTGCGACACTTTCGGCATGTTGCCCTGCGGAAAGAGACTAAGCAATATGGGATAAACCCGGTGCAATGAAGCCTTTTAAACCCTTGTTAAGATGCATGTTTCCGAACACATTTGTTTCGCAGCTGACTGTTGTCATGACTTTGATCACGACCATTTTCCCGCCAATGCTTGAGATACTCAGCCCACTAGAGAAGTACCACCCACGGTTAAGTCTTCGGCTGATGCTCGGAAGGTAAAATTAGCAGGTTACACCTCATTCCAAAGTAAAGTTAATTTTTTCACAATTAAATACATGATTTAAATATTTGTTATAATTCCAGTCAAATAACGAGTTACTGAGATCTGAAAAACGTAACTATTATTATATAATGTATGACTGCGAATCCTGGACACTTAATAAACAAGAGAAAAAAATCACTTGAGGCTTGGAAGATGTGGTTCTGTAGAAGAATGCTGAAAATTTCTTGGACAGTCAAAATGAGCAATCTGGACATTCTGAGGGCGGCTAAGTCGCAGAAACAACTTATCAAAAACATCAGAAAGAAGTAGTCATTATTTTATCTCAACATTATGAGAAGACAAAAATTAGAACATGTGACAATCTGAAAGATTTGTGGAAAGAGAGACAGAGGAAGACAGCTGAGAGAAAATTCTGGACAGTTTTCTGCCATGGTGTCAAACTGTCCAGCATCTTCTCTCTTGTCTTCCCCTGCCTCTCTTCCCCTCAAGCTGTCCATTTGTAACAACATTCTTCTGTTTTCCTCTTCTCGTGACGTGCCCAAAGAATGTGGACTGTGCTTCTGATGCGAGTAACAAGCTCTCTTTTTGAGTTAGCTTCTTTCAAGATATCGTTTTGTCCCTTTCTATACATGCACGGTGTACTCATTATCTATATATATATATATATAAAACACGATGTATGTGTGTCCGTTCTTTATGCGTTCGCGAACGGTCCATCCGATTGAGATGAAATTTTCTACATGTTTTCTTTTCATTCCCGTGCAACCAATTGTCATAGTTTTTAGTGTACAATCAGCTATTTACTTACTAAAATTTAATATTTAAATTTACATTATCATTTCTATATAGCGAGGGGACTTAACATAAGAAAAGTTATTTCAAGGGGCATAACTTTTAATAACATTGCTATTATTTTTTATATAGATTGTTGCATTGTTTTCAAAGATTTATAAACTCTTTGTCTACAGTTATTTACAGGCATATGAATTATAATAAATAATGATATAATCTTTAAGGCATTTTCATAGTTTTCATAAAAATAATGCATCTATTTAAATAGTGAAAATTTTCTAACTCATCTTTTTATTTTTCTTCAACAACACATTAATTTTTTTTTAACATTCCCATATGTATGGCGCGTTACACCCACGTTGGGTATTTATGGTGCCCGCCCATGTTAAACATTTCCTCAACGAGTTACTTTTCATGCATTTTAATGCTTATTGTTCTTTTGTTGTCAAAGAATTGCTTCATAAGAGATGTTGAATGAAAGAATGTATGAGAGGAAATAGAGAAGAAGGGCAGAATGTAGGACGGGCCTGCGTGCCCAATTCTTAACCCTTTGAAAATAAAGATTTTCGTTCGTTAAAAAAAAAAGTAATTTTTTGTGAGAGAAAGTTAGTTGCATATCGCTTGCAGTACTCTGCAGTCAACCCACCGCCCACCATTTATTGGCTGTTCGTGATATCTTGGTAAGTTTACTTTAGATAGATCTCTTCCAATCATATTTTCTAGTATCAATCTATCTATTCTTCTATTCTATCTATATTTTTAACGGGAACGGGCCGAACATAGACAGACAGACAGACAGACAGACAGACAGACAGACAGACAGACAGACAGACAGACAGACAGACAGACAGACAGATAGATAGATAGATAGATAGATAGATAGATAGATAGATAGATAGATAGATAGATAGATAGATAGATAGATAGATAGATAGATAGACAGACAGATAGTCGGGAACGGGAACGGGAGCTTATATGACTACTTATATGAATTAAATGAAATGCTCCCCTCCAGGGGCTGAGCGAAGCCGGGCCGCGTCAAACAGACAGACAGACAGACAGATGGACGGACAGACGGACGGACGGACGGATGGATGAATGGATGGATGGATGGGTAGATAGATAGATAGATAGATAGATAGATAGATAGATAGATCTCCGCCAGGACCTGGGCGAAGCCGGGCCGGGTCAGCTAGTTCTTCTATAAAAACCATATCTCTGCAGTTTCCACACTACATTACTGCTGCTGCTACTGATGCTGCTACTACTACTGTTACTACTACTACTACTACTACTACTACTACTACTACTACTACTACTACTACTACTACTACTACTACTACTACTACACTACTACTACTACTACTACTACTGCTACTACCACAACTGCTACTAATACTACTACTACCACTGATACTACCACTACTACCACCACTACTACTACTACTACTACTACTACTACTACTACTACTACTACTACTACTACTACTACTACTACTACTACTACTACTACTACTACTACTACTACTACTACTACTACACCATCACCTCACTACTTTTAACAATAATGCAGATACCCAGAGGTACTCCTAACATAATTATGTCATTACTCGTCATATTTCAAACAGTGCGCCGTTTTCCCTCTTTTAAGGATATTCATCTTGAACTTACTCAACCTGTACACGCTGTTTATTGCCCTCTACTACAAGCAGAATGATCTGGTGAGTACATAGTTGCCTGTAATCACACCTGTGTCTGGTGAGTACACTGTTGACTGTAATCACACCTGTGTCTGGTGAGTACACTATTGACTGTAATCACACCTGTGTCTGGTGAGTACACTGTTGACTGTAATCACACCTGTGTCTGGTGAGTACACTGTTGACTGTAATCACACCTGTGTCTGCTGAGTACACTGTTGACTGTAATCACACCTGTGTCTGGTGAGTACACTGTTGACTGTAATCACACCTGTGTCTGGTGAGTACACTGTTGACTGTAATCACACCTGTGTCTGGTGAGTACACTGTTGACTGTAATCACACCTGTGTCTGGTGAGTACACTGTTGACTGTAATCACATCTGTGTCTGGTGAGTACACTGTTGACTGTAATCACACCTGTGTCTGGTGAGTACACTGTTGACTGTAATCACACCTGTGTCTGGTGAGTACACTGTTGACTGTAATCACACCTGTGTCTGCTGAGTACACTGTTGACTGTAATCACACCTGTGTCTGGTGAGTACACTGTTGACTGTAATCACACCTGTGTCTGGTGAGTACACTGTTGACTGTAATCACACCTGTGTCTGGTGAGTACACTGTTGACTGTAATCACACCTGTGTCTGGTGAGTACACTGTTGACTGTAATCACACATGTGTCTGGTGAGTACCCTGTTGACTGTAATCACACCTGTGTCTGGTGAGTACATAATTGCCTTTGGTCACATCTGTGTCTGGTGAGTACATAGTTGCCTTTGGTCACATGTCTGGTGATTACGCTGTTGCCTTTGGTCACACCTGTGTCTGGTGAGTACACTGGTACCTTTGGTCACACCTGTGTCTGGTGAGTACACTGTTGCCTTTGGTCACACCTGTGTCTGGTGAGTACGCTGTTGCCTTTGGTCACATCTGTGTCTGGTGAGTACACTGTTGCCTTTGGTCACACCTGTGTCTGGTGAGTACACTGTTGCCTTTGGTCACACCTGTGTCTGGTGAGTACACTGTTGCCTTTGGTCACATTTGTGTCTGGTGAGTACACTGTTGCCTTTGGTCACACCTGTGTCTGGTGAGTACACTGTTGCCTTTGGTCACACCTGTGTCTGGCATACTTCACCTCGCCTCGTCGGGTGCATACTGCAGAGTTATATTTCATATGAAGTAAATAGATTAATCATATTTTGGCTGAAACACTAGCACACACTGATAATGTTCGAATGCAGGGCTTTTATTATTCCCACGGTAATCACAGAGTCACTGTGAAGTCTGTCTGTCTGTCTGTCTGTCTGTCTGCATAACTCGGGTTTAAGACACCTAATTGCTCAGGCTTCGGCGTATTTGAGTAATTATATATTTTGTAACAATGAAAAAAAAAATAGATTCCCTAATTTATTGCTTGGCATATTTCGCTGCATCTCGCCGGGTACACTACTGCAGAATTCTCACAACATAAACTAAAGCAGCAAGGTAAATCCTTCAAGCCGAAATATGCAATACACATATTCACACAGTAATTTGCTGTATGGCAGTGAATTTTGGAATGTAAATAAACAAATTAGGAAGAACTTGGAATCAACAGAGATCTGGTTCCTAAGACGAATGTTGCGAATTCCTTGAACTGCCATAGTAACTAACAACGATTGCCTGAAAGAGGCTAAAGAATCTAGAACACTATATACAACAATAAGAAAGAGACAAACAGTTTTCTTTGGTCATGTGATGAGAAGAGAAGCATTGGAGAATATCGTGACAACTGGAAAGATCGTGAGGAAGAAAAGCAAGGCCGACCATGAGAAATGATGCTGGATGGATTGAGACGGTGACATGGAGGAATATCAGCAGCAGAGTTGATCCAGAACACCAAAGACAGAGATCTGTGGAGAGACATGAACGTCTATGCCAGCTGGCATGACAGTTGATCATGATGATGAATTTGAATTATCTACCGTAAATTTTTATTGTTTGTCAATACACCATACGAAACGCCTTTGTTCTGTTTACTTTATGAACCCAATTGTTCACTAATAAATCCAATTTTTCACTTTATGATCCCAATTGTTCACTTTATGATCCCAATTGTTCACTTTATGATCCCAATTGTTCACTTTATGAACCCAATTGTTCACTTTATTATCCCAATTGTTTACTTTATGAACCCAATTGTTCACTTTATGAACCTAATTGTTCACTTTATGAACCCTGTTGTTCACTTTATGAACACAATTATTCACTTTATGAGCCCAATTGTTCACTTTATCCACTGCAGCATACACCTGGGTGATGTGCCCTCTGTGTTTATACTCACCAGGGGAATGCACCGTTTTGAGTAGCAGTTGTGTTGCTACAACTTCATTCTCTGATAACTTTATTCAACAATAAGATCTTAGTTTGTAGTATGTGGCAAAAATGTTTTATTTTCTACATTCAGACTAATGGATCGTGATTACCAATATACCTCTTCTTCTGTTGTCCTTCTGCTTTTGCCATGGTGAAGCTCTGTAGAAAAAAAGTACATGTAATTTTCTTTTTTTTCCAACTTATCTTGCTGCTTGCGCTAAAGTCATATTTGATTTCTTCAATGTCTCTTTCACTCCATCTAGGCATTCTAGGCAGTTCTTCCTGGGTCGTCCTCTCACCTTGCATCCCGATGTTCTCATGTAGAACGCACTAGTCGCTGGTTGATCTTGTTCCGTTCTAGCTAAATGTCTGAAACATTTAACTGTTTCATGTTCTTTCTTCTGCTGCTATGAGCACCAACCAATAAATGTGTGTTTGTTTATATATTGTCTTAGTGGCCTCAAGGGGTTACCGTATTGGTATTTCTGTGTAAATAGTAGTAGTGAAAAGTGATAGTGATAGTGGTGGTGGTGGTGGTGGTGGTGGTGGTGGTGGTGGTGGTGGTGGTGGTGGTGGTGGTGGTGGTGGTGGTGGTGGTGGTGGTGGTGGTAGTGGTGAAGAAGTTGTGGTAGTAGCAGTACTTGTAGTAGCAGTAGTAGAAGTAATGATGGTGTGAAGAAGTTGTGGTAGTAGCAGTAGTTGTAGTAGCAGTATTGAAGACGTTGTGGTTAGTAGTGGCAGTAGCGGCAACAGAAGTACCCATTTTTAGGTTCCCACAGCAGCATCAGCGTCAATCGTTGCTATAGTAACGTATCCCTAACGGTTTGCCTCTGACCCCCACCAGATGGCGTACCTAGCGACCGTGGTGAAGAACGAGACATACCACAGCAACTGTTCCCTGAGCCAGCCAGCTACAACCACCACGCACATAACACAGTTTGCCGAGGGCAGCCAGAACGTGACGGAGGCGGTTGTTAATGCTGTCATAGACACGACACGGTCTCCAGTCAACATGACAGCGACAGTTGTTGACACTGTCATAGACACGACAAGGTCTATAGTCAGCGTGACGTCAAGGCTTGACTGTGTCAACTTCACTGTCATTCCTGCCTCTGTGAAAGAATTCTGCTGGGAGACCATGATTGGCCAGGTAGGCTCTGTCTGTCTAGTGTCTGTCTTATCTTATCTTATCTTATCTTATCTATACTACCCACCAACCCACCCACCCACCCACTCATCCAACCATCCATTCATTAATCCTTCCTTTCTTCCACCCACCCACCCACCCTTCCTCCCATCTATCCATCCTTCCTACTTTCCTTCCATCCATCCATCCATCCATCCATCCATCCATTCTTCCTTCCATCCATCCAGTCATTCATCCATCCATCCTTTCATTCATCCATCCATCCTTTCACCCACTCATTCACCCTTCTTTCCATCCATCCACCCTCCCGTCTGTCCATCCATCCTTCCTTCCACCCACCGTTCAATCCATCCATCCAATTTTCCATCCATCCATCCTTCCTTCCAGCCATCTTTAATTCATCCATCCATCTTTCCTTCCATCTTTCCTTCCATCCATCCATCCGCCATCCAGCCTTCCACTCCTCTTTCCTTAGATCCATACACCCACCCATCCTTCCTTACTTCTATCCATTTACCCTTCCTTCCTTCCATAAATCCATCCACCCACCCATTCAGCAATCTATCCAGCAGCGAACCAGCAAGCCAGCCAGCCGTCCGTCCGTCCGTCCGTCCGTCTGTCTGTCTGTCTGTCTGTCTATCTGTCTGTCTGTCTTAGTGAGTTATGTATTATTGATTACTGCATGTTTCCTATTCGTTTATAATGCATGTATTGTTTATGATGGTGCCTAAGATTAGCTTCATAAGTGAGGTATGAATGTAATAATGTATGACATCATCAACATCATCATCATCATCATCATCATTAGCATCATTAGGGTGTCTCTATGACAAAGTGGCTAAGCCTCTTACTTACCCTCTGAAGGTCCTGTTTTCGTTCCACGGAGTGTATGTTTCAGACCATAAGTGTAGATTTTTACGACATTTCCTCGGGGGACGGAGGTGTCATCACTGAAGCTGCGGAGTGCATGCACCGTGAGATGCTCTCAGCAAGCTTGGCCTTTTGTGGAGAGAGACCTAGCTACATAGGGTAAAACTCGGCGCAATGAAGTCGAACCTCTCGACTTCGGTACTTTGTGCTGATGTATCTTTATCAATATTATCATTGTCATCATCATCATTATGCTATACAAGACAAGACATATATTTACATTTAACTCCCAACACCCGCCCGCAGGAGGTCTTCAAACTGACCATCCTGGACACCGTCTTCGTGATAGGACAGCTCCTGTTGCAAGATGTGCTGCGAACTTACTTCGTCAAGTACTGTAACGTTCTGTGTTGTTGGGACATGGAGAAACACTTTGTGAGTGCACCGTCTGTCCACTTCGTCAAGTACTGTAACATTCTGTGTTGTTGTGACATGGAGAAACATTTTGTGAGTGCACCGCCTGTCTACTTCGTTAAGTACTGTAACGTTCTGTGTAGTTGGGACATGTAGAAATATTTTTTGAGTGTACCATCTATTCACTTCGTCAAGTACTGTAACGTTCTGTGTTGTTAGCACAATGAGTGCAGATGGCAAATTAAAAAATATCAAACAAGAAATGGAAAGAGAGAAGATAAATATTTTACGAATGTGCGAAACGAGGTGGAAAGGGGCAGGGATCAAGACAGGGGAGAATTTACGATTATTTATTATGGGGGAGAAGAACGGCAAAGAGGTGTAGCCAATATATTGAATCGGCGAACATCAAATTATGTTAAGGGATATTGAGCCGTGTCAGACAGAGTTCTATTAGTACATTAAACGGAAGACCTTTTAAAATAAATGCCATTCAAGTATATGCTTAAACAAGTGAATGCAGTGAAGAATAGTGGAATTTTATATTGACATGGAGTCTGCTTTGAAGAACTGTAAAAAATCAGAAATAAATATTATACTGGGCGATTTCAACGCAAAAGTAGAAAATCAAGGCGATGCAGTGTAGGCAACCATGGTTTGGGAGAGCGGAACGAAAGAGGATACAGACTTGTAGAATTGGCAGAAGAACAAGAAACGGTTGTAGGAATCGTAGAAAACACATGGTTTAAACAGCATCCTAGAAGATAATGGACATGGAAGCGTCCAGACAAAAGGATTAAAAACCAGATAGATTACATCCTGATTAGCAAAAGGTTTCGAAATGCGTTAACAGTCGTAAAAACAGTCCCCTGTGCAGACTGTTACAGTGATCACAGATTAATTACAGGCACGCTGAGGGTAAAGTTAAAGAAAGTCAAGTATACAACAGGAAACCCTAAGTATGATTTATGCAAATTGAAAACTGACAAAGACATACAAGATAATTTTAACATAGAAGCAAAGAACAAATTTGATACAAGGTATATTGTCTGATCTAGAGATCCTATTTCAAGATGTGGATGATCAATGGGAAATGGTGAAGAATTCAATCAGTTGTGCGGCAGAAAAACTATTTCAAAATTAAAGAAAGTGGATCGTAAGACATGGATGACTGAAGAAATTTTACAACTAATGGAAACAAGAAGACGGAACAAAACTAATCCTGTCAAATATGAAGAAATTCTCAGAAAAGTCAGAATATTAAGCAAGGAGGCAAAGGAAGCATGGCTCGAGAAAAACTGCATAGAAATTGAAAAACAACACAACAGTAAAAATACCAAACTAATGCACAAAAGAATTCAGGAGTGTTGTTGGGACATGTAGAAACATTTTGTGAGTGCACCGTCTGTCCTCTTATCTATGAAATAGCTTATTTGCTACTTGTCTTTTTAATTACTTACCTACCTAATAATATATTGCTACTTACATGTTTATATACTTACTTATCTTCCTGCCTAATGCTTTCATGCTACTCAACTATTTACTTTATCTATCTAACCCTACCTTGCTACTTACCTAATACTTACCCACACAATCTTACCTTGCTATTTACCAACATAACCCTACCTTTCTACTAATCAATATACGTACTAACATACCCCTACCTTGATACTTACCTACATACTTACCATCTAACCCTACCGCTACTAACTTACATACTTACTTAATAACTCTACCTTGCTACTAACTTACATACTTACTTAATAACTCTACCGTGCTACTAACTTACATACTTACTTAATAACTCTACCTTGCTACTAACTTACATACTTACTTAATAACTCTACCTTGCTACTAACTTACATACTTACTTAATAACTCTACCTTGCTACTAATCTATATACTTACTTACATAACCCTACCTTGCTACTTACTACATACTTACCCACCTAACGCTACAGTAATACTCTACCCACCTAACGCTACAGTGATATTCTATCTACCTAACGCTACAGTGATACTCTACCCACCTAACGCTACAGTGATACTCTATGTACCTAACGCTACAGTGATACTCTACCCACCTAACGCTACAGTGATACTCTACCCACCTAACGCTACAGTAATACTCTACCCACCTAACGCTACAGTAATACTCTACCCACCTAACGCTACAGTGATACTCTATTTACCTAACGCTACAGTGATACTCTATCTACCTAACGCTACAGTGATACTCTATCTACCTAACGCTACAGTAATACTCTACCCACCTAACGCTACAGTAATACTCTACCCACCTAACGCTACAGTAATACTCTACCCACCTAACGCTACAGTAATACTCTATGCACCTAACGCTACAGTGATACTCTACCCACCTAACGCTACAGTGATACTCTATTTACCTAACGCTACAGTGATACTCTATCTACCTAACGCTACAGTGATACTCTATCTACCTAACGCTACAGTAATACTCTACCCACCTAACGCTACAGTAATACTCTACCCACCTAACGCTACAGTAATACTCTACCCACCTAACGCTACAGTAATACTCTATGCACCTAACGCTACAGTGATACTCTACCTAATGCTACAGTGATACTCTATCTACCTAACTCTACAGTGATACTCTAGCTACCTAACTCTACAGTGATACTATACCTAACTCTATAATGATACTCTATCTGCCTGACTTTACAGTGATACTCTATCTACCTAACGCTACAGTAATACTCTACCTACCTAACCCTACATTGATACTCTATCTACCTAACTCTATAATGATACTCTATCTACCTAACTCTACAGTGATGCTCTATCTACCTAACGCTACAGTTATACTCTATCTACCTAACCCTACAGTGATACTCTATCTACATAACTCTATAATGATACTCTATCTACCTAACTCTACAGTGATACTCTATCTACCTAACTCTACAGTTATACTCTATCTACCTAAGTCAACAGTGATACTATATCTACCTGACCCAACAGTGATACTCTATCTACCTAACTCTACAGGCATGCTGTATCTACCTAACCCTACAGTTAAACTCTATCTACCTAAGTCTACAGTGATACTGTATCTACCTGACCCTACAGTGATACTCTGTCTACCTTACCCTACAGTGATACTCTATCTACTAACCCTACCTTGGTACTTACCTACATACTTATCTACATACTTACCCATCTAACCGTACATTGCTACTTACCTACATACTTACCCATCTAACCGTACATTGCTACTTACCTACATATTTACCCATCTAACATTACATTACTACTTACCTACATACTTACCCATCTAACCTTACATTGCTACTTACCTACATACTTACCCATCTAACCTTACACTGCTACTTACCTACATGCTTACCCATCTAACCTGACATTGCTACTTACCAACATGCTTACCCATCTAACCGTACATTGCTACTTACCTACATACTTACCCATCTAACCTGACATTGCTACTTACCAACATACTTACCCATCTAACCTTACATTGCTACTTACCAACATGCTTACCCATCTAACCTTACATTGCTACTTACCTACATACTTACCCATCTAACCGTACATTGCTACTTACCTACATGCTTACCCATCTAACCTTACATTGCTACTTACCTACATACTTACCCATCTAACCGTACATTGCTACTTACCTACATACTTACCCATCTAACCTGACATTGCTACTTTCCAACATGCTTACCCATCTAACCTGACATTGCTACTTACCAACATGCTTACCCATCTAACCTTACATTGCTACTTACCTACATACTTACCCATCTAACCTTACATTGCTACTTACCTACATACTTACCCATCTAACCTGACATTGCTACTTACCAACATGCTTACCCATCTAACCTGACATTGCTACTTACCAACATGCTTACCCATCTAACCTGACATTGCTACTTACCAACATGCTTACCCATCTAACCTTACATTGCTACTTACCTACATACTTACCCATCTAACCGTACATTGCTACTTACCTACATACTTACCCATCTAACCTTACATTGCTACTTACCTACATACTTACCCATCTAACCTTACATTGCTACTTACCTACATACTTACCCACCGACCCCTACCTTGCTACTTACTTCCATAACCCTATCTAGATATTTACCTGCAGAACCCCACCTTGCTATTTACCTACACACTTACCTACCTAACCCTACTTGTTACTTACTACTTACTTGCTTACTTAAGTCACGCCTGTTACTTACCTATTTATCGACTTTATTACTTACTTCCTTACTTAATATTGACTTGCTACTTACTTATTCACCAACTTTCTGGCCATTTAGCCTGCCTACGTGTATTATTTTTAGACTGACTAACTTGCTAATCACTGACTTACATATCTACATACACACCTACCCGCCTGTCTGCATTGCTACTGACTTGTCTAACATGCAATCTGTTTACTTATCTGTACTTTACATAACTATCTGTCTGCTTACGTACTAGCCTGCCAACTTGCAATACCAACCGAACTGCCATGCCACATGTCTACTCCCGCCCAGTTACAGAAGTATCCGCTTCCTACTTACCTACCTAGCTTTACAACTTTATGACTACAAAATACATATCTGTCTATCATCATTATCATACACCCTGCCGACTGGCGTGGGCGTCCATGAAACCTCATAGATATGAGCCGGTGTTCTGGATCAATGATATTCCCCCATGCCACCTTCGCAGTCCGCCAAGCATCATGTCTCTCCGTCTGCCCCTGTCTCGTATACCACTGATCCTGCCTGTCTCCGAGAGATGAATAGTATGCCGAGGACATGAAGGGAGTGCCAGAAATAACAAAGATATCATGGTTTGACATTAACATGTTGCGTGCCTATGCTCCAATAGGGAATAAAGTGAAAATAAGAAGACGAAGACTCAACCAACTACCCACCAGTAGTGCTGTATTCATGTTTTTTTTTTTTTTTTTAAATCTAACTTGTTCATCTCTGCAGAATCACCATCCTACACTATTTGTGTCTCATTTCTATTTTTAGCCAGAGTACCCAGAATTCAAGACAGCGGAAAACTTACTTGCGCTCATCAACAACCAAGGAGTAGTGTGGTAATTATTTGTTTGAATACGGTAACAGTCTTTCGATTAATAGTCAGGTCTCAGTCAGATATGACTGCGCTACCGTATAACAGTATATGGTACAACCTGCTTTTTTGTTAGCACCGAATGTTGGACGGCGATCACCAAACCCGACACCCCACATTGTGCCAACGGCACATGGCGGAGGAGCGCAACTGGGAGGGTGCAGGCTTTACCCTAGTGCGAGGAAATGCAACCATGAGACTAAATGTCGTGGTAGGGCGGACCAGGCCCTAAGCATTGGTCGGCAACTGGTCTTGGATCGAAGCTCCAACAGGTGGACAATAAAAGCATTGCGCCAGATGTATTGCTATTACCTTTCCTCTAGAGTAAACTAGACAGACCGAGAGAGGGATCATGCTGCATGGGCAACACATGGTCTCTGGAGTAAACTAGACAGACCGATAGAGGGATCATGCTGCATGGGCAACACATGGTCTCTGGAGTAAACTAGACAGACCGAGAGAGGGATCATGCTGCATGGGCAACACATGGTCTCTGGAGTAAACTAGACAGACCGATAGAGGGATCATGCTGCATGGGCAACACATGGTCTCTGGAGTAAACTAGACAGACCGAGAGAGGGATCATGCTGCATGGGCAACACATGGTCTCTGGAGTAAACTAGACAGACCGATAGAGGGATCATGCTGCATGGGCAACACATGGTCTCTGGAGTAAACTAGACAGACCGAGAGAGGGATCATGCTGCATGGGCAACACATGGTCTCTGGAGTAAACTAGACAGACCGATAGAGGGATCATGCTGCATGGGCAACACATGGTCTCTGGAGTAAACTAGACAGACCGAGAGAGGGATCATGCTGCATGGGCAACACATGGTCTCTGGAGTAAACTAGACAGACCGATAGAGGGATCATGCTGCATGGGCAACACATGGTCTCTGGAGTAAACTAGACAGACCGATAGAGGGATCATGCTGCATGGGCAACACATGGTCTCTGGAGTAAACTAGACAGACCGAGAGAGGGATCATGCTGCATGGGCAACATATGGTCTCTGGAGTAAACTAGACAGACCGATAGAGGGATCATGCTGCATGGGCAACACATGGTCTCTGGAGTAAACTAGACAGACCGAGAGAGGGATCATGCTGCATGGGCAACACATGGTCTCTGGAGTAAACTAGACAGACCGATAGAGGGATCATGCTGCATGGGCAACACATGGTCTCTGGAGTAAACTAGACAGACCGAGAGAGGGATCATGCTGCATGGGCAACACATGGTCTCTGGAGTAAACTAGACAGACCGATAGAGGGATCATGCTGCATGGGCAACACATGGTCTCTGGAGTAAACTAGACAGACCGAGAGAGGGATCATGCTGCATGGGCAACACATGGTCTCTGGAGTAAACTAGACAGACCGATAGAGGGATCATGCTGCATGGGCAACACATGGTCTCTGGAGTAAACTAGACAGACCGATAGAGGGATCATGCTGCATGGGCAACACATGGTCTCTGGAGTAAACTAGACAGACCGATAGAGGGATCATGCTGCATGGGCAACACATGGTCTCTGGAGTAAACTAGACAGACCGAGAGGGGGATCATGCTGCATGGGCAACACATGGTCTCTGGAGTAAACTAGACAGACCGAGAGGGGGATCATGCTGCATGGGCAACAATTCAGCTGAGGCTATGTGCTATGGAAAGGTATAACTCCATCCCTGGTTCCCGCCATGAGTTGCAGTTATTATGCTTTTTGTGAAGCACAATGCAACAAACTATCGTCTATCAAGACGGCAAGGTGCCTGTATAGTCTTTCCTTTTGAATATTTTGTACTCGTTCACCTGGAGTAGAATGGTAATTATGTGACATAATACGGTATGTGAATATTTGGTATATATTAATCTGGCGATGGCAGGCACTATGGCGAAGGTTTAAGGAACGTGATTCGTTAATTCGCGCGCGCGCGCGCACACACACACACACACACACAGACACACACACACACACACACACACACACACACTACACATTTAGAAATGCGTACAGTATGTGACCAGAGGCTCTGATCGATACTCAGTTCTGCAAAGGAAAGTCCAGACAGACACATAATCAGATTGCAACTTCTACCGTTAGTATTGGGACTCTTCGCTAGTTGCTGAAGATGAGGGCATGAAGACGGAGCCCGTCTGGGGTTGTCCCGAGTACAGAATCAGCTACAGGAACAACATGGCGCGTTGGGAAGAAAGAGTTAAGTCAAGACCAATATATGTGGTGCCCTAAACTGCCACTGTCCATCCATCGCAGGCTTGGCACGTTCTTCAACCCGGGACTGCCGCTGCTGAACCTGGTCAAGCTGCTGGCCCTCATGTACATCCGCTGCTGGACCGTCCTGGTCTACACGGTCCCAGAAGAGAGGATCTTCCGCGCCTCCAGGTACCTCCTCTACACAACTATTTCTAATGTTTGGCCTGGCTTGAAATTTTCTAGCATGATCTTATTTTCTTTTCACGTGTGCACAAATATCTTCTTTCAACGTTGGTAATCAGAGAAAATTTTATTTACATATTTTCACTTCTAAAGTCTGGGTGGGTTTGCCTAATGGCGAGGGACACAGGTATTAGGGAAAGTTAATCCACACGTAAAAATTAGTCCTGTGCACTTGAAGTAGTAGCAAGTGATTACGCTTGAGTTCACAGCGAGCGAACGTTAACACCAAGTGTACATGTTCTCATTTGATAATCTGCTTCCAAGTGTCCATTTGTATGTTTATATTCGTTTATGTTAAGAAGAAGGAGGAGGAGGATGGGATGAGGAGCAGAAAGAGGAAACAGACACCCTACTAGATGTGAGCACAGAAGAAAACGTTCACATAACCAGTCTGGGAACTCCACATTCTGTGAGCACTGTATACGTCACTGTGGCTTGGGAAGAGCTGTAACGTACGGCACGGTTCCTGGAACAAAAGGCACGAAGATGGATACAAGACATGACAGACACTTGGGCACGGACAGATGGCAATAGATGGTCAGCCTCGGTCAGCCTTGTTGAGACCGGAACGAAGATGGACACAAGACATGACAGTAACTTGGGCACAGACTGATGGCAAGAGATGGTCAGCCTCGGTCAGCCTTGTTGAGACCGGAACGAAGATGGACACAAGACATGACAGACACTTGGGCACAGACTGATGGCAAGAGATGGTCAGCCTTGTTGAGACCGGAACGAAGATGGACACAAGAAATGACAGACACTTGGGCACAGACTGATGGCAAGAGATGGTCAGCCTCGGTCAGCCTTGTTGAGACCGGCACGAAGATGGATACACGACATGACAGACAATTGGGCGCGGACAGATGGCAAGAGATGGTCAGCCTCGGTCAGCCTTATTGAGACCGGCACGAAGATGGATACAAGACATGACAGACACTCGATGATATGGGTGCCGGTCGTTCAGAAAACAATGGCAAACTACTGAACGTAAAACTTGCCAAGATATCAAAAACAGCAAAAATTGCTGATGTTGACTGCAAACGTCCTGTAAAGGATATGCAACTAACTGTTAACATAGGCAAAACTACTGTATACGATTTCATGGCAGATACGGGATGTCGTTTAAGACGATTAATCGCCCCATGGCACTTAATTAGTTAAACAAGTCCCCGCCTGGACAAGGATTTGAACATACGACCAGCCAGCCGGCAGGCACGCGAGTTAACCACTGCCCGGCCGCGGCTCCCCAAACAAACCTAGTAAGCAAATGCCCCTTTAATACGTCTTAAGGCGCATCTGGTATATGGGGCTACAGCCACATCTGTATCGGCCAATCGGTATTCTGTGGGTTGATGTGGTCAGTAGCAAGCCCGCCGCTTTGACTTCTCAACATGTCCTGGTACTCATTGTCAGCTGGTGCGGCTAATTACTGATATCATTAGCCCCGATGTGTACTCGAACATATGACAACCGGGCCGGCAGGCCAGCGTCTAGCTACTGTTCCACCATCACTAATCAAATACACGTTAACTACTGATGTGCCATGGGATGATTGATCGTCTTCAGTGACTTCCCGTATCTGTCATAGGCTAATATATCGCCGAAATGTTGTCATTGCGAAATGGTGTCTCAATTAAAATGTCCATACGGTAGTTTTCCTTACGCAACCCCCTTTAATTTCATACAACGGGTGTATGTAAAGTCTCACTACACTTTATATGAAGGAAAATCTGAAAAATAAAGTACTGGATATCATTTTTTTATTAATGTGCTCCACAGTCCATCGTGAAGCAGCAATATGCAGCGAATGGCTGTCGTCTGCTGGAGTAATTCTTTGCACTCCAAACAGAGTGGTGTTATCAACGGAAGAATGAATTTTTAAAATGCGTTCTACATACAAAGTGTAGTGGGACTTTACAAATATCCGGTATAATAAAACATATCTACTTTTAAGTCATAACTGTGAAATATCCCTACTTCCCATTTTCCGCCAATCATTTTTGTTTGGTCCAAACCGACATTTTGTTGGGTCCAAAACGACATTTTGTTTAGCACAGAATCTGTTAAAGATATTGCATGTCAATTGCAGGACGTTGCCCTCAACCCCAACCCTAGTTGATAATTTCAGGTTCAGTAATTTGCCACTGCTTTCTGAACGAGAAGTCAACTATATTTTTGGGGCGTTGCTTTGAACTCAAGCATAGTCCATACACATGCTACTGCTTCTAGTGGACTGGACTGATTTTTGCGTGTGGATTAGTTTTCCCTATTACCAGTGTCCCTCGCCATCAGGCGAACCCACTCAACTTCTGAGGTACTTGTAATTTATGTCCCCAAGTCAAGGACGAAACGTCAACATTCCAGGCCAACTGACCAGTGTAGGGTTGAATCTGCTACCTCAGCATCAGCACAACGGAAGTTTAAGAGCAAAAGATCTGTTCCATTCGGCCATGCTGACCTCCAAGTCAACTATTTAGAAAGTTAGTTGCATGTCATTTACATGAAGTAGCAGTCAACCCCAGCATTTTTGGCTGTTCGTGATTCCTGGGCAAGTTTATGTTCAGTAGTTAGTCACTGCTTTCTGAACGACCGGCAGCCATACTATTTCATAAAAACCAACGCAATGCGGTCTACTGCCAAATCGCCCGCAACTGTTTCGGGACTGCGCCCGTAACACCTTGGCCACGGAGCCGGATAAGTCAACTATTAAGTCCAACTTAACGCCTGTGTAGGGGTTGAACCGCCTAACCCGCCCTCAGGGAACCAGCAGTTTAAGAGCGAGCGCCTTTATCCATTCGACCACCTAGACATCATAAATAAATGTAGTAGGAGAACATTTTAAATGAAAGTACCTGATATATTGTCCCAGGTCCAATAACTTCTACTACACTCTGCTGCTGATCATGCTGTTCCTGTGTATGTTGCCTCCCTTGTTTGCCATCGTCACAGTACAGCCGTCTCCGCAGTGTGGGCCGTTCAGGTAAGACTGTCCCTGGGATCAAAGAGCTAAATTGTTGTTGTGGTCATAATTCTACCAACAGTTATTATCACGTTGCACGACTTAGTACGATTTTACACGATTGCCGATAAACGTGGGCGGTTATGTATCGCCATCTCGCGCGATCACCAGAGTCGTGGATCAGCTCAGTGTTTTTGTCTTGACCATTCCAAGTGGCCAACCTATCCAGGTATTTACTTCTCTGCTTACCCCTTGTTCTGTTTCCTTCACTCTTGTCAGTTGTCACTAAGTCTAGTTTATTTCTTCTTTAAAATGTAGACTGTCTGCGTCTAATTTCTTTAATCAGTTTATGGTTTACATTTGTTTCTTGTAGGACTCGCTCATTGCTTTTGTCTGTACATGGTATTCTTTGCATTTTCCCCAGAAACCACATCCCCACTGTCTTCAGATGTTTCTCAGTTTGTCTGCTAATTGTCCACGCCTCAATTCCATATAACAGTATTTGCTCTTTATAGGACTTCAACACTGTTTTTCTCGATGCACTTGACATATTTTATTGGTCAGTATTTTGTACACCTTGCAAAAGGCTACATTTGCCATAATTATGTTTGTTCTAGTTTCTTCAAGGCACCCCCCATCAGATGCTATGGCTCTTCCGAGATGTAAAGCTCCATGGGTCAGCTCATCTCACAGGGATGGAGCTCATAAATACCAATATGGGGGGAAATCCGGTGTTGCTGACTATATCATCCACTTGAATTATCTGTGGGAAAAGAGGCAGAGGCAGACCGAGGAAGATGATGCTAGATGGGCTGAGACGGTGACATGAAAGAATTTCACCAGCAGAGTTGATCCAGCTCAAGGACTGAGATCTGTGGAGAGACATGAACGCCCACGCCAGTGGCATGGCGAATTATTATTATCATGATGAGGATGTACCTGGAAGAAGGGAGTGGGGCGCGGGTGTCTCCGTAATCATCTCGTCTTGTACCTTGTGGTGTCGAGTTGAAGCATAAACACCGGGAGAGTGCCCGTGTATGGGCTTCATATTTCGATATTTCCATGGACTCTTGCAGTTGTCTACGTCCAACGTTTACATAGTCGGCCTCTTCTGGTTCCATTTGGTCTGTGTATCATTGCTTGTTGTCCCGCTAACCAAGTGGTTAAATCGTCTGCATCGTGCATAGAAGGTACTGGAGGTCCTCATCGGAGGAACAGAGTCCGTGCTCTGTGCAGCTCTGCTGAGGGAGACTGAGCTATGTGTAATAAAACCCAGTGCACTGTAGTCGATCCTCTAGTCCAGTGGTTCTCAACCTTTTTTGGCCCGTGCCCCCCTTCACCATATTTTCAGAACGTCATCCCCTCCCCTCCCCCCTTTCCTATCAAAAATTTGGTCCGTGCCCCCCTTCACCGTATTTTCAGAACGTCATCCCCCCCCCCTAGTTTTTCCTATCTAAAAATCCCCTACCCCTACACAGTATACGTAAAAATGGAAGGTAAATTTAATAGCATATACTACAACAAGTCTAGACATCCACATAAAACATGATTTGTCGGTCTACTGACTTTATAAAATGAATTTTAGAAGGATGATATGTACATAACTGTAAAGTATGAAGGGAAAAACAATATCAAGTAATCGGTTCTTGTATTAACGCGATCTTGAAGTGGTCTTCATCCCCCCCCCCTGGAAACCCTAAAATCCCCCCTGGGGGGGGGGGGGGTTCCCCACCGGTTAAGAACCACTGCTCTAGTCTTTCCACCGCCTATCAGTGTGCATGCTTACAGCTTCACTGAACTCTCAAACAACACAAGCAAGTGAGTAGGGTAAATCAAGAGGCCCATCCCACGCCCGCAGGACATATGGTGCCTGTCCCATATTTGTATAGAACAATCGGCAATAGATGAGGGATGTGGTCATTATCACATCGACAGCCTTTGTTTCTCCGGACATTTCCTGGTATCCATGTTAGGTTGTGTTGAACATGAAGTCAATTTTGTAAAATCTCCGTTTCGATATGGATTGGAAGACAGGAACTTAATAATGCAGGCAAGCATGCTACCTACAAAGCTACCGGGAATCCCAAAAAAAACATATGGGTTATTATATGATGGCATCCGAAGTAGCTCAGTGGTAACGGATCTAACTCCCTAAGATAGTGGTCTAGGTTCATTTACCAGCAGTGACAGGATTATTGTTTCCGACACGTACAGCTCCGCCGTGCTCATGAAATAGACACCTGATCATGTTCAAAATTTCAGGAAGCGAAATACAGCAGCTCTGCCTCCACAAGCAGAAACTGAAACAACAAAAGGGCCTCAAATATAACCAATCGAAAGGTTCGACGGTTGAGCGGGGCCGAAACATCGTTTTCCAAAAATCGGAATCGGAATGTTCAAAATGTTTTTGAGGTTTGTCTGGGATGAAAAGTCAGTCAGTTAGCCGCGGTTCCAACTTCACGGCAAAGGGTTGCCCCATTATGCTCAGTTCCTGTGCCCGTGAATATCACACAAAATGCTCCTCACTGCCCCGTGTGAAAAGTGGAACAGATAGGAGTTTCGACAAATCAACATCCCCCACAAATATACTTTGCATAATGTCGCTGCCAGAATACCAACACAATGGTTCCGTCGCCCTGCTACTGAGTTGAGTTCGTGGAGCGACACTGTGAGCTGTGACTTTCGTGGGATGAAAAGATGGCGAGAAAAGGAACTGGACGAAGTCCTAATAGTTCACATTGGGAAGCGTAGTAGCTAGAAGCTCGCCTGCCGTTATGGTGGAGAAGGGTTCGATCCGCATCGCGGCGGATTAGAATTTTTTTAACTAATTTGGGTTCCCAGGTCTAAGCAGCCTAAACTAGGTCACAGGAAACTGGATAGAAGGTGTAATGCTGACCACATCACTGAGCGCCGCATGGTGTATACAAATATGCTTTTATCCCATATGCTCAATACGAGTCTGTTTGTTGGTTTTCACCCAATGAATGTGTAGCACTTTTCTGTAACTGATATTCAAAGACGCATTTATGCTATTCAGCAGATTTGCTAAATGTGCACGTTTCACAGTAGGAAATACAGTGCAAGCCTGATAAGGCGAACTCACCTGGGAAACAAGAAATAGTTCTTCTTATCATGAATTCCTCTTATTAGAGACAAGAGACGGAGAAGAAAAATTGTCGTGGATTGTTCTTCACAACAGAAATTCGCCACATCCGAAATCACCTTAAGCGGCTCGTATTATAAACATATATAGCCAGGACTAATCGAAATAACAAGCATTGATCAAGTCACTGGCATTCCATCAATCAGCATTAGGACTCTTCGCTGGCTGTTGAAGTTGGGGACAGAGCGCGGATGGGAATATCTCGAATGCTGTGATGTCGGTTCTTGACTCAACTCTCTGGAATTCCAATATGTTCGGACATAATCGGCATCAAACATTGGCCTCTAGTTACTGAAGAGTGAAACCTTCCGGGTGTCGGCTAGGAGACTTTTGCAGACTTCTATTTCTTCTTCCTCCTCTTCTTATGTTTCTTCTTCTTCCTCCTCTTCATCTTCGTATGTTTCTTCTTCTGACTCCTCTTTATCTTCTTGTGTTTCTTTCTCTTCTTCTTTCTCTTCTTATGTTTCTTCTTTTTACTCCTCTTTATCTTCTTATGTTTCTTCTTTTTACTCCTCTTTATCTTCTTAGATTTCTTCCTCTTCTTCTTTATCTTCTTATGCTTCTTCCTCGTCTTCTTTATCTTCTGATGTTTCTTTTTTTTACTCCTCTTTGTCTTCTTATGTTTCTCCCTCTACTTCTTTATCTTCTTATGTTTCTTTTTCTTACTCCTCTTTATCTTCTTGTTTCGTCTTGTTACTCCTCTTTATATTCTTATGTTTCTTCTTTCTCTTTATCTTCTTATGTTTCTTTCTCTCCTTCCTTTTTATCGTCTCATACTTCTTCCTCTTCTTCTGTATCCTCTTTATCTTCTTACGTGTCATCTTTTTTTTCTCTCCCTTGTCCTCTTCTTCTTCTGTCGCTGCTGATGGCATTATCTAACATACAGGTGACTGGTGGAATGAAATGTAAAAGGCTGGGGTTTAGAAGCCATTTGCCAAGGCAGTTACCATGCAATGTATACGCTAGGCTTGTTCACATTTCACCTGCCACGGTAGCCTATCAATCCTCACAAATGTATGAACCTGAGTAGTATATAGGTACAAAAGGATGTCTTTTTGTGGATCTTATATAAATCAACCATTTATCGATCCTGATCCACAAAGGGCGATAACTCATTTTTTTAAAGTAGGCGTGGTCATAGTAGGTGTTGCGAAGTGACTCATTGGAGTGGGTGTAGTCTAGTGACTCATCAGAGTAGGTGTGTTCAAGTGACCCCCTTAAATTATAGGTACTGTACCAACATAAAAAAAATATAACATGAAACATTCAAAATAACAAACAAACGAGTCAAATAAGGTATATAATAATTTTTATTAAACCATGTATAGGCAAACAATACAATGCATATTAAATAAGTAGTGGCGTAGTCGATATATTATCACTGTCAACATTTCTTTTTATATACAGATAGGACAAAGATTCACGATGTTGGTGATATGTATACATTGCAGAGTCTTGTGTCTTGAAGCCTATATTGGTTCCCCCACTTGGTGTTTGGGTGTTGAGTACTTCCAAAAAAGTGTCCTTGTTTAGATGAGTGTTGTGGTGTTTGGTCAGATCTTTGGTGCTGATTTTATCATAATCTCAGACACAAGTATACGTCTTACTACACAGTGACACCATCCGCTCCCCTTCGTATTCTAGTTTAAAAAGGCCGGGGGTTCTCTTTTCATAGGCTTTGATATCCACACAGTCCTGACAGCTAGTAGTTCTATGAACAGGGCAGGTTTCAGACGGGAACCACTGATTGTAGACTCTGTCATATTCTTCTCGTAGGTGTGGTCTTACCACTTCAGAGAGTGAATCAGCGCTAAGGGCCAAATATAGAGAGTCAGTGTCCATTTCAGTTAGTTGGTAGTCTTCTTTAGAGATAAATTTGTCAAGAAAGTCATAATAAAAAGCTAACATGCACAGCTTGGCATATTGGTAAACGAAAAAACCTATTTGTAGTGGTAGATCCCAGATAGTTTTCTTCTTTAACAAATTCTACTTCGAAAAGATCGTCTGTAATACCAGTCATGCTTTTGAACCTGGGGTTATTGAGTACATTGGTCATGTCTTTTCCCTGGTAGTAGGAGACGTCGGTATGTTTGGCTTTATTAGTTAATGTTTTGCCGTAAGCGGCATTACCTAACTATTTCATCGTGTCGGCTGTAATAGTCTCGGCTGGATTTTTGTCCCCTTGGCGACGGGCGTTAGACACTGTTTCCCCAAACTGTTTAAAACAACTAACCGGTCGATATTCTATTGTCTGGTAGATGTGTGTAACGACCAACCCATGGGCTAGATACTTCAAAACGACAAAAACGGTAGCCCTTACACAGATAATATGTGTATATTCCGCTGTATATCTGTGTTTAAACAACGAAAAGATGTCATGGATGTTAGAAAACACACTCGAAGACTGTTCACCAAATGGCTGCGGTATAAAGGCTTGGACTCTCACACCCCTTTTTCTGGTGTTAGTTTAGTTGATTTACCTGCCCTGGAAGAATGTTTTAGAATACAAATAAATGTGTTTAGTTTTACAGAGGAGGAACATCTTATTCCGAAAATCAGAAGTACTAGTACACATCCAGATATATTGAATATCCTCCTATACGAAAACCATTTCATGTATATTGTTGATATTAACAGGGTCGCTCGGTGTTTTTCCTGTGGGAAATGCGGAAAGTTGTTTAAGATGTATTGTCGACTGACACGTCACGAGCTTGTGTGTAAAGGCATAGCCACTATCGAAACTTATAAAGGTGGGATTTATCACCCGACTGAATCCATCTTCGAATTACTATGTGAACATGGGTTTGATGTGGACGCACATTTTATTTTCCCATATAGAGCATGCTATGACATGGAATCTTTCTTCTCCAATACAAATTTACCGGCTAACTCAAAGTCGACGACCTTTATAGCCAGACACGTCCCCCTGTCGTGTGCGGTCGCCTCTAATGTCCCTGGCTTCGACACACCTAAATGTTTCATTACCACAGGTGATCCACAGGTCCTCGTAAATGAAATGATGTACTATCTCCATGACATATCCGCTAAGTCGTATGAGCTATTACTCAAAAAGTTCGAGTCAACCTTTGCATAATTAGGTGACCACCCAAAATTAAGTGAAAGGCTCGACTCCTTTCTGAAAGCACTCCCTCTGTTTGGGTTGAATAGCGGAAAATATGACATTAACCTAATTAAACCTTATTTAATACGGTATTTCATTGATCGGGAGGCTAACCCGTTTAAGTTTATAGTCAAAAGAAATAATAATTTCATGTGCATAGCGACAGAAAGACTGAAATTCCTCGACGTCTCCAACTTTCTAGTCCCGGGTGTAGATTACGCGCAATATCTGGCCTCTTTTGGTATAGAAGAGAGACAAAAGGGTTTTTGTCATACGAGTATCTGACCGATCTGGGAAAGTTAAATGAGACAGCCCTACCACCACATGCGGCCTTTTTCTCAACACTTAAAAACCGTAACATTTCCGAAGCAGAATACACCGTTTGTCAGAAAGCATAGACCGACAATAAGATGACCATCTTGAGGGATTTTTTAATTTGGTACAACATCAAAGACATGTCCCCCTTTCTAAAAGCCCTGGACAAACAAGTAGCCTTTTATGCAGAGTTAAATATAGACATGTGTAAGCAGGCCATCTCAGTCCCCGGTATTACTCTACAGTACCTATTCAACACCATGAATAAAGATGTTTCTTTTGTTTTGTGTTCGAAGTAGGAGGAGATGTTGCACAAGTTGTTACGAGACAATATAGTGGGTGGGCCGAGTATCATTTTTCATCGTTACCACGGAGCCAATGAGACCCGTATCAGGGATAATATACTGGTAAAAAGTATTAAAGGGTTTGATGCGAATGCCTTATACCTTTGGTCTCTTATGAAAGATATGCCAACAGACTTCCCCATATATAGAAGCCGCGAGGATGGGTTTAGATCACACAGATTACACAAATACACACGTCAGTGTCGAGAGTGGTTAAGTTGGGTGTCACATAATAACAACACACATTTAAAAACCCAATTCAATAGTCATGAGATGCAACTCGGTGATCGACACATTCAAGTAGATGAGTGGGATAAAAAGAATAATACTGCTTACCAGTTCCACGGGTGTTTGTTCCATGGGCACCCATCTTGCCGTCTAACTGTCGGGAAAACGATAATCCCGTTAATAAGAAACCACTAGAAGAACTATACCAGAACACGTGTGACATTCACGCGTATCTAGAGAAAGCTGTTGGGGTGACAGTTAAGGTTATTTGGGAGTGTGAGTGGCAGAGATTAAAAAGATCAAACACAACCATCAAGTGTTTCTTGTGGGAAACATTTCCACCGTCAGAGCTTCCTTGGGGTTCTTTCAGTGAAACCCAGATAATTGAGGGTGTAAAAAGTGACACATTTTTCGGGTTGGTGGAGTGTGATATAGAGACCCCGGCTCAAAGTACTCAATAACCCCAGGTTCAAAAGCATGACTGGTATTACAGACGATCTTTTCGAAGTAGAAATGTTGAAGAAGAAAACTATCTGGGATCTACCTCTACAAATGGGTTTTTTCGTTTACCAATATGCCAAGCTGCGCGTGTTAGCTTTTTATTATGACTTTCTTGACAAATTTATCTCTAAAGAAGACTACCAACTAACTGAAATGGACACTGACTCTCTATATTTGGCCCTTAGCGCTGATTCACTCTCTGAAGTGGTAAGACCACACATACGAGAAGAATATGACAGAGTCTACAATCAGTGGTTCCCGTCTGAAACCTGCCCATTTCATAGAACTACTAACTGTCAGGACTGTGTGGATATCAAAGCCTATGAAAAGAGAACCCCCGGTCTTTTTAAACTAGAATACGAAGGGGAGGGGATGGTATCACAGTGTATTAAGACGTATATTTGTGTCTGAGATTATGATAAAATCAGCACCAAAGGTCTGACCAAACACCACAACACTCATCTAAACAAGGACACTTTTTTGGAAGTACTCAACACCCAAACACCAAGTGGGGGAACCAATATAGGCTTCAAGACACAAGACTCTGCAGTGTATACATATCACCAACATCGTGAATCTTTGTCCTATCTGTATATAAAAAGAAAGGTTGACAGTGATAATATATCGACTACCCCACTACTTATTTAATATGCATTGTATTGTTTGCCTATACATGGTTTAATAAAAATTATTATATACCTTACTTGACTCGTTTGTTTGTTATTTTGAATGTTTCATGTTGTTGTTTTTTTTTTATGTTGGTATAGTACCTATAATTTAAGGGGGTCACTTGAACACACCTACTCTGATGAGTCACTAGACCACACCCACTCCGATGAGTCACTTCGCAACACCTACTATGACCACGTCTACTTAAAAAATGAGTTATCGCCCTTTGTGGATCAGGATCGATAAATGGTTGATTTATATAAGATCCACAAAAAGACATCCTTTTGTACCTATATACTACAAACCTGCCACGGTGGTCTTCCCCAGCGGACAGTCCCGGATGTACGACGTTCTGACAGACACCTTCAAAAGTGAACTCTCCACGACTGCCAACTACGTCATCCAGTACGTGGCTTCCCCTGGCGTCATTCTACCTCTGTTCGTGCTCTTGGGGTAATTTACTTTCATAATGTTCAGTTATTGTTGTTCTTTTTCCTTTTTTGGTTTAAAACAGATTCTGAGCCAAACAAAAAATAGGTTTCGACCAAACAAAAATGGATGGCGGAAAATGGGAAGTGTGGGGTGTGTCACAGTTATGACTTAAAAGTTGTTAATATAGTAGTAGACATGTTGTATTATAATGCAATTACAACATTTCAGCAATATATAAGCCCCTGGCAGACGGGCATATGGGAAGTCGCTTACGACGATTAATAATCCCATTGCACTTAATCAGTTAATTCAGCAATTGTTGTTGGTGAATATGATGAAGAATCGACGATACTGCACTTACAACAAGCTCGCCGGTCATCAGTCTCTCCCAGCAGAAGTCAAGAGATATGATGGACACTGACTGTCCTTGTTGCGAGACTAAGCCAGAAGAAGTGAAAATAATAACTGTCTGGGATTGAAGAAGTTGAAATCTCCCCCGATGTGTCTCCACCTTGCCGTGGTGGGGGAACTTGCGTGTCCCATCGACCCCATGTGCTTGCCGATGGGTGAAAACTACATATCGGACGGCTCGTGGGATAGGGACCAGACTAAGAGAGACACAACCTGCTGCTCTGCAGGTAAGACTGAGGATAGCAGTCAAAATCAGGCAAACGATCCCTAAATCTCAGTCCGGGCATAACCTCTAAGGTTCCCATCCGAGGTGTATGGCTGAACGTCTCTAAGCCATGAACTCTCGGAAGTGAGAGCCTGGCCGACACAAACCTACATCAAAATTGTGATGATGTGCTGACAACGCTACATGCTCAGCGCAGATTCGTTCGATGGCTCTTAGCTGGGGGATATGAGGTATCCCCGGATGAAAGGGCCTGACCGTTACTCGCCCACAGACGCACGGAGGTAAGGTGCTGAGTCGGCAGCACATGTAGCCTACCTCGTGAGTGAGTAAAAAAGGTGGAAAAACACCTCGGTCGCACGTCTCGCAGACGTCCGATAGTCTGTAACCACACTCATGGAGTGAGTGTAGTCAAAGGTGGAAAATTGTCTCGTTGACACGAAATGGAACGCCTGTCTCGCGAATCCATTACGTGGCAGCCCGAAGCGAAGGCTTGCTGTGTGGAAGCCGAAACAAGAGTCTCGAAACCCGAGGAAGGCTAACCTCATTAAAAAATGCCCGCCGGAAGCCGGAAGTGTCGTCCTACGGGTGGCAAACTAAAAATTGACACTACGCATTTACGTCCGAGTGAAACGTCTCGTCCGAATGTCTCTCGTGCTAGGAACAGCTCTGTACCTAGTTTCCGAATGCCGCTCTTGTTCGGAACAGCTCTGACTAGGTAGTTTTCCGAATGTCTGTCGTGCCTGGAACAGCTCTGACGGGCGCAACGACAAGCACATTTCCGAAAACTCGCTGAGTGGATACCGTCTGCAAACCTGTCTGGTTTGTGCGGGAATGGCCCGGGGCAAACAAAATGACCAATATATTGAAGTGAGGATTTAAAGCAGCCATGAGCAGGACGTGACGATCTCCCTCGGTGAGCCCAGATCCAGGGCGTTATGTGTCGGCCCTGCAACTATGGAAGCAACCTTGGATGGCGGAAAATGCTATGGACTGTCCCTGCCTTCCTTTGAGGGATGACCGTTGTCTCCGACCGTTCTAACTTGGCCAGCATGTTTGTAGATGGCACCACAAAAGTGAGTCTCCCAGGAATGCTACCTGGTCAAAAAAGCACGCTAAAGTCGATGTGTTGGCCTACGGGTTTCGGCCCAAGGGCGCATAACAGACACACCGCAATCACATCTGAAAAAACACTCCGGATGAACGAAAAGAAGAAGAAGAAGTTGAAATAATAACTGCCTGGGATTAAAGGAATTAAAGTAATAACTGTACGGTAGCGAAGAAATTGAAATTATAGCTGATTGAGACCTTATGAGTTAAAGAAATGTTGAAAGAACTGAAAGAATGACAATGTAGAAGTGAAAAGGATTACATAATAGCTATCTGAGAGTGCTGTAGATAAAGCAATATCAATTGCGGAAATAATTCGAGTAACGATTAGGATACTGGGCACAAATAACAACTGTCAGGCTGTGACGTAATCAAGAAGCGAACAACTTGCGCGGCGTTGCTTTGTACAAAATTAGAGAAAGAGATTGATGGTATAGACTTGTCCGTGTGGCATAAACACGTATAAGACAGGTAGGCGGGCAGACAGACAGATAGAGTTAGTTAGTTAGTTAGTTAGTTAGTTAGTTAGTTAGTAAGTTAGTTAGTTTAGTTAGTTAGTTAGTTGGTTGGTTGGTTGGTTGGATGGTTGGTTTGCTGGGTGGTTGGCTGGGTGGTTGGTTGGTTGGTTAGTTGGTTAGTTAGTCAGTCAGTCAGTCAGTCAGTCACAGTCAGTCAGTCAGTCAGTTAGTTAGTTAGTTAGTTAGTTAGTTAGTTAGTTAGTTAGTTAGTTAGTTAGTTAGTTAGTTAGTCAGTCGACAGATCATCCTCACTGCACATCGAAACATTCAGTCCATTAGTGCTCGGACAGGGAGAGACGGGGAGACACAGAGCAAGTGTGCTAGAGACCCAAAGAGAGAGAGAGAGAGAGAGAGAGAGAGAGAGAGAGAGAGGGGGGGGGAGAGACAGAAAGAGACAGACATAGATTAAGAGCGGGAGTGAAAGAGAGGCAGATAGAGAGACAGACAGAGATAAAATACACACAGAGTGAGAGGCTAGCAGAAACTCAGTCACAGAGGGACAGAGGTGAGATAGAGATACACTTGTCTGTTCTACCAAATCTGATCTACAGAAGGGTAAATACTTAGAGACCGTACCCTGACAACCCCCCCCCTCCCCTCCCCCTGGTAAACGCTTCGCCTACCAAATTCATTCATTCGGCAGCATGTCCCTTGCAGATCCTCGCTCCCATAACAACCTTCCAGAAAACCTCTCGATCATAAGAAAGGTGTTCCGCGTCTGATACACCCATCTGGAGATCATCCGCCACATCCTGCACCCATCTTTTCTTTGGCTGTCATCTTCCTCCATTATTGTTCTCTACAAACTTTCATGACTTTTCAAGTGACCAAAACATTTTAATGTTCTTTGTTTTATCATCTTTAGTAGCCAATCTTCTTTAATATGCAGCTCGTGTCGTATGGATACATTTGTTCTTTTCTGTATCGAAGATATTCTTAGAACCCGTCTATAACATTTATATTCAAATTACTATCTGCAATTAGGCCATGCTCCGAGTTGGACAGACAGCGGGCATCGGTAGCGTAGTCGCTAGACTCTAACTTGTCGACCTGGTGTTCCTGGATTCCATCTGCACCGAGCCGGATTCAGATTTGTAAAATCGACCTAGGCTCCCTCAACGACCTGGGCCACAATGACTACAGGAAATAACCTTGGAATTAAAACGGCTGACATGCGACTGTCCACACCACACCACACACCGAGTGCCGATTTGTCTTTACAAATACGGGCTTAGCACCATATACCCAATGAGGTTAAGGCGTGAAGAGTTCCTTTACTGTATCTATTTAGTGAGTTGGGAAAGCAGAAGAATTGGACAAGTGCTGGCACCTTACCTTGTCATATAAACCATATACATCTACCCAACCCTACGGCTGTTGGATTGCCTAGACTCCTGCCTATTCCACTTTTCACATTGGACAGTGGGGAGCATTTTGTGTGATATTCACTGGCACAGGAACGGAGCATAATGGGGACGACCCGTTGTCGTGAAGTTGGAACCTCGACTAACTAACTAACTAACTAACTAACTAACTAACTAACTAACTAACTAACTAAGTAACTAACTAACTAACTAACTAACTGACTGACTGACTGACTGACTGACTAACTAACTAACTAACTGACTAACTGACTATCTAACTAACTAACTGACTAACTAACTAACTAACTGACTAACTAACTAACTGACTAACTAACTAACTAACTAACTAACTAACTGACTGACTGACTGACTAACTAACTAACTGACTAACTGACTAACTAACTAACTAACTAACTAGCTGACTAACTAACTAACTAACTAACTGACTAACTAACTAACTAACTAACTAACTAACTGACTGACTGACTGACTGACTAACTAACTAACTAACTAACTAACTGACTGACTAACTGACTAACTAACTAACTAACTAACTAACTAACTAACTGACTGACTAACTGACTAACTAACTAACTAACTGACTAACTAACTAACTAACTAACTAACTGACTAACTAACTAACTAACTAACTAACTAACTGACTAACTAACTAACTAACTAACTAACTAACTGACTAACTAACTAATTAACTAACTGACTAACTAACTAACTAACTAACTGTCTAACTAACTAACTAACTGACTAACTAGCTGACTAACTAACTAACTAACTAATTAACTAACTAACTAACTAACTGACTAATTAACTAACTAACTAACTAACTAATTAACTAACTAACTAACTAACTAACTAACTGACTGACTAACTAACTAACTAACTAACTAACTAACTAATTAACTAACTAACTTACTCTATGGCAGTGTTTACCCAGGATGAACCTCACCGCTGTTGATGTATGTACTCTCCTCAGGATGTTGATCTACTATCTCATCTCTGTGACCAGGACGCTCCGAGCCGCCAACAGCCAGTTGTTGTTACAGTTGGAGTATGTGAGTGGCCCAGTTACCTTCTTGCATTTGTCTGACTATTACTGTGCACCATTTGTCTTTGTTGTGTTATTAATTTTGCTGACACGAATACACAAGGCAAAAGGGACTTCCATAGTTAGTACTATGACATTTATGGAAGTCAAATGAATTTAAACTTAGCACCAAACTTTTAATTTTTAACTCCAATGTTAAATCGTTAATGCTGTATGGGAGAGAAACATGGAGAACGACGAAAAAAACAAACAACAAACAACTAAAAGAACTACTAATAAACTACAAGCATTCACTAATTGGTGCCTGCGCAGAATAGTGGGACTATTCATTGTTCTTTAGAGAATAATCAATGTAGAGCTCATGGAGATAACTAAAGCAATTCCAGAGAACCAAGAAGCGAGGATAACACGCTGGCACTGGACAGAACACAGACCGAGAAAACCTGGGGACAATATAACTAGACACTCTCTTGAATGAGATAGCGGGAGACCTCACAACACACGAAGAAGAGAATTACAGACAGCGATGCATAATGTTGGGAGGACTTGAAGGAAGCTGTGGGAGATGGTGAAAGATAGGGCGGCTTGCCATGTGTTGGTTAGGTGCCTATGTCCCAATAAGGGTTAAAGGGAGGAGAAGGAGGAGGACAACGACGACGACGACGACGACGAAGAAGAAGAAGAAGAAGAAGAAGAAGAAGAAGAAGAAGAAGAAGAAGAAGAAGAAGAAAAGCATTACTGTCATCATCCCCATCATGATCATCATCATCATGTGCCTTGCTAGTAAACCGATCATAAATCGCCATCACACAATCGCCAGTCAGGATCACATCTGTATTCTTGTCTCGATCATGCCATTTGCGCGAAACCACGGATGGCTCTTGTGAGTCGTTTGTAACGTAGTGACTAAACGCTCGCTGCCGGCCTGGTGGTCAATGGAAGCAACGGTCACAAGAAACCCAGCAGTCACTAGAAACCCAGCAGTCACTAGAAAACCAGCAGTCACCAGAAAACCAGCAGTCCCCAGAAAACCAGCAGTCCCCAGAAAACCAGCAGTCCTCAGAAAACCAGCAGTCACTAAAAAACCAGCAATCACTAGAAAACCAGCAGTCACAAGGAAACCAGCAGTCACAAGAAAACCAGCAGTCACTAGGAAACCAGCAGTCACTAGGAAACCAGCAGTCACTAGAAAATCAGCAGTCACTAGGAAACCAGCAGTCACTAGGAAACCAGCAGTCACCAGAAAACCAGCAGGTGTACTGCAATACAGGCTTGACGAAACAGTTCAACATAACTCGCATCACGTGACTGTGTGTACCCAGAATAAAACCAGACTTAAGATTGGGGAGTTCGAGGGCATACGTCAAAGTGGCCGACAACGGTAACGCTTCCAGCGCGCAACTGACAGGGGATAGTTTGGGATCCGTGCTCTGCGTAAACAACATTCCTTGTCCTTTGCGGGACGCTGCGATCAACCCCAGGATTATTGTCTAAGTAATTTTACGTTTAGTAGTTTGCCACTGAGCAAGTCCTACAAGAAGCAAATGAAAATAGCAAACTGATTAGAGAAATTACACATAGACAGACATTTGGTGGGAGGGGGCCGCGCGGTATGAGAAGAAATAAACTAGAGAATTTGGTTACAACTGGCGAGATTGGCGGGAAAAGAACAAAGGAAAGGCAGAGGAGTAAATATCTGGATGACTTGACCAGATGGCATGGTCGAGACAAGAACACAGAGTTATGGTGATCGTGTAAGATGGCGAAACATGACCGCTCACACTAAACGAAACATGACCGCTCAAGTAGGGTTGAACCTACTACCCTGCCATTGTCACACCGGAAGTTTAAGAGTGAGCGCTGTTATCCTTTCGACCATGCCGACATCAATATATACGTAATATTATCTCTCGTACTATTAAATCATCATCCTCATCGATATCCTTCCTCTATTAGCTGCCTTAGCTCCCACATTCCTCTTCCACGGCATACTCCCTACATTCCCTGCTAGGGATTGTACGGACTTAATATTCTGCCTCGTATTCAAAGTCTCACAACAGAATATGTACGAGGGGGTTTCAAATTAACACCTTAAATTGTTGTTTGTGTATGTGTGTGTGAGTGCGGGCGCGCATGCGTGCGTGTCTATGTGTGAGAGTGAGTGAGTATATTCTGAAAAAGTCAAGAACAAATGTATCATTTTTCGACGTAGTCACCATTGCGTTCACTGCAGGTCCTCCAACGCCAATAAAGTGCTTGGATTTCTATAGACAATAAAAATATCTTGGCTGCTTGTGTAACCACTCATGCACCACCTGCTGTACCTCTTCACAGAAGTCACGCCGTTTTGAAACTTCCTACTCCACTCATACACTTGCTGTACTGACTGGCATGCATCGCCATACTGGACCTTCATTCGCCAATGAATTTCTATAGGTTTCACCCCTTCACTGATCAAAACACGGATAGCAGAACACTTCTCCTCTTTGGTACATGTCAAATCTTTAAACTGTCCTTATGATGTCACCGTGTTCGTCTGCACTAGGATGTCACGTGCGTAATACTCTTGACATCCTTAACAACAGTATTGACAGATTACAAGCCAATGGTATAGAATAGATATTGTAATTTATATCACTCTTTTAAGGTTTCCGTTTGAAACCCCCTCGCACAACTAATTTGGTTGAGCGTTGGGAGCAAAACAGCCTCCCCCCACAAAGTCTGTCCATACACGATCAGATACAATGAACGCAACAAACACGGAAATGTATCTGCTAGTGTTAATTAGTGTTTATTCTGTTGTCCTTGACAGGAGCGAACAGAAGGCAGAAGGCGGGTGTATGCCATAGCGGATGGTGAGTCTTGCTATTTGTGTATTTTGTTTTTGTCTCTTTTGGACGCTGTCTCTGCGGCGAAGGCGTTACGAATCATTTCGAAACAGCTGCGAGAGATTTGGAAACAGACCTATTTGTGTTGGTTTCCATACAGTGGTATCAGTGCCGGTCGCTCAGAAAGAAATGGCAAACTACTGAAAGTAAACTTGCCCAGGAATCACAAACAGCCAAATAATGCTGCAGTTGACTGCTACGTCCTGTAACGGATATGCAACTAACTTAACTCTTTGAACGTAACTGCGTTATGCCTGTTTACAGCAGAGCTGTGATGTTTGCGCCTTCCGGTCGACTCAGCCCGCTTATTCGAGCGTTGAATAATCTGACAATATTGGTAATGCCCCGTGGTCTAGGCGCTGGGTGATAGTGAGATGCGCAGTTTCATAATTCCTCGATGCACCTAGTCCAGGAGCAGAAATTGACTGCCGGCGATTTGGAAGCAGGCCGTGTTTCGTTGTTTTCTGTGGTACGAGGCGTTCAGAAAGCAATGGCAACCTATTAAACTAACATTGCCTAGTAAATCACAGACAATAAATGCTGGAGTTGATTGCGCCGTCCTGTATAAAATATGCAACAAATTTGATGGCAATACACATCTCACCTGACCTTACAACCCGAAAATAATTTATCATGACGGTTTTAAATATATGCCGTAAATACTCTGATGTGACGGTAAGAGACATAAACTCCCGTGACATCAAAACCAGACAACATATTGACGTGACGGTAACACACACCATCTCCAGTGACATCAAAACCAGACAACACATTGATGTGATGATAATACATACCATCTCCCGTGACATCAAAACCAGACAACACGTTTACGAGACGGTAATACATACCATCTCTCGTGACATCAAAACCAGACAACACGTTTACGAGACGGTAATACATACCATCTCCCGTGACATCAAAACCAGACAACACGTTTACGAGACGGTAATACATACCATCTCCCGTGACATCAAAACCAGACAACACGTTTACGAGACGGTAATACATACCATCTCTCGTGACATCAAAACCCGACTACACATTAATGTGACGGTATATAGATACCATCTCCCGTGACATCATAGTCAATAAACAATCAGATAAGGTAATAACACACACCATCAATACAAACCATTCAGAATGCAATACAAATTATTGAACGTAAAACTGCCTGGAAAATCACAAACAGCCAAATAAATGTTGAGGTTGATTTGACGTCCTGTAAAGAACATGCAATTAAATCTAGCTGTAGAAATAATTTGTGGACATGGTATGTTCTCAGCCAGGCGTGGCGTCCAAGGCAAGTCTTCTAATCGTCCTTGGAAGGTTGCCAAATCTCAGCTTGACCTCAAGGGTCATAGAGGCAAGGCCAAGATTTTACCTGCAGCAGGTGAGAGACTAAGACCTAATATGTTTTGGTAATCGATCGTAGTTGGGGCACAGTTGTCGTTGTTGTTTGTTTGCTTTAATTATGGGAGGCGACGATGTTATCAGTTATTACTTAAACACTCTCAATGAATTCATCAACATCATGCAGTGAGTTGTGTTGCACAGTTTCGTCAAGCCTGTGGCTCGGTTCCAGCATTTGTTCGGGTTTATTTTCCCTATCCTTTATCTCTCTCTCCTCCTCCTCCCCCCCCCCCCCACCCAGCCTCCCACAGACTACCTACAAGGCAGGGGGTTTGGCCTCTCTTAGTTAGGTTCCTAACCCTAACTATTGACCTGTCCGACTTGGGAGAAAATATCGGTAGCTGCACTACCGCCGGCATAGCTCTTGAGGTCATAGAAACACGCAAGCTTCACTACCACTACAAAATGAATACACAGCAGATGGGCCATGAATTCTCTGTGTTTAATCTACAGAAACAAAACTTGTTTTATTATTTCTGCAGTTTTAGTGCAAGTATTACTTATTTCTATTTTTTACATCGCTATTAATATCATTAAATGATTCAATGCCTCACAAAAAGTAGGTTTTTACCAAACATGGTACACAATCAAATTAACAAGTATTATCAAGTTCCGTTCACTCAGCATTGAAATTACGGAAGATAGTAGGAAACTAAGCAAACATGATGTCTGTAATATGCAATGAATGAATCTCTCTTTCTCTCTCTCTCTCTCTCTCTCTCTCTCTCTCTCTCTCTCTCTCTCTCTCTATGTCTCTCTCTCTTTCTTTCTCTCTCTCTCTCTATGTCTCTCTCTCTTTCTTTCTCTCTCTCTCTCTCTCTCTCTCTCTCTCTCTCTCTCTCTCTCTCTCTGTCGCGAGATAAATAAACTTGTTAGTTGCGATCGATGACAACCAAGCCCGACATTAGTCTGCAAACACAATAGACCCTTTGATGTTGAACAGACTGAGAGAAATACGTCGTTAAAACTGTCTGCACCTGGTCGGCATTTGTGTATGAGATCAAAGTGAGTCACGTCGCGATGTCTGCACACGGTCGACAATTTGTTGACAGGTTGTTGTTCGAGAGACGTGCACTGGCGTCATCTGTCTGCAGGGCGGGAATCGGCCGTTTAAAGTGATGGACAGAATGTCTGCCAGAGGTCGGAAGGATTCTGTGATGTGGGGGGAAGGTCTCTGGCTCACAGACAGCCAGGATCTTTGTTGTATGAGACAAAGAATTTCCCAGATGACAGTGAACTTGATAGCGAATTGACTCCGGTTAGTCTAGAAACAAAGCCAGATTCTGGACTGATTGGCGTCTGGACTTTTTGGTGACGTCACTCAAGCACCCATATAAAACCCAGTTGCGGTAAACAGGTGGAGGGAGTCGAGAAAAACATTCTGAAGTGTTAGGATCGGTGCATTATTCTGAGTTGCGTTACATAAGAGAGACTATAATGTCTAAGTGGTGATAGTTATCCGCGGACATAGATCCAGTCTGATTGCATAGTTTCTCGAGTAGCAACCGAAATAGGCATATGGTAGGCTATTACTAATATCTAACTTAAGAGTATGATTAGGAATAGAAATAATGTATTATATGTGCGGTGATATAATGTATTAGGATTAGTGATAGAGTGTTCTATAAGTGTGGTGCTAGAAAGTATCATAGGAGCGTCTGCACTAGTATCCTATTGTGTGGCTTCAACTGGCTTGTGTGATATATCATTTTACTCAGGGAGTTGAGGACAATGTGGTGGAATAATAATTAGAGAGATTAAGGATGGTTGAGAGGGAGAAGAGGTATGTGAAATGGTAGGATCTTCCAGTAGGGCATCTGCTGGGTTTCTACCCGTTCCTTTATTCTTTCCTGGTGTTGCCATGTCTCAGATCATATGATTGAGTTATTTGGCCGTATGACAGAGATCGGATCTCTGTTATAGATCTGAGTGCTGCTATTGGCCTACACTTACCTAATTCCGACCAGGACTGAGTTGCCCTCACCATAGTATTTTCTATTCTACAGGTTCCATTTACAGGTCCACGTATGTGTTCTATGATTTTCAGGAGTGAAGCTAACACATTTTAGAAGATGATGGCTCAGAATTTGAAGACAGAAGTTGCTGAGAGGCCGCTACATTGGGCTTATACCCAAGTTGGTTTGCGGGAACCTGGCTTCTGCTGAGCAGGACATGTTGATGAGATTATCAAGTGACAATTGTATCACTGAACAGTCAGATCATTGTAGAGATACACTATTGATACCAGGAACATTCACACCAAATTTATACTGATACAGAGAACATTTCGATTGTGGTGTTAATATGGGGAATCTTTACCACCAGTGCCACTAGATCCAGTGAGATTTCCCCAATAACAGTGACAATATGGTTAGAATTTTCTGATTAACAATCCTTTAAATAACAGAGGAAAGTAATAGTGTGAATCAGAGTGAAGACTCTCATTAGACAGTGTTTGTCATGGGTGACCAGGCATCCTAGTGGTTCCAGAGACAACGGAGGAAGTCTTCACGTGACCGGAGGAGCATCACCTGGGTGAGGCTACTTGTATGGGATACATGGTGCTGGTGTGTTTTCAGCACAGGGATGAGAATGACTATACTCCTAAACCCTGATCTGAGTCTATAGACACTGTAGAGTACACGCCACACATTCTACACCTTATACACACACACACACACACACACACACACACACACTTCTCCTACATATACTCTTTGCTTTAATAAATTTCTTGTTTTTATTTGTTGAGGCTAGAGTTGTCAAGTATGTTATGTTGGGGAAGAATGAGAGGGGGCATGATCCAGGGGTGAGTAAGAGTGAGAAGAAGGTGTCTTCAGATTGAAGGAGTGTGTGGACGGAGTCTGCTGGATATCTCCAGGATAGAGATATTGAATTAAAACAAATGTGGGTGTTGATTCCCCTCACTCCAGGGATGACACTAAAGTGGTAAAGAAGAACAAATAACTATTACGACATTCATTCTTTACACACACTCTCTCTCTCTCTCTCTCTCTCTCTCTCTCTCTCTCTCTCTCTCTCTCTCTCTCTCTCTCTCTCTCACACACACACACACACACATATATATATATATATATATATATATATATATATATATATATATATATATATATATATATGAGAAGTAGATTGTGAGCTTTACTAGAACACGATTACAAGAAACAAAATGGACGCAGAGACTAAAGCCTTCGTCAGAACAGAACAAACACAAACCGACACACAACTACAAGAAAAACACTACATGCAAATATTAAGGTTACTTATCTGTATCCGTGTTTGCAGCGACCGACGCGTTTTGGCCGTAATATGGCGATATGTCGTCCTTTTGGCCAACTGTGTGGTCGCATGAGGCGATATATTATCCCTTCGACAGTGAATCCAGTTAAGTGCCTTGTCAACTGGCCTGGGATGTCAGGTTTCTATACCAGACGATGTCAAACAGAATGTATCAACCGTGTTGCCTCCATGCCTTGATGAGGGTACATGACGGGTAGATGACCACAATGACCTCAAGAGTTATGCCCGTGACCTCGGATGGAATCTGTCTAGATGAAACATACCTGACACAGATACATGCTGGAGTCAGACACACTGACCTTCGAGATGCATGACCTGGTTTGATGCACACCTCCCCCCCCCCCCCCTCCCTTTTTTTTTCCCCGGAAGAGGAAGGAAGAAGAATCCGTGATGAAATGCTGCCATAAGACTTCTCTTGCCTGTCTCAATTTATGTACTTCTTTGAAGTTGTTACAATATTACTGCCTTCATAAGATCAAATAATTGCCAATTTGAATCTCTGAGACACAAGTTTTGGCATGTCATATAACTCCCTATCCCCCATTCCCCCACCCACACACCCCCTCCCATACCCTCACCTGACATCTTGGTGTGTCGGATCGCTGTCTCCTTCAAGTAGGCTGTGTCCAGATATAAGTATACTTAAGCCATTACCCTCTTTGGATAACAATCACATTCAAATTAATATCCTATATGTGGCTTGCTTGCTTCTGTTCGCTGGCTATGAACTCCAGCGCGAAGTCCTGTATGTCGGATGAAGACATACTGTTGTTCAACATCAGTGTGATGTCATACCGGACCTGAGGTTTGAGTGAGTATCCGTTGTCCCATGTCTGGCTTATTGGTGTGCAGACTGGTGGTTCCTGGCCGTGCAGGCAGACACTCTCCGACTTCGGAGGAATCAACGATCCTACTGACTTTAGCCAGGACCCCAAAGGGACCTGTTGCCCAGGACAATCGGCGAGGACGCGTCAATAGGTTTTGGCCAGTATAGAACCCTGCCCTGGTGCCTTGGAAACACATCTGCGTCCCCTGTCTGTGGCTAACTCGATCACAGCATAATTAATCTGAGCCAGGGATTTACCCTAATATAACCTCTCTTCTGAGGTTGAACGGGGTAGGAGTAATTGTATAATGGAATATAATGGAAACAGCCTGTTGAAAACTAGTAGGCAGGGCACATGATGATGATATTCATCTGTTATACGATCGTTGTTTGCATTGCTACCTAAATATGTGTACGATTGCTTGGAGACTACTAGTACTAGTGAAAGTAGAACATTGTACACCAATGTAACAAAGCAACCAACAGCGTTCTATGGTCGACCAGTGACAATAAGACATCGGTAAACATAGTGAGGACTGGAAATCTTTGTGGAAAGAGACATTGAGGAAACCAAGGATAGAACATCCTTAACTGTAGTAACTAGTAATAATAAATAGCATGACACGGAAGGGAGTCAACACATGAAATCTGTCGGGAAGGGGGAACTGGCATTTACTGCCAATATAGTACTTTGCGGTGTATGGCAGTGGGAGGTGTCTGAGGAATTAAGGGGGAGCATGAGGAATAAAAGTCGCTTAAAAGTCGACAGGGTCGACTTCATTGCACCGGGTTTTATCCCATATGGCTCGGTCTCTTTCAGCGGCGCGGAAAGCGTCGCACAAAGCACGAACTCCGTAGCTCTAGCGACGACCCACAGGAGTCTCCGAAAAATTTAACTCGTGAACCGAAGGACGCGGCCCGGAATCGAACCCACAACCTTCGGAGTCCGAGTTAAAAGGCTTGACCACTTCGCCACAAAGGTTCCCAGCCTGAGAAATTAAAGCCGCGAACTGTGCAGGTTAGAGTTTTGTTTTTGCCCCGACAGAAAAAACTCCACACCTTATTGGAAGAATCCGGCTTTCTAGCCACTCGGCCAGCCGCTCCTCACACATGAAATCATGAACTGATATACTGAACTGATAACACGTTGAAGATCGCAGTTTGTTGAGATTCATGATCGCACACCCCAGTCCACTTGCTGAATGAATGAATACTTCTTATAGATTACTTGAATGAATGAATATTTGTTATTGTCTACTTGTATTATCTTTCAGCCATGTCTGTTCTAGACGCCAGTCGGCGAACAAAACAACCACATTCCGGTTTACCATCATTGTCTCATTCGACAACTGCTGCAGACGACAGTAGCAAGAGACAGGAAGTGACGCAAGAGTTCAAACAGCAGAAGCGAACTTTCAAGGACGTCTTCAAACAGCAGAAGGCGGCTTTCAGTGACGTCTTCCAGTCGGTTCAGCATGTACGCCTGTACCCGTAGCTCTCATGGCGTCTGACGTGGAACATATCTCAAGGATGTCTGAGAATGAAGATACCTTTGAGAAGCTGGGAACTGAACATACCTTTGGTGACGTCTGTCAGTGGACATGTCTTTGTTGACGTCTGGAATTCAACGTACCACTCATGACGCCTGATACTAAACGTACCTTTGATAACGTGTGATATTGAAACAATCTTTTATGACGTCTGACACCAAACAAATCTTCGATAATGTCTGACACTAAACATACCCTTACTAATGTGTGACACTTAACAAATCTTCCATGACATCTGATACTAAACATACCTTTGATAACTTGTGACACTGAATAAATCTATGATGACGTCTGACACTGAACATACCCTTACTAACGTGTGGCACTGAACAAGTTAAAAGAGGTGTGGCCAGACAAAAGCACTATACAGGAAGCCAAATAAGATTAACAAACCAACACAGAACTGGTGTCGTGAGCCGCTGTACGCTTCGGGTTTTTCTGAGGAGGGGATCCGAGCACTTATGGACTGAATGGGTCGATGTGCAATGAAAATGATCTGTCGACTAACTGTGATCTACTGCCTATAGTGCCTTGCAGTGTAGGACAGAGGAATCTTGAGCCTGAGGTATTTAGGCTGCCTGGCTGGTTCAGCCGCTGCGAACTATGCATGTTAAGGTTTTCTTTTTGCCCCCGACAGAAAAAAAAAAAAATCAACACCTTACTGAGGATTCTTCTTCTTCTTCTTTTCGTTCATCCGGAGTGTTTTTTCAGATGTGATTGCGGTGTGTCTGTTATGCGCCCTTGGGCCGAAACCCGTAGGCCAACACATCGACTTCAGCGTGCATTTTTGACCAGGTAGCATTCCTGGGAGACTCTCACTTTTGTGGCGCCATCTGCAACCATGCTGGCCAAGGTGGAACGGTCGAAGACAACGGTCATCCCTCAAAGGAAGGCAGGGACAGTCCATAGCATTTTCCGCCATCCAAGGTTGCTTCCATAGTTGCAGGGCCGACACATAACGCCCTGGATCTGGGCTCACCGAGGGAGATCGTCACGTCCTGCTCATGGCTGCTTTAAATCCTCACTTCAATATATTGGTCATTTCGTTTCCCCGGGTCATTCCCGCACAAACCAGGCAGGTTTGCAGACGGCATCCACTCAGCGAGTTTTCGGACATGTGCTTGTCGTTGCGCCCATCAGAGCTTTTCCAGGCTCAACAGACATTCGGAAAACTACCCAGTCAGAGCTGTTCCGAACAAGAGCGGCATTCGGAAACTAGGTAGTCAGAGCTGTTCCTAGCACGAGAGACATTCGGACGAGACATTTCACTCGGACGTAATTGCGTAGTGTCAATTTTTAGTTTGCCACCCGTAGGACGACACTTCCGACTTCCAGCGGGCATTTTTTAATGAGGTTAGCCATCCTCTGGTTTCGAGGCACGTTGGACTGTTGTGATGTCGCTAACATCTCAGCTGGTCAAGATAGAACGACGAACGACATCGTGGTCGGCCCTCAAGGGAAGGCAGGGGCAGACCATGAGCATTCCCTCGCTATCCAAAGAGGCTTCCATAATTGCAGAGCCGGCACATATTGCTCTGTGACTGGGCTCATCCGAGGAGTTGCCACGTCCTGCTCATGGCTGCTTTAGTTCCTCACTTCCATGTGTTGGGCAACTCGTTTTCCACTGATCGCTCAAGCCCACACCAGGGACGGTCAGACTGCAAGCGACACCCACGCTTTTGACTTCGGACCACGCAATAGGTTCGCTCGCCGTGCGTTCCATTTTGCGTCATTGAGACGTTCTTCCACTTTTGTCTACACTCTCTATGAGTTAGATACAGTTTTCGCGGCCACTTTCTTCGACTGGGGCACTTTTTGTACTCGCTCACGAGGTAGGCTACTTGTGCTGCCGGATCAGCACCTTACCTTCGTGTAGCGGTGAACGAGAAACGGCCTGGCCTCTCATCCGGGAATCTCTCATATCCCCCAGCTGAGAGCCTTCGAACTTCTATCAGACCTGAGCATGTAGCTTGCTCAGTATCACGCCTTTATTTTTCGAGAGGTGGCTATCGGCCAAGCTCTCAGGTCCGAGGGTTTGTGGCTTAGAGGCGTTCAGCCACAGCCCTCGACAGGGAGCCTTTAGTGTTTTGTCCGGACCAAGATCTTCTGCCTTCGTGCGCCTGATTTAAATTTTGGACTGCTATCCTCAGTCTCACCTGCAGAGCAGCAGGTTGTGTCTCTCTTAGTCTGGTCCCTATCCCATATGCTGTCCGATTGTAATTTTTCACCCATCGGCAAGCACATGGGGTCGATGGGACACGCAAGCTCCCCCACCACGGCAAGGTGGAGACACATCGGGGGAGGCTGAGGATTCGAACCCGGGTTTCCTGGTGGAGACACCGGAGTTCTTACCCATTCGGCCAGATAACTGAACAAATCTTCGATAGTGTGTGACACTAAAAACACTTTTGATAACGGTGACACCAGCTACTTCGTGTCTGTGTCTATTCTAACCCATTTAATCTTAACCACACTCAGATGTGACATCTGGTTATTGTTTTTTCTGAAAGATCTATTCCTGCACTTCTTTTTCCGAGGGGAGTGTGTCACACCTAGTCAGGCACCTCAAGATATAGTGTGTACGACTCCGGCTTGCATTTGTGTCTGCTTCCTCTAGGCCAGTGGTTCTCAACCTTTTTTTTTTTTTTTTTTTTTTTTTTTGGCCCGTGCCCCCTTCACCATATTTTCAGAGCGTCATTCCCCCCCCCCCCTTCCTATCAAAAATTTGGCCCGTGCCCCCCCCCCCTTTCACCGTATTTTCAGAACGTCATTCCCCCCTTTCATATTTCCTATCTAAAAATCCCCCACCCCTATACAGTATACGTAAAAGTGTAAGGTAAATTTAATAGCATATACTAAAACAAGTCTAGACATCCACATAAAACATGATTTGTGGGTCTACTGACTTCATAAAATGAATTTTAGAAGGATGAGACGTACTTACCTGTAAAGTATGAAGGGAAAAACAATATCAAGTAATCGGTTCTTGTATTAACGCGATCTTGAAATGGTCTTCATTCCCCCCCCCCCCCCCGGAAACCCCAAAATTCCCCCCTGGGGGCGGGGGGGGGGAATTTTTGCCGGGGCAGTGGTCTTAGAGAATCGGCTGGCCGAGTGGCTAGAAGGTTCTCCTTCGGGAGACCTGGGTTCAGATCCTCTGCAAGGTGTGGATGTTTGTCTGTCGAGGGCAAAAAGAAAAACTCTAACATAGATATACAGTTCGCGGAGACTGCACTAGCCAGGCGGTCTTAATTCCTCAGGCTAAAGAACCCCGTGTCCTACACCCCAATGTCCTAGTATACAGGAAGGCCCCGGTTAACGTCGGGGTTACGTTCTTGGAAAACGCGACGTTAATTGAAACGACGTATAGCGAAACACTATTTCCCATATAATTAAATGAAATACAGTGTATTATGTAATGTGTATTTTGATGGTTGTTGATATTTATGGGCTAAACAGAGGTGGGTTGAAGGGCGAGTGGTAGAATTATTGAGACGTAGAGGCATTAAAACCACGACTAGCTCTAAAACTATCATCAGCACTATTATTAGTAATGCTCTCACCCGTTTCTTTAGCTAGATCTTAGCTAGATCTTCATAGAGAGACTTTGCTTTCTCATAGATAGCCATCTTGCTGACAGGCATATTCCGTTAGTTCTGATCTTCAATCCAGACGGCCAATAGTGCTTCTATGTTCTCTATAAGAGTACTTCTGGTACGAGTGATCTTGGAAGCACTCAAAGGGGTTACGTTTTTAGCACCCTCTTTGATTTTGTTAGCACCTGCACTAATTGTCCTTACCGTGGTTGGAGGTAAACCATGGACTTTACCGATATCAACAGTCCGATCACCAGCCTAAAAACGACGTAACACATCTAACTTCACCTCAAGAGTAACACTTTTCTTGGTTCTCTTACAACCAGACACACTATCAGCACTTTGATCTCATAATTATGGGTGATTACACGATAAAATCCTTGAAAAACGCACTGCACCAAAATGTAATATGGCGACGTTAACGCAGCATTGCAACACGGGTGATGACGTTATAGTGGAACGGAGTGACGTAAAATGAAGTTATGTCCCATTGTGACGACGTTATAGCGAAACGACGTAAACCGACTCGACGTATAGCGGAGCCTTCCTGTAATCTATAGGCAGTAGATGACAGTGGTTTTATCAGAATCATGGGACGCAGAGGTGTTTCTTCAACTTTATCCTCAATGTTCCTGTGAGTATTCTGTGGTCACTATAACAATCAGCAATGGGAACTGTTTTTGCTATTGTTAATGCGTTTCTAAATCTTCTGCTAATCAGAATGTATGTCAATCTGATTTCTAATCCGGGTATCAGGACTCCTCCATGTCCATAATCTTCTAGGGTGTTGTTTGAACCAGGTGTTTCCTACAATCATTTCCTGTTCTTTTGCCCACTCTACGAGTCTGTATCCTCTTTCATTTCTCTCTCCTAAACCATAGTTTCCTACTGTGTATCTATCTCCTTGATTTCCTACTTTTGCATTGAAGTCCCCTATTATGATGTTTATTTCTGAATTTTTACATTTCTTTAAGGCAGACTCAATGTCATTATAAAATTCTTCTACACTATCTTCACTGGATTCTCCTGTTGGGGCATATACTTGAATAATATTTATGCTAAAAGGTCTGCCACTTAATTTAACTAGTAGAACTCTGTCCGACACGGCCCAATATCCTTGAATAGATTTTGATGTTTTTCGGTCCAGAATAATTGCCACTCCCCTATGACGATCTTCACCTCCAGAATAAATAATCTTGAAATCTTCTTCTATCTTGATGCCTGCTCCTGTCCATCTCGTTTCGCACATACCTAAAATATTAATTTTTTCCCTTTCAATTTCTTGTTTTATGTTTTCTAATTTTCCGTCGTTTTTTAACGTCCTACTAACGTTCCAAGTTGCTAATTTTAACGTCTCTGTCCTTGTCTTGCGATGATCGGTCTTTAAGCGAATCATGATATACTAGGCACTTTTAAAGAGGTAGTTTGCCGTTGCTTTCCTCTATGGCAGTGACCTTACTGGTCGGAGACCGCAGCCATTGACTCAAGACGAGTTCCTTTGCCGGCCGTCGTGTAAATCGAGGCCATGACCCACAAATATCTGTCGGCTGCCCTCAAAATTACATCCACCACCTGCCTTCCGTGGCTTCTTTTGAAAACTTCCAATAAAAGGAACACAATATAACATCACATAATCCACAGGGAAACACTATTCACAGGGAATCCAAAGGAAATCACACGAAATCCAATGAAAAACACTAAATAGCGTCCCTCCGAAAAGTAACGCTTCATCTTGTCGCCATTGTACCGGAAGTCGTAGCTTTTTACAAGATGGAAAATGTAATGACCAATTAAAAATATGTCAACTACAACGAGAAAAACAGTGTTGAAGTGCTACATAGAAGCTATTTTAGAGAAACTCATTAGATAAATTAGACGTAGACAGTCAAGATTTTTTGGGCACGTTGTGATAAGAAATAAATTGGAGAACTTGGTGACAAATGGCTAAATAGAGGGGAAAAGAATAGGGGGAAGGCATCATCATAATCATCAAGTGCTTTGCCAGCCGATGTAGGTGTTCATGTCTCTTCATAGATCTCGGTCTTTGTTGTTCTGGATCAACTCTGCTATTCCTACATGCCACCGTTTCAGTCCATTCAGCCTCATTTCTCTTTGTCTGCCCCTGCCTCTCTTCCCCTTGTTCTTTCCAGTCTTCACAATGTTCTCCAATGCCTCCCTTCTTATCAAATGACCAAAGAAAGCTGTTTTTCTCATTCTTGTTCTAGTTTCATTAGCCTCTTTCAGGCTGTGACATTTTATTATGTCCCAGCCCTTGGAACATTCGGGAAACACAACACGAATAAGGAGGAAGAATGTTTGAAAGGTCACGGTGTTAAGGAGGAACACTCCTTGATTCTTAAAATTGACAAAACGTCATCTCTCCCTTTCACCTGTATAAAATTATCAACGCCGGAGTTGGAAATAGCGACTTGAAATACACATCACGCACGCTTTGTCATGGAGAATTTCCATCTACACAAAGTCAGGGGTAGACAACAACAAAATTACCTTCCCTTATCTCTACAGTTCCTGGAAAGTCAATAAAACCCCACCCACACTAGAGTGACGTCATATTTTCGCGCTGATAGTGAACCTTACCATTGGAGCGGCAAAGGTACTTCCTTGTCAAGAAGCTGGATAGGTATAGTTAGAAGTAGAACCAGGACGGAGGAAAGTAAAGGACAGAGACAGGACATAAGAAGGACCTTTACAAGAGAATAGATAGAGAGAGAGACAGTATAAGGAGATAGAACTCCAAACCAGTGTTAGGACCAGACCTAGACAGGACACGCAAGTGTCAGAGCTAGGACATGACTAGGACATACCGGGATTAACTCCCGACATAGGACAGAGTATAGTAATCAGGGGGGACTACCCGTAAACAGACTGAACTCTAGCACAGCTGTAGGCTACGAGGACTGGACCACTAAACTACGTGGCAGGTGACCCAGCACGCCATGCGGCTGACCGCACGAGAACGGAGGACGAGTAGCTGGACTAGACCTGTGAATTCAGGCAGACCGGGACCGACAGTTAGAGCGACAAGACCTCTGTGTTTACCCTCGCCAGTTGTGTAGTTTAGAGAGGGCATAGTTATACGTAGGTAACATAGATAATGTATTTGAGTGTTGAATGCCAGTTGTGTATGCTCGTAAGACGAGCTCTGTAAGATATATAGAATAAAGCGTGATTCTTCTTCGACCATTCACACATAGATGTGTTTGTAATTATGAGGTGTGAATGAAGGAACCAGCGTGCTTGTGTGAATTCAGATTGTTGACATTCCTATTAACATAATTTATGTTATGAGGGAGCCCCAGAGATGTTTGCAGGATAGGGGAACTTGCCTGCAGTTGCCAGAATGTTTTGTCGGGAAAGGACATCTTGTGCAGTCTGGAAAATGTGGTGTTTTGTTTTTAAATTCTTGACACCGTTGGTAAGTTGGAAATTGTAGTGAATGAATTTAGGACTAGTAAATCTAAATATAAAGGATAGGTGATTACACAAGATAACAGAGATTTCTTGGTGAAGATCTTGAGAGATTCTCAGATGATAGGTGAATGTTCTCTGACTTAGAGAATATATTTCTTTGTTGGTTGATGTACTGAGTGATGAATTCCCCCTTTACTCGGAGTCGTTATGCGTGTAGCTCATAATGTTTGGGAGCGCAGCTACCAAGATTCTTGTTCTGAACTATCACTCATGATATCTGTAAGGATGATATTTTTCTTGGAAGCATCACTTCTGATTTCTTGGGGAATTATATTTTTCAGAACCATCATTTATGATCTCTTGATGTATTACAAAGAGAATATTTTTCTTATGTATGCCTTAATGTATGGGGTGATTATTAATAATCTTCACTGTGGATATGAATATGCGACATGCCTGTGATGTGATGGTATGCAACCATTTATCCCGGAGAGGAGAGACAGTGCCAGGACTGTGACATGATGTCATTGTTGCTGTTAGCCAGCCAGATAGCCGAGGCGACTGAGACTTGTGAACACAAGAATGATTCCCCTGCACAACAACAAAGGAGAGAGACAGATTGTGCCGATATGAGATGAAGATCACATCAGATTATTAGAGTGGTGGTAGTCGGTAGGGCCGTGTCGGACTGGCCTGTCCCTGTGTGCTAACCCCTTCACCCTCCCTCCCCTTTGTTGTTTTCCTCTCTGTCTGTCTTTCCTTTTAATTTTTTTAAAAATTCTTTCCCCTTTGTTTATGTAAGTGTGGCTATAAGTTTGGCACCTATCTTTTACAGAGAAAGGTGGTCTTTATTTTGCCTTCCACTGAAGTAGAATCATGAGTGCTGTAACTTGTCATGGGGGAGGAGGGGGTCCAGTCAAGGTCATCTGTGAAAGATGAAGAGGTTCGCCTTATTAAAAGAGGAAATTTCAATAGAACATCATGGAATTCTCCTGGGGCACGGCTACCTAACCAGGTGGAACTAGGCTAGATACCTTTTGGAGTACCCGCTGGCTTGATCTGGCCCATTTGCCAACACTGTTTGCAACATTTATACCAACACAATTTATAACAATGTCAGCTATACCAACTACTGGTGAATCAACGACCATGAGATCAGTAACTTTAGTGTCCAGGTTTCATAGACTCATTTATATTACCATCATGGGCGTTGATTTAAATTGTTCAAACCGCATGGGTTTTATATATATATATATATATATATATATATATATATATATATATATATATATATATATGACGGACTAGCACAATGTAATAATAACACTGGGTCGTGAGTGCATAGAATGGGCAGCGGGCAGCTCTGAGTTTGAAGTGCAACAGCTGATCCAGAGTAACACACATCAAGGTGACATAGTCATCTGCACCAATGGGTTAGTGATGAGAAACAGACATAGTGGCTGGGGTTATATTGCAAAGGCTAATAGACGAGTCTTGAAACAGGAGAGTCTGTCATATAAGACTACAACCTCCAGTATGAGAATGGAGGTGGAGGCAGTAACAGTGGCATCCCGTTGGCTAGAGGAGACTACTGCAACACACATTGTATTCATTACGGATTCAAAGAGTGTGCTTAGTAAGGTGGAGACAGGAATGTTTCATGTGGAGTTGGCTATCGTCGCTTCAAAGATCACAGATCATGAGAATTGTATGGATAGTTTGCCCTGGCCATGCGAGGATGCGGGAGAATAAACAGGCTGATAGGCTAGCAGGGAATGCACCTCTTGGTGGTAGATAGCCTGTGGACAAGGGGGGGGGGGGGGGGTTGTGCGCTTGTGGGACTAGGTGGTGAAGGTGGAGGAACAGATTGAGAACCCGTACGTGGAAAGAATGAGATTGCGGGGGATTGGCAGGGGTTCTGGAAGAATCTCAAAACTGAGAGGGAAGACCAGGAGAACTTTTAATCAGATAGCGGTGGGAACGAATAGTAGGATGACTCTTCGCTGGTTGTTGAATGAGGGGATGGAGCACATATGGGAATGTCCTGAGTGCAGAGATGTTGGTTCTTAACTCAACTCAACTGAACACATTTAAATATATGTGTGGTGATATCAAGAACTTTTGATCATATGTGTTCGGTGAACTTAAGAACAGTACAGCAACTTAGGAGTGAATTACCTGTGTTACTTTATCACACGTATGGGATGTTATCAGAACAAAGTTAAAACTTCATAAAGATATTTAGTGAATCTAGTATGGTTTTTATTGAGGTATTTTTTTTATTGTGATTGTGTACTTATTTGCTATGCCACTCGAACATACACACAGGAACCCTTCCCCAGATTATCCCAATATAATGTTATAGTTTATACTCAGGAGTTGGTCATTTACTGGTTATTTTGTGTTTAAGTTTTTATTGATCATATTAATCAAATGACAACATCACTATGGAGCAGAAGGTGGCAGGATAACCACACAGACTTGCAGGTACAAAGAGAGAATTCTCCTCTCTGAAGTTCAGTAGCTTTTCTGTGCTCCACCGGCCCTCTGTTAGGAAACTTCAAGTTATGATCAGTCTCTACCCCTAGGGAGTCTTATCGAGCCATTTCAAGTTATCTTATAACAGTTGCTTTTACAATTTGGGAATTCCTCTCCCATTTCTTTTTCCACTTTACACAGGCAATCATTGTTAGTTAGTCTGGCAGTCCAAGGAATTTGCAACAATCGTCTCAGTTACCAGGGGAAGGCAGATAGATAAATATCAGGATGACTTGGCTTCATGGCATAGTCAAGACAAGAACACCCAGCTGTTCCACAATTCTGGTGATCGTGTGAGATGAGGAAACATAAATGCCCACGCTTATCGGGGCATGGCACAGGATGATGAGTTACCTTATGACCTATTTTTTGCAATTGCCATGTATGGTGAATTTTAAAAAGTACAACATTCATACAGGACCTCCTGTTTTTTGCCCTTATCCAGGTAGACTAGGTATCTATCTCACTACCTTAGAGATCAGGGGACGTGTTATATCATTATACACCAATGGTTCTTGGGAGAACTTCTAGCCCTGTGCTGAGATCAAACCCGCCACCTTCTGAGCCAGAGAGCAGACACTGTAATCTCTCAGCCACAGCTCACCCTTGGTTAGGAACACAATGTTAGGAACATAATGTTAGGAACGCAATGTTAGGAACATAATGTTAGGAACACAATGTTAGGAACATAATGTTAGGAACGCAATGTTAGGAACATAATGTTAGGAACACAATGTTAGGAACATAATGTTAGGAACACAATGTTAGGAACATAATGTTAGGAACGCAATGTTAGGAAAACAATGTTAGGAATGCAATGTCAGGAACACAATGTAGGAACACAATGTTAGAACACAATATTAGGAACACAATGTTGGGAACACAATGTTAGGAATGCAATGTTAGGAACACAATGTAAGAAACACAATGTTAGGAACGCAATGTTAGGAATGCAATGTTAGGAACACAATGTTAGGAACAAATTGTTAGGAATGCAATGTAAGAAACACAATGTTAGGAACACAATGTAGGAACACAATGTTAGGAACGCAATGTTAGGAAAACAATGTATGTTAGGAAAACAATGTATGTTTGGAAAACAATATAGGAACACAATATTAGGAACACAATGTTGGGAACAATGTAGGAACACAATGTTAGGAACGCAATGTTAGGAATGCAATGTTAGGAACACAATGTAAGAAACACAATGTAGGAATAAAATGTTAGGAACACAATGTTAGGAATGTAATGTTAGGAACACAATGTAAGAAACACAATGTAGGAATACAATGTTAGGAACACAATGTTAGGAACACAATGTAGGAACACAATGTAGGAATACAATGTTAGGAACAAATTGTTAGGAATGCAATGTTAGGAACACAATGTAAGAAACACAATGTTAGGAACACACTGTAGGAACACAATGTTAGGAACATAATGTTAGGAACGCAATGTAGGAACACAATGTTAGGAATGCAAAGTTAGGAAAACAATGTAAGAAACACAATGTTAGGAACACAATGTTAGGAACACAATGTTAGGAACGCAAAGTTAGGAAAACAATGTAAAAAACACAATGTTAGGAACACAATGTTAGGAACATAATGTTAGAAATGCAATGTTAAGAACACAATGTTAGGAATGCAATGTTAGGAACACAATGTTAGGCACACAATGTTAGGAACACAATATTTGGAATGCAATGTCAGGAACACAATGTTAGGAATGTAATGTTAGGAGTTTAATGTTAGAAACACAATGTTAGGAACACAATGTTAGGAACACAATGTTAGGAATGCAAATGTTAGGAACACAATGTTGGGAACAATGTAGGAACACAATGTTAGGAACACAATGGTAGGAATGCAATGTTAGGAACATAATGTTAGAAATGCAATGTTAGAAATGCAATGTTAGGAATGCAATGTTAGGAATGCAATGTTAAGAACACAATGTTAGGAACATAATGTTAGGAACACAATGTTAGGAACACAATGTTAGGAACATAATGTTAGGAACACAATGTTAGGAATGCAATGTAGGAACACAATGTTAGGAACACAATATTGGGAATGCAAAGTCAGGAACACAATGTTAGGAATGTAATGTTAGGAGTTTAATGTTAGGAACACAATGTTAGGAACGCAATGTTAGGAATGCAATGTTAGGAACACAATGTAGGAACACAATGTTAGGAACACAATGTAGGAACACAATGTAGGAACACAATGTTAGGAACACAATGTAAGAAACACAATGTAGGAACACAATGTTAGGAACACAATGTTAGGAATGTAATGTTAGGAGTTTAATGTTAGGAACACAATGTTAGGAACACAATGTAGGAACACAATGTTAGGAACACAATGTTAGGAACACAATGTAAGAAACACAATGTAGGAACACAATGTTAGGAACACAATGTTAGGAATGTAATGTTAGGAGTTTAATGTTAGGAACACAATGTTAGGAACGCAATGTTAGGAATGCAATGTTAGGAACACAATGTAGGAACACAATGTTAGGAACACAATGTTAGGAACACAATGTTAGGAACACAATGTAAGAAACACAATGTAGGAACACAATGTTAGGAACACAATGTAGGAACACAATGTAGGAACACAATGTAAGAAACACAATGTAGGAACACAATGTAGGAACACAATGTAGGAACACAATGTAGGAACACAATATTGGGAATGCAATGTCAGAAACACAATGTTAGGAACACAATATTTGGAGTGCAATGTCAGGAACACACTGTTAGGAATGTAACAATGTTGGGAATGCAATCTCAGGAACACAATGTTAGGAATGTAACAATGTTGGGAATGCAATGTCAAGAACACAATGTTAGGAATGCAATGTTTGGAACACAATGTTAGGAACATAATGTAGGAACACAATGTTAGGAACACAATATTGGGAATGCAATGTCAGAAACACAATGTTAGGAACACAATATTTGGAGTGCAATGTCAGGAACACACTGTTAGGAATGTAACAATGTTGGGAATGCAATCTCAGGAACACAATGTTAGGAATGTAACAATGTTGGGAATGCAATGTCAAGAACACAATGTTAGGAATGTAACAATGTTGGGAATGCAATGTCAGGAACACAATGTTAGGAACACAATGTTATTACAACAAGGTAAGAAACACAATGTTAGGAACACAATGTCAGGAACACAATGCTAGGAATGTAACAATGTTGGGAATGCAATGTCAGGAACACAATGTTAGGAACGCAATGTTAGAAGCATAATGTTAGGAACGCAATGTTAGGAACACAATATTGGAAATGCAATATCAGGAACACAATGTTAGGAATGTAATGTTAGGAGTGTAATGTTAGGAATGCAATGTTAGGAACGCAATGTTAGGAACACAATGTTGGTAACAAAGTAGGAACACCATGTTAGGAATGCAATGTAGGAACACAATGTTAGGAACACAATATTGGGAATGCAATGTCAGGAACACAATGTTAGGAACACTATTGGGAATGCAATGTCAGGAACACAATGTTAGGAATGTAAAGTTAGGAACGCAATGTTAAGAACACAATGTTAGGAACACAATGTAGGAACACAATGTCTACAGCTTTGACAAAACAAAAGCTTTCAACAGGAATCACCGACCACATAAGAAATTCAACAGACAGAATGTCAGATATGTTTATGTTTTAATAACCATTTTACAGTAACACAGCATTCTTATCCATTCAACTGCTATGAATAAATCCCCCACGGCTAAGGTCACAGCTTTATATGCAAAAGTTTGAGCTCTTACCGAAACACAGCTGTGGTAATAGGTGCTGTGTTTATGTTGATGGGAAACAGTTATAAATACAGAGGTTTGTGACAGCAGCTTCAGCAGTTGGGATCTAGTTATAAATACTTTATACAGCTGGGACATAATTATAAATAAGGTTCAGGGAACAGTTTCTACAGCTGGTATCTAGTTGTAAATAACCTCTGGAAACAGCTTCTAAAGTTAGGATCTATGAGGGTGAGTCAATAAGTAAGTCAACAGTTCTGTGGGATGGCAGGTAAATGTAGTTGGTGTTTTCTACAGGTGTCATTAGGTGACAGATGCATTAAATTTTATATTCTCGTTCGTCGGGTGTGCTAGGTGTCTCATGCGCAGTGCATAAACAAAATGGCGACTGTACTTACAGTGTACAACCAAAGAGCAACATGCTGTTGTGCGATTTTTGTGGGCAAAAGGACTGCCTGCAAAGGACATTCACAAGGAAATGCTTCCTGTTTATGCTCACAAATGTTTGTCCTGTAAAGCGGTGCATAGCTGGGTGGAAAACATCCTTCTTCGCTTTGTGTCCAAAAATTCAAGGTTACCCCATCAGCAGGGAAGGTTATGCTGACAGTGTTCTGAGATTGTCAAGTAGCACTTTTAACCAATTTCAAGAAGAAAGGTGACAATGTGAATTCTGAATCGTACTGTGAAGTTATATCGATGCTTCATTATACAATTCAAAGAAAACATCCAGGACTGCTGACTAGAGGCGTGTTGCTTCTTCATGATAATGCCAGACCACATACGGCTCAATTAACTCAGGACAAAATTAACCAACTAAGGTGGGAAGTTCTGGAACATCCACCTTACAGCCCCGACTTAGCCCCTAGCGATTTCCACCTTTTTGATCCACTGAAAAACTACCTTGGTGGGAGACATTTTACGAATGATGCCAAAGTTTAATGTGAAGTGAAAACGTGGTTTAGAAAACAGCACGAAGTTCTATGCAGCCGGTTTGGGAAGACTGATAAAACGATGGGATAAGTGCATCAACATTGGTGGAAATTATGTTGAGAAATAAAGGGACAATGTATGTATAAAAATAAACTGGTTTCAAGTTATTATATTTTGTTATTTTTCTACAGCCATTTGTGACTTACACATTGACTTCCCCTCGTAGTTACAAATAACCTCTGGAAGTGACCCAAACAAAACAGAACCCATAAAAAAAGTTCATTAAATCCTACAAAGGTCAAGCAAATTTTTTTTAATTTGGTGAGCGTAAACTTGAGTCTGTGTACACTCATTTCCAAAAGTGTCAGTTACCTCGGTTACTTTGCATAAAAGTTATCTTCTTTCCAAAATATGCTCCAAATGGTCTCCGCAGCATTGGATGCACACTTCCATACATTGCGCTAAATTGTCAATTACTTGACCACATTCCTCTGTGGGGATTTCCCTGATCTTTGCTGTGATTACTGTTCACCAATCGTTTGAGGGCTGTTCTAATATACATTATCCTTGAGATACTCCCAATAGATAAAAAACTAGGGAGTTCAAGTCAGGTAAATGTGGTGCCCACTCCAGGTCACACTTCATGCTGATCATTCTCCCCTGAAATCGCTCTCTCAGCTAGGATAGAGAGTCATTTGATGTGCGTGGGGGGTCCCGTCTGGCTGGAACCACTATTGATCTCGATCGAATTTTCCGCGACGTGCCAATGATGCCCAAAACTTTCTCAATTATTCAAAGATTTGTTAGTTCCGTCTTTTTTGGGGGGGTCACCCCTTATTCAAGGACTCATATATTATGAAAATATCTGTCAGGCAATCGATCGCCTCACAATAAAAAATTAATATGAAGCGATCTACTTCCAAATCGCCGCGGCTGATTTTAAACCCTCAACTCGGTGGGTCAGGGAATTGTGAGACGCAGTTTCATTATCCCATAAGCGACAGTGCTGGTTTCTAAACATGGGACCTATTTATAAACAGAACTCTGGGAAAATCTTCTACAGCCGGAAGATGGATATAAGATTCTGGGAACAGTTTATTCAGCGAAGAGTTCCAATACTAATGGTACCAGTAGCAGTCTGATTATGTGTCCTTCTGGCCTTTCCTCATAGTCCTGAGTGTCAGATCCTCTGGTCACTCCCTGCAGCACCATTCTCTCCAAGCCATTGATCTATTTGTTCTTCTGCACTATACACAAGATACCAAAGGGCCTTGACCACGTCTGCCTTATCATGTACCAATACCCCACCCAACAGTGCAGACCCAGCCAGTCCGTCCGCCTGTTCATTTCCCACCACACCAGCTTGTCCTGGGGAAAAGATCCAACAGATGATCTCTATTTTTGATTGTTGAATTAAAGCATGCCACTCTGCCCAAAGCATATTTTACTAGATACATGTATATATGAGAAAATTAACACTGAAAACAACTAGCACATCATTCCAATATCTGTACATATGGATTCATGTATATTTCTTTTAATAATTAAAACACGTGTTCTCTCTTCGCTGTTCCTGTTCTACACTAAGGTCCAGGGGAACACATGTGTTTGTGAGGTCTTTATCTTTAACATAAACACACATACACTGTACTAACTTGCCAGATCGGCTTTGTCACTACACTCTTACACTAAAGTATGGAAGAAAATAAGATCTAACAACTCGCCACCATATTTGATCACAAGTCACAGCTTCATGTTTGTGCTAGGCCTAATGGGTGTCAGATGAAGTGAACAAGCAGATAGGCATGTGAGCGGAGCTACTATGGAAAGTGGACAAGCAATAGACCGGCTGATAAAATGAATGCCCTTAGAGAGGTCAGACGACTGTACGAATCAAGTGATGAATGTGAAGCTGTAACTTTGACCAGACAGCAGGAACATCAAGTCACAAGTGATGAATGTGAAGCTGTAACTTTGACCAGACAGCAGGAACATCAAGTCACAAGTGATGAATGTGAAGCTGTAACTTTGACCAGACAGCAGGAACATCAAGTCACAAGTGATGAATGTGAAGCTGTAACTTTGACCAGACAGCAGGAACATCAAGTCACAAGTGATGAATGTGAAGCTGTAACTTTGACCAGACAGCAGGAACATCAAGTCACAAGTGATGAATGTGAAGCTGTAACTTTGACCAGACAGCAGGAACATCAAGTCACACGGGATGAATGTGAAGCTACAACTTTGACCAGACAGCAGGAACATCAAGTCACAAGTGATGAATGTGAAGCTGCAACTTTGACCAGACAGCAGGAACATCAAGTCACACAGGATGAAGCCAGACACAAACGTTATGTAGGTCATCACAGAAGATTAGTCAAACAAGACAGAACTGGAGTAGTCAGCAGCCACACACAGGGGAGATACTGAGGAGGGGATCTGAGAACTTAGTTAGGTAGGTAGGTAGATAATTAGTTACTGGAGTGCGCATGACCGGGTATAGGAACACCACATCTGTGGATAGACATTTATAGTTTATGTGTTGGCTGTACAATACTGTAATACAATAGCATAACTGAGTCGTGCTCATCAATCTGTGTTACACTCTGTATGCCCAGGCTCTTGATCACCATGACACAGAGATGGGCTGGTTTTATTACCCATGACACAGAGATGGGCTGGTTTTATCACCACTCAGAGATGGGTTTGTCTGACCATGGCTCACAGACTGAACAGGTTTATTACCATAATGTTATCCATTCTACTTCTCACAGAAATATATGTTGGCCACTATGTTTCCCAGAGAAATATAAGTTAGCTGTGGTACTTTCCAGAAACATGTATGTGAACTATTGTGCTTCTAGGAGGAACATAAGTTAATTAGTTGTATTTCCCAGAGAAATATATGTTAATCATTCTGTTTCCTAGAGAAATATATGCTAGCTACTGTATTTCCCAGAGAAATATATGTTAGCTATTCCACTTCCCTAAGAACTACCTGTTAATCATTCTACTTCCCAGAGAACTACCTGTTAATCATTCTACTTCCCAGAGAACTACCTGTTAATTTTGCTATAATACTGAGTAGAGATGGCAGAGTTTACTACCAGGGGAAACACACCTGTCCAGCTGGTTTGAGGATTGAACTCACTCCTCTGGCCTTGTGGTTAAAGTCAACCATCTATACAACCACCATGGCTCTCTTTTCACACAACATTTATTGAAAACTAAGTATGCTCCCATGAACAACGACCAACTCCCGGGAGGCAAGTGACAGCCGTCTGCCCACCCACACAAGGCTTGCTAACATAGCCACACAAACACGAGGCAACATTTATCACTGAACAAATGGGTCAGAAGACAAAATCAAAAATAATTTATAAAAACCAAACAAAAATACACCCAGATTTCAAGTTGATAACTTGAAGAAAAACTAATTAACTAAAGATCTGTTGGATACACAATCTTTAATGTCTGGCATAAATATCAGCGAGGACAGGCTGGCCGATTGGCTAGAATGCTGGATTCTCCTTCGGGAGACCCAGGTTCTCTGTAAGGTGTTGATTTTTTTCTGTCGGGGGAAAAAAGAAAACCTTAACCTTTACAATTTGTGGTGACTGCACTAGCCAGTCGGCCTTGATTCCTCAGGCTCAAGACACCCCCTGCTATACACCGCAAGGTACTATATAGGCAGTAAATGACAGATAAATATCAGCAAGTTGTCATGTTAGTCTATGTGTTCTTACTCCAATCTTATCGTACTTTATACAATAATAATACTACACAAAACAGGACCAGCCTTCTATCCCTTTATCTGCTGTGATCCGTTTCCTTTGCACAACAACCTCAACGCACACACACCAGGTGCCTCCATGAAACCAGCTTCAGCAGAACTCCCTGAAGGTGATCCCAGTTTTCTTCCACTTCTGATTCCTGCTTTGGGACTTGTCTGCTTTGTTTTCATCTCCTGTGGCCAAATTTAATGTCTGAAATCACCAAAAGGTCCACTGTGACCAAATTTTACATCTGAAATCACCAAAAGGTCCACTATTGCCAAATTTCAGGTCTGAAATCAAAGGTCCACTATGGCCAAATTTCACATCTGAAATCACCAAAAGGTCCACTATTGCCAGGTGGCAGGTCTGAAATCACCAAAAAGTCCACTATGGCCAAATTTCAGCTCTGAAATAACCAACAGGTTTATTGTGGTCAAGTAAGTTTCAGCTCTCAAGTCACCACAAGAGAGGACACATGTTCAGGATTTGTTCTGGGAGAGATTTAAACATCCACACTGGTCAGTTAACCAGCTCTACTTTAGTGGAGATGAACCAGGAGTCTAAAAAACTCACCTGTAACATCTAGTTTATGATAGCTACCCCTCCCCTCAAGCCGCAGGATTGCTCAGACTGTTCTGTCATGTCTTCTTTGTGATGACATTGTTGATTGCTCAGACTGTTCTGTCATGTCTTCATTGTGATGACATTGTTGATTGCTCAGACTGTTCTGTCATGTCTTCATTGTGATGACATTGTTGTTGCTGAATCATCTAGAAAGACTGAGCTGACTTGTGTCTATCGGAGTGAGGTTGGTGTAGAGGCATTCCTCCTGTCCTGGATCTACACAGGGGCTGTGTGACAAGAGCTCTCTCTCCCCTGTCCTGGTGAGGTGTGTGAGACTGACATTGAAACTTCACATCTGAAGAGAGGTATATACAGCACACACACAGACAGGCTGGGGTTGGGCCTGGGTTGGTCATGTGTACTCCACAAGGGCTGTGTGACAGAGCTCTCCCTCCCCTCTCCAAGTCCACAAACCGGTGGGGTGTGCGAGACTGAAACTTTACACCTGTAGAGAGGCATATACAGCATACACAGACAGGCTGGGGTTGGCCTTGTGTACTCCACAGGATTTAGGTACCTTATTCTTTTTCTTCCTCGTTCGCCTGAAATGTTTGTTTTGGACATAAATGTGTTGTGTCTGTTTACAGCAGAGCTGCGACATTTGCAACTTTGCCAAAACATCTGATTTCTTCAGGCGTTTGTTGACCAGCTCAACCCTCCTGGGATTTAGGTACCGCTTTATCAACTGATAACAACCTAAGCTCGGGGAGGAGAATGATAATACTGTCAGTATCAAATGTTTTCTTCAAATAAACTTCTTTCTGCAGGCAGAACAAGACCTGACACTACAAATATCTGTAACTACTCATCTCATCTGTCTGTCTTCTATTTACAAAACTGGATTGGGAATGTAGACAATATTCTGTCTGATGGGTCGTGCTGTGTGTAGTCTACAACGCCTGATGACAGAAGTGTCCACCATCATACCCTGTCTGTAGGTCAGCATGGCTGAATGGAAAAGTTCAATCCCTACACCGGTCAGTTGGACTAAACTTCTCATCCTTGACTTGGGGACGTAAATTACACGTACCTCTGAAGTCGGAGTGGGTTCGCCGGATGACAAGGGACAGTGGTAATAGGGAAAGCTAATCCACATACACAATTCAGTCCTGTTCTACTAGACGTTGCGTATATAGACTACGCTTGAGTTTTTAAAAAAAAACGAGCGCAAAAATAAAACAAAAATATGCTGTCCTAGTCAACAGAAACCTGCCGATGATCAACAGTCGGTGCCAACAGAGTGCGCAATGTCCTTTTCAGTATTCATCTGATTGTATAGGAACTGCTCTTAAACATCCTGTGTGCTGATGCCAAGGTAAAGGGTTCAACCCCTACACTGGCCAGTTGGACTAAAATGTTGACCTCTCATCCTTCACTTGTGGACGTAAATTACAAGTACCTCTGAAGTCGGAGTGGTTTAGCCTGATGGCGAGGGACACTTAATAGGGAAAGCTAATCCACAGGCAAAATTCAGTCCAGCTCTACTAGAAGTAGTTTTTATGGACTACACTTGAGTTCAAAGTGAGTGAGCGCCCAAAAAAAATCAGTTTGACATGTGAGAAGCTCATGGACTTAGGTTTGAGGGAAGACTGCAGGCCTTGGCCCTGACAACAAATGGCCTGACTATGGAGGTCATTGCAGTAACTAAAGCTATAACCTGGTTGGAGACACAGACTTTCACCCAGGTATGTTTTCTCAGTGACGTAATGCATATCCTCAAGAAGACGGAGGTGGGTTGGGGTCAAGGACTATAGTGGAGTCTCTGAAGAGACTGACAAAAATCAGTTTCACCTTCTGCCAGGACATGCTGGTGTAAAAGGAAATAAACAAGCTGACAGACTTGCCGGCCGTGCTACTGTGGAAAGTAGATGAGCAATGGACCAGGCTGATATACTGAATGCCCTCAGAGAGGCAGGACAATTACATGAATTAAGTGATGACTGAATCTGCAGCCTTAATCAGATTGCAAGAACATTAAGTCAAAAGAAGTCAAGTCAGACAAGCGTACTATGTAGGGAACCAAAGAAAAATATTCAACCAACACAGAACTGGTTTTGTCAGCCGCTACACACTGAGGGGGGTACTGAGAAGGGGATCCGAACACTTACAGACTGAATGGTTTGATGTGCAGCGAGAATAATCTGTTGACTATCGAATGGTTTCTGCAGAGGAATTATAGGCTACACTGAGCCAAGACCTCAAACCTCTAAGATCATAAACTTAAACATGATCATTTATAAAGTTTCTGACACTGTCACACAACTTTTACAGCCTGCCATGAACGTACCCAGCATGTCACAAATCCACAAACTAAATCACCGTCAAATGTCTGTCCTAGGAACACATGAATACACTGAAGCATACACTATTTTCTTGGCAAATATCACATGCTGGTAACTTGTAACAGCAACCAATCAAATGCTGGTACCTTGTAAAAGCAACCAATCAGATGCTGGTATCACGTAGCAACAACCAATCACATGCTGGTACCTTGTAAAAGCAACCAATCAGATGTTGGTATCATGTAGAAACAACCAATCACATGTTGGTATATTGTAACAGCAACCAATAAAATGTTGCCATCTTGTAATAACAACCAATCAAACGTGGTTTCTTGCAACAATAACCAATCAAATGCTGGTATACCAATGCTTAAAAAAAAAACTGATGAATCAACTTAATTATTTAAATAACACAAATAAATTCATTCATGACCACCTTAAAGATGTTACTCTAATTTCCAAATGACTGAAGACAAAAATCTTTGTTTTCACCAATCCTATTCAATTATACTGCTTTTCGTCAATAATTTTATCTGTAAATGATTTCAAACATATTTTAATCTCATCTTAGTTGTTTCTATAGCCCAAAATTATTGATTTTACAAGTTACTAACGTTTTTTTGCAAATGATTTATGAAAATCGGTTATTAGTTACGTCTTAAAAAAACCTCAGTTACTCAAATTTCCTAAAATCATGTATACCACATTTCTTGTTGATCATTTATTATTCTATACCCTTTATCCAAAAAATTTAATCTACTTGTTTCTTTAAGGAACTGAGTTTTTATTTATCTTGTTCCTTCCACAAATTTATTGATAATAAACTAACTGCATGTCGATGTTTCCTTTGACTTTTTAGCATTAGCAATGGAAACTGACAAAACATTATCCTGATAAATTTAAGATGTGTTATTTCTGTCATGTGAAAAAATATGTTCTATTTGTTGTCTTCACATTTTCACGCGGGCACATGCCCCGACTGACGTGTGAATTCAAACATAACAAAACACTGTCCCCCAGCTGACACACTTCAGTGTGACGCCCAACAAAGAGATAAAGCAAGCATCTACACAGCTAAGACATCACCAGATCAGCCGCATCAAGGACCCCGTTGGCAAACAATTGGTGCTGATGGTCCCCGGCTGGCGGTGCCTGTTCGGTGTTGTTCCCGGCTCCTGCGTTGTTCTCGACCACAGCTGCAGCTACAGCTGTCTTGGGTAAGGAAGATGTGGCTGTCACATCCACTGTTGATTTCAGGCCAGTGATGGGGTTGGTGGTTGGGGTCAGTGAGAAGTTGGGCAGCGGTGCTGGCGTCGGCAGGTGTGGGAATCCTGAAACAAAATTATGGTCCTATTATTTTGCTTCTGGTTTGACTTGATTTGGGCAAATGATCACTTTAAATGCAAACAGGCATCTTCAATCTCCTCTGATAGATCACACAAATGATCACTTTAAATGCAAACAGGTATCTCCAGTTTCCTCTGATAGATTATACAAATGATCACTTTAATTGCAAACAGGTGTCTCAGTCTCCTCTGATAGATCACACAAAGAGAATCTTGCACAGTGCACAAAGTCTGTATCGTCGACAATGATACAAATGTGTGTATACAAGAACCACACATATTACAAATATTCTCTTTGTGAGAAGTAATTCTAATTTTGAAATTTAGCATGGCAGTCACCTATCTGGCCTGCTCTTTTTTATTTCCAACTCTCAATTTTCTGAGAAGACTAGATTCCAATCTACTGTCCAATGGTCGAGGAGGAGTGTGCTACCATTTTGTAAAAGTCCATACAGCCTGTATACAGCCTGCACACAGCCTGCATACAGCCTGCAGAGTGAATCGAACCAGGTCTCTACAGATTATAGACAGGCATCAAACCTCTCTCCACACAACATCAATTGCAAGATAAAACTCACAACACTATAGGTCACAACAATTTGGTTTACAATTTCATAGGAGAAAGACAAAGAAGATAGGAGTAAATCAAGCAAATGTAACTCAGCATGGCTGAATGGATAAGGGCAATCGTTCTTAAACATCCTGTGTGTTGATGCTGAGTTAGGGGTTTCAACCCCTACACCGGCCAGTTGGATTAAAAATGTTGACTTCTCATTCTTGACTTGGGGATGTAAATTACAAGTACCTCAGAAGTCGTAATGGGCCCGCCTGATAGCAAGGGACACTAATAGGGAAAGCTATTCCACCTGCAAAAATCAGTCCGGTGCACTAGAAGTAGTAGCATGTATATAGACTATGTTTGAGTTCAAAGAAAGCACATGACATTTTTTTTTTAAAGAACCCACAGGGCAAAAGTAATAGAGGAAGACCTCGAACTCATGCAGTAGAGAAGTAGAAGCAGAATTGAACAATACAGGAGGACACTGGCGGAGCTGCATGGGACAGATCAAGATAGGAGGGCTTGGAGTGAGTTGGTTGAAGGCCTAATGAAGATACTGATGAAAGAAGTGTCTAAAATACCTGAAACTGCAAACTCACCTGCTGGGAGTGATGGAAACGACCCTGGCATGCCGCCTGCCATAAATGATACAGGCGGAAAACCTGGCAATGTCTGTCCTTGAGTCACACCGGCGCTGATGTTCATTGGCGAAAATCCTGGCAAGGAGATGGGATTTGTCAGCCCATGGGCTCCTGTCGCATTCACCGGTGGAAACCCAGATAGGGAGGCGGGGGTTGCATTCAGCGAAACTGGCGGCAATCCAGATAAGGAAATGGGGTTTGTCAACCCTGGCAGGTTGGAGAGGCTAGGAAGACCCGCAGATTGTGGAGCTCCTGGCGTAATAAACAATAAAAACAGATTATGTTGTGGTGATGATAGCAGAATACATTACAACAACATCAAAATGCAACCTAAGTCTAAATGTTATGGCAGGGCAGACCAGGCCCTATGCCTGGGCTGCCGTAACACAACATTTAGTCTTTAAGTTGCATTCCCTTGTACCAGGATAAGTGCTGGTACCCTCAAATTGCATTCCTCCGCCCACAGCCTCTGGCACAATGTGAGGTGTCGGGTTTCGTGAGTGCCACCCAACATTCTACGCTAACAGAAAGCTGGTAGTACCGTCTACTGTCATACGGGGGCTGAGTGGTCTCGAGGTATGGTGTCCGCCTCGAGTGCTGGAGGTCCCGGGTTCAAGCCCCGGTGAGGACCGGGATTTATTTCACGTGGACTTCTAGTAATACAATTTCCCCTGGTCTCTTGGTAGTGAGATCGGACTCACGTGTGTAAGGTTGCGCGCATAAAAAATCCCTTGGAGGTTGGAAATCGAAAAAGAGTAAGTAGCCCAATGGCGCTGCCTGGGCAAAATTTTGAGTTTAAAAATCTCTCAAGGTATTTCAGGATCCTCGCCGGTGCTATAGAGTTTGTGCACTGAGCTGAGATTCTCTGGACTCAGGCTTGAGTTAGAAGTAGAACAGAGCACTTACGGTTACACATGTGTGCCATGATGTTGATCCGTCAACTAAACTAATTACAGTAGCTCAGTCATATCTGACTAAGACCTGACACATATCTGATGTTGAAGAGCTAGTCAATGTATGGTTGTCTTCTGCTGTTGAAGATCTGCCTCATTCATTTCTCTGAGGATCACTACTACATGGTATTTGGCTCATGGGTCAGAGCCCAAGGGGCACAGGATTACTGACAACAAGTTAGTTGCATATCCTTTACAGGACATCGCAGTCAACCCCAGCAATTTTGGGCTTTTTGTGATTAACCAGGCAAGTGTATGTTCAGTAGTTTGCCATTGCTTTCCTAATGACTGCTGCTCATACCCTTTTTAAAAATCAACACAAGGTGGTGTGGTCAGGGGCCTTTGGAATAGTACGTATAGTGCAGAAGGGGCAGGTCATCACAGCCTGGAGAGAATGGTGCTGAAGAGAGTGACCAGAGGATCTGGCCAACACACAAATCTGAGAGTAAAGACCAGACAGACACATAATCAGACCGCAACTGGTACCATTAGTATTGGGACTCTTCACTGGCTGTTGCAGATGAGGATAGAACACACTGGGAATGTCCCGAGTGTTGTGTTGTCAGTTCTTGATTCAACTCAACTCACATTGTGGTCTGCTTCCAAATTGCTTGTAGTTGAGAAACTGAATTGCGTTTGCTAGTCCATTGCTACAGACGCTGGCAATGACAAAAATCAGAAGAAAAACACTATGGAGAGGTACCTGGTGATGACAGCCCTGCCAAGTTGGCCTGTGTGTAAGGAAACGACTGTGTGGGTAGCACTGGAATAGTCGGTGTGCCTGAGGGAAATGAAAACAGACAATAATGACATAGGGGTATGTTCATAAAATTGTGAAGGATCTATTCAATTAGTATGTTTTGTAAGGGAATACCTTCCTGCACATGGATATCAACATAAGTGCTTCGGTCTTCTCTCATAAACCACACAAGCACAGTGCACCAACTCTATACAACCAGTGAGGATCAAAATATAAGATAAGAAGGCTTGCTTTGAACTCAAGCATAGTTCATACACATGTTACTAGTTCTAGTTCATTAGACTGATTTTGCGTGTGAATCAGCTTTCCCTATTACCAGTGTCCTTCGCCATCAGGTGAACTCACACCGACTTCTGAGGTACTTGTAATTTACATTCCAAATGGATGACTTTTGGTCCAACTGACCAGTGTAGGGGATGAACCTGCTACTCAGCATCAGCACACCGGAAGTTGAAGTGTGAAAACTCTGATCCTTCTGTCATGCTGAGCTCTGAATGCTGACTGATGAAATATTTAAAGCAACCCATATCAAAATCACATTCACAGACATAGTTCCTCAATAGAACAATCTACTAATACACCCTTGTAATGCTGTGCTTGTGACAATGTTTTCATTTAACTTCTAGTCACAGGTCACTCAAGCAATGAGTCGACATCGCGCCCAGCGGTGTTTGAAGGAAACACCTGGCCACTTTGCCTGGTTCACAGAAAACTCACACACAACACCTTCACTTATGTCCCAGACCGCTGAAGTAGCGTGGTGGCTAGACTCTAGACCCTCGCCTGGTTCACAGAAAACCCACACACAGCACCTTCACTGTGTCTCAGACTGCTGTATTAGTGTAGTGGCTAGACTCTAGACCCTCACCTGGTTCACAGAAAACTCACACACAGCACTTTTGCTGTGTCCCAGACTGCTGCAGTAGTGTGATGGCTAGACTCTAGACCCTCACCTGGTTCACAGACTGCTGCAGTAATGTGGTGGCTAGACACTAGACTCGCCTGGTTCACGGAAAACTCACACACAGCTCCTTCATTGTGTTCCAGAGTGCTGTGTTAGCATGATGGCTAGACTCTTCCCTGTCAGTCTTGGGTCCGATCTGCGGCTGGGTTGATTCATCATCATCAAGTGCCATGCCAGCTGGTGTAGACGTTCATGACTCTCCAAAGATCTGTCTTTGGTTTTCTGGATCAACTCTGCTGATATTTCTCCATGCCACTGTCTCAATCCATCCAGCATCATTTCCTTGGTCTGCCTCTGCGTCGCTTCCCCTTGCAGAGCACTCTGCGTTTCTTCCCCTACTACCAGTTGTAACGATGTTCTCCAATGCCTCTCTTCTCATCACATGACCAAAGAAAGCTGTTTGTCTTTTTCTTATGGCTGTATCTAATGTTCTAATTGCATTAGCCTCTTTCAAGCAGCTGTTGTTAGTTACATTGGCAGTTCAAGGAATTTGTAACATTCATCTCAGGAACCACATTTCTGTTGCTTCCAAGTTCTTCTTAATTTTTTTCATTTACATTCCAAGATTCACAGCCATACAGCAAAACAGGTTCTATATTGCACTTCGGCACTCTCTTTCTTACATTCAATGATAGTGACTTATTGCAGATTTCTAAAACTGAGACAAACTCCCAGACTAAAATGAGCATCAAGAAATAAGTAAATGTGTCTGGTGTGATACTGACATCAGCCAATGAGTGCCAACTGGTCTACACTGACATCAGCCAATGAGTGCCAACTGGTCTACACTGACATCAGCCAATGAGTGCCAACTGGTCTACACTGACATCAGCCAACTGGTCTACACTGACATCAGCCAACTGGTTTACACTGACATCAGCCAACTGGTCTACACTGACATCAGCCAACTGGTCTACACTGACATCAGCCAATGAATGCCAACTGGTCTACACTGACATCAGCCAACTGGTCTACACTGACATCAGCCAACTGGTCTACACTGACATCAGCCAACTGGTCTACACTGACATCAGCCAACTGGTTTACACTGACATCAGCCAACTGGTTTACACTGACATCAGCCAACTGGTTTACACTGACATCAGCCAACTGGTTTACACTGACATCAGCCAACTGGTTTACACTGACATCAGCCAACTGGTTTACACTGACATCAGCCAACTGGTTTACACTGACATCAGCCAACTGGTCTACACTGACATCAGCCAACTGGTCTACACTGACATCAGCCAATGAATGCCAACTGGTTTACACTGACATCAGCCAACTGGTTTACACTGACATCAGCCAACTGGTTTACACTGACATCAGCCAATGAATGCCAACTGGTCTACACTGACATCAGCCAATGAATGCCAACTGGTCTACACTGACATCAGCCAACTGGTCTACACTGACATCAGCCAACTGGTTTACACTGACATCAGCCAACTGGTCTACACTGACATCAGCCAACTGGTCTACACTGACATCAGCCAACTGGTCTACACTGACATCAGCCAATGAATGCCAACTGGTCTACACTGACATCAGCCAACTGGTCTACACTGACATCAGCCAACTGGTCTACACTGACATCAGCCAACTGGTCTACACTGACATCAGCCAACTGGTTTACACTGACATCAGCCAACTGGTTTACACTGACATCAGCCAACTGGTTTACACTGACATCAGCCAACTGGTTTACACTGACATCAGCCAACTGGTTTACACTGACATCAGCCAACTGGTTTACACTGACATCAGCCAACTGGTTTACACTGACATCAGCCAACTGGTCTACACTGACATCAGCCAACTGGTCTACACTGACATCAGCCAATGAATGCCAACTGGTTTACACTGACATCAGCCAACTGGTTTACACTGACATCAGCCAACTGGTTTACACTGACATCAGCCAATGAATGCCAACTGGTCTACACTGACATCAGCCAATGAATGCCAACTGGTCTACACTGACATCAGCCAACTGGTCTACACTGACATCAGCCAACTGGTCTACACTGACATCAGCCAACTGGTTTACACTGACATCAGCCAATGAATGCCAACTGGTTTACACTGACATCAGCCAACTGGTTTACACTGACATCAGCCAACTGGTCTACACTGACATCAGCCAACTGGTCTACACTGACATCAGCCAACTGGTCTACACTGACATCAGCCAATGAATGCCAACTGGTCTACACTGACATCAGCCAACTGGTCTACACTGACATCAGCCAACTGGTCTACACTGACATCAGCCAACTGGTCTACACTGACATCAGCCAACTGGTTTACACTGACATCAGCCAACTGGTCTACACTGACATCAGCCAATGAATGCCAACTGGTTTACACTGACATCAGCCAACTGGTTTACACTGACATCAGCCAACTGGTTTACACTGACATCAGCCAATGAATGCCAACTGGTCTACACTGACATCAGCCAATGAATGCCAACTGGTTTACACTGACATCAGCCAACTGGTCTACACTGACATCAGCCAACTGGTTTACACTGACATCAGCCAACTGGTCTACACTGACATCAGCCAATGAATGCCAACTGGTTTACACTGACATCAGCCAACTGGTTTACACTGACATCAGCCAACTGGTTTACACTGACATCAGCCAATGAATGCCAACTGGTCTACACTGACATCAGCCAATGAATGCCAACTGGTCTACACTGACATCAGCCAACTGGTCTACACTGACATCAGCCAACTGGTCTACACTGACATCAGCCAACTGGTTTACACTGACATCAGCCAATGAATGCCAACTGGTTTACACTGACATCAGCCAATGAATGCCAACTGGTCTACACTGACATCAGCCAACTGGTCTACACTGACATCAGCCAACTGGTTTACACTGACATCAGCCAATGAATGCCAACTGGTTTACACTGACATCAGCCAACTGGTTTACACTGACATCAGCCAACTGGTCTACACTGACATCAGCCAACTGGTCTACACTGACATCAGCCAACTGGTCTACACTGACATCAGTCAACTGGTTTACACTGACATCAGCCAACTGGTCTACACTGACATCAGCCAATGAATGCCAACTGGTCTACACTGACATCAGCCAACTGGTCTACACTGACATCAGTCAACTGGTTTACACTGACATCAGTCAACTGGTTTACACTGACATCAGCCAATGAATGCCAACTGGTTTACACTGACATCAGCCAACTGGTTTACACTGACATCAGCCAACTGGTCTACACTGACATCAGCCAATGAATGCCAACTGGTCTACACTGACATCAGCCAACTGGTCTACACTGACATCAGCCAACTGGTTTACACTGACATCAGCCAATGAATGCCAACTGGTTTACACTGACATCAGCCAACTGGTTTACACTGACATCAGCCAACTGGTTTACACTGACATCAGCCAATGAATGCCAACTGGTCTACACTGACATCAGCCAATGAATGCCAACTGGTTTACACTGACATCAGCCAACTGGTCTACACTGACATCAGCCAATGAATGCCAACTGGTTTACACTGACATCAGCCAACTGGTTTACACTGACATCAGCCAATGAGTGCCAACTGGTCTACACTGACATCAGCCAACTGGTCTACACTGACATCAGCCAACTGGTCTACACTGACATCAGCCAACTGGTCTACACTGACATCAGCCAATGAATGCCAACTGGTTTACACTGACATCAGCCAACTGGTTTACACTGACATCAGCCAATGAGTGCCAACTGGTCTACACTGACATCAGCCAATGAATGCCAACTGGTCTACACTGACATCAACCAATGAATGCCAAATGATCTACACAAATATGGCGCTAGAACCATATGCTCACTACGACTAAGTTGTGTACAAGGGTGTCCTTTATTTCCCTGAGTTAATCCCCATGGACTGTCAGAGTAACTAACAACTTTTGCCTGGAAGAGGCTAATGAAATTAGAACAGCATATACAACAATAAGAAAGAGGCAAACAGCTTTCTTCAGTCAGGTGTGAACAATGCCAGGTGTGACAATGCCAGCCTACCTGTATTCAGGGACAACTGGTCCAGCCCGGCTATGATGTTAGAGTGTGGCGGTACACTGCTGAAGGACACCTGGTGAATAGAAGCACATTGGAAGACAGGTTAGATGATGCATTTTAACACAGAGATCGGTTTACTCTGAATGGTTAGAAAAACAACAAGAGATCAAATATGCTGCATACCTAGCAGCACCAATGCAATCAATATCACCTGTAGTTCTATCTCTTCTTAAATCCTTCTCAAACCATCACAAGCATCACTATTATGAAGTCGGCAGTTTGTCTTAAGTTTCTCATTATGTAGTTCGTCTTAGATTTCTCTCTTCACCAAAGAGTCTGTCTTAAGTTTCTCTCATCACCATACAGTCTGTGTTAAGTTTCTCTCACCACCACAGTCTGTCTTAAGTTTCTCTCACCACCACACAGTCTGCCTTACATTTCTCTCATCATCATACAATTTTTCTTAAGTTTCTCTCATCACCAATCAGTCTGTAAAAGTTTCTCATAATGTAGGTTGCCTGAAGTTTCTCTCATCACCATACATGTTACATTTCTCTTTCCCCCATGCAGTAGTGTGTCTTACATTTCTCTTGTCCCCAAGCAGTAGTGTGTCTTACAGTTCTCTCATCACCATTCATCTTACATCTCTCTTGTCCCCATGCAGTAGTGTATGTCTCTCATCACCATACATCTTATATTTCTCTTGTCCCCATGCAATAGTGTCTTACATTTCTCTTGTCCCCATGTAGTAGTGTGTCTTACACTTCTCTTGTCCCCATGTAGTAGTGTATCTTACACTTCTCTTGTCCCCATGTAGTAGTGTATCTTACATTTCTCTTGTCCCCATGTAGTAGTGTATCTTACACTTCTCTTGTCCCCATGTAGTAGTGTATCTTACATTTCTCTTGTCCCCATGTAGTAGTGTATCTTACATTTCTCTTGTCCCCATGTAGTAGTGTATCTTACATTTCTATTGTCCCTATGTAGTAGTGTATCTTACACTTCTCTTGTCCCCATGTAGTAGTGTATCTTACATTTCTCTTGTCCCCATGTAGTAGTGTATCTTACATTTCTCTTGTCCCCATGTAGTAGTGTATCTTACATTTCTCTTGTCCCCATGTAGTAGTGTATCTTACATTTCTCTTGTCCCCATGTAGTAGTGTATCTTACATTTCTCTTGTCCCCATGTAGTAGTGTATCTTACATTTCTCTTGTCCCCATGTAGTAGTGTATCTTACATTTATCTTGTCCCCATGTAGTAGTGTGTCTTACACTTCTCTTGTCCCCATGTAGTAGTGTATCTTACATTTCTCTTGTCCCCATGTAGTAGTGTATCTTACATTTCTCGTCCCCATGTAGTAGTGTGCCTTATACTTCTCTTGTCCCCATGTAGTAGTGTATCTTACATTTCTCTTGTCCCCATGTAGTAGTGTATCTTACATTTCTATTGTCCCCATGTAGTAGTGTATCTTACATTTCTATTGTCCCCATGTAGTAGTGTATCTTACATTTCTCTTGTCCCCATGTAATAGTGTATCTTACATTTCTCTTGTCCCCATGTAGTAGTGTATCTTACATTTCTCTTGTCCCCATGCAGTAGTGTATCTTACATTTCTCTTGTCCCCATGCAGTAGTATATCTTACATTTCTCTTGTTCCCATGCAGTAGAGTGTCTTACATTTCTCTCATACAAGAGTGAACTGCATGTTATACAAGGGTCAACAATTCTTCATGCTGTACAAGGGTCAACAACTCTTCATGTTGTACAAGGGTCAACAACTTTTTATGTTGTACAAGGGTCAACAACTCTTCATGTTTTACAAGGGTGAACAACTCTTCATGCTGTACAAGGGTGAACAACTCCTCATGCTGTACAAGGGTGAACAACTCTTCATGCTGTACAAGGGTCAACAACTATTCATGCTGCACAAGGGTCAACAACTCTTCATGCTGTACAAGGGTCAACAGCTCTTCATGCTGTACAAGGGTCAACAGCTCTTCATGCTGTACAAGGGTGAACAACTCTTCATCTTGTACAAGGGTCAGCATCTCTTCATGTTGTACAAGGGTCAACAACTCTTCATGTTGTACAAGGGTGAACAACTCTAAATTGTACATGGGTGAACAACTAAATTGAACAATGGTGAACAACTTACATTGTACAAGGGTAAACAACCCTACATTGTACAAGGGTAAACAAGTCTAAATTATACACTGGTAAACAACGCTTCATACTGTACACGGGCGAACAACTCTTTATGTTGAACAAGGGTGAACAACTCTTTAATTGTACAAGGATGAATAACTCATCATGTTGTATAAGGGCGAACAACTCTTCATGTTGTATAAGGGTGAACAACTGTAAATTGTACAAGGGTAAACAACTCATCATGTTGTACAAGGGCAAACAACTCCTTGTGTTGTACAAGGGCAAACAACTCTTTAAGTTGTACCAGGGTGAATACATCTTCAAGCTGAACAAGGCTGAACAAATCAAATCAACTGACAACAATAATATATAACACAGGCATATGTAAACTATAAGGATATTAACTTATGTATCACTAATGCTGCCGGCTTCCTGGCCTAGAGGTTAGTGACTTTTCTCCATAATCTTGTATACTCTCGTAAGTAACGTGACGTCAGTGAGAATCAGCAGTGGTTCGAATCGCGTTGGTAACTTACGGGGTATGTGAGCTGGCCACTCAGAAAGCAATGGCAAACTACTGAGCGTAATCTTGCCAAGAAATCAACAATCAGCTGAAAGATACTGATGTTGACAGCAATGTCCTGTAAAGGAAATGCAAAAATTATTTTTAAGATCACTAATGCTGCCAGTCTCCCTGACGGTGGGGTTAAGGACGCTGTTCGTAATCCCATATACCCACAAACGAAACACAGCTGTGCGAGATTCGGCTGTGGATCACGTCTTGTTGGTTTCTTATGGAAAGATATGTGAGCCGGTCGTTCAGAAAGCAATGCCAAGACTACTGAACGTAAAACTTGTCAAGACATCAACAGCAGCTGAAAAATGCTGGTGTTGACTGCAATGTCTTGTAAATTGGATATGTAACAACAAAACAATCACTAATGCTAATTTCCTGTACCCATTCCCGATACCTACCTCAGAGAAGCCGTCCCGTGGCGGCGACGGTGGCGGGGCTGTGGGCGTGATTCCTGCATGTTCCGGTTTGGGCTTGCCAGATGGGAACTGCCTCTTGGGAATTCGATGGAGGTACCCATAGCCAATGTTACAGCCCAAGCTGTAGGCACAAGAAGTTACAGTTACAAAATGTGTCCACAGCCGCAGATGTTAACATGAGTAATTGATTCAACTATTTCAGTCCTACAAGAAGGACACGGAGCACATGAGGGATTGTCCTGAGTGCAACAACATTGATGCTTGATTTCAAGCCACAAATAATATGTTGCCTGATTTATTACCTGGCATATTTCATTGCATCTCGCCTGGACTGAATTTAGAGACCATGTGTTGCCCATGCAGCATGATCCTTCTCTTGGCCTGCCTAGTTTACTCCAGAGGAAAGGTAACACCAATACATCTGAAACAAGACAAGCTGCAGAAACTGCTGGATCAGCAAAGCAATGCTCTGTCTGCCTGTCAGAGCTTCCATTCCCGACCAAGGCTTAGGGCCTAGTCTGCCTTACCATGACATTTAGTCTTTAAGTTGCATTTCCTCGCAGTAGGGTGAGGCTTGTACCCTCCGTCCCAAGCACCAAACCCAACAACAAACATTGTGCCAACGGCCGCGGGCGGGGGAATGAAATTGGGAGGGTACACACTATTATGTCTTTTTGTTTGCACAAAGTGATTTTTGTAAATGAATGGTAATTGCCTCTGCCAGCTTTAACACTGACCATTTTGTGTGTTCAACACAAAAAAATCTATTCTTTGTGTCTTCATAATTCAAAGAGAAGTTTCATATCTGAGTATAATAATATATGATACAGGATGAGTTACCTTCCTTTCCCACCCCAGGCTTTATTGGGTGTGATGGTAACTTCCCGACAGGAGTCCGATTCTGTGTTGTAGACATACAACTTGAGTGCTTTCCCTTCGTGGTTCTCAATCAAAGCGAAGAGATCCTCAGACTGAAAGAAAATCAACCATAATTAGCTTAGCATGTGCCAGCCACATGAAAACTTGAGAACTGTCTTGTTGTGCTGTAACATGTATGTTGTGCTGTAATATGCACGTATTATTTCACTGTACTATAACACTACGTAATATTTCATTGTGCTGTAATATGCAGTAATAGTTCACTGTGCTGTAATATGAACGTAATCTATCAATTTGCTGAAATACCATAAAATATCTAGTCATACTGTAGCCATTATTATTATGTGCCATGCTGAGTCTCTCTCTCTCTCTCTCTCTCTCTCTCTCTCTCTCTCTCTCTCTCTCTCTCACTCACTCACTCTCTCCCTCCCTCGCACGCATACATACCCCCCCCCCCCTCAACCATCATCTTCTGCAATCAACGTTTGCTATGTGTCCATCCCTGCATGGGTAATAAAAAAGGATGGTTCGCTTCAGGTCTTCACTGGTCCCCCGGAAGTTTCTCGTAGCGTCTCTCCAATCAGCTAGATTTCCTGCCTCAGTTCAGTGAATTATGGCAGTCTTTTTTCTCTTTCACTTGGCTCACTTAGAACTCAAGCGTAGTCTAATGCAACTAGTAGTTGCTACTACTAGGGAAAGGCCCGAGTGCTGTGATGTCAGTTCTGGACTCAACTCAACTTCTCGAGGTCTGGACACAGGCCTGTTACTTTTTCTGTACATCATTTAACAAGGAGCTGTGTCTCTTTATATGGCCTAAGTACCTGAACTGTGTTTCCATGAACTTGTCTGGTCGTGTTTCCTTCATTCCTAGCTTAGCAATCCTTCTTAATTTGCTTTCTTCTCCTCCCATAATACTCATATTCATCTCTATAATCATATTTTGAAAACTTGCTTTTACTCACACCTTGTCTATTTATACAATCACCTCTATGCTCATTCGGGCAGTGTGATCAAACTATGGAGCATTTTCTCCAAGATTTCCCACAGTACAGTCAGCTAAGAAGGGAATACTTCCCTAGTTAGATGGCACTACATTCAATGCTGTGCTATAAAAAGAGCACCTCCAAAATCCACTGACATCAAAATAACTCACCTGTACAACCAGGTAAGAATGAAATACTGGCCTAGAGACAGCACTGCATTCAAAACCATGAAAAAAAAAACGAAACTCCAAAAAACTGTTGACTACACCTGAAGAACTCATATGTTGGTGTAAACATGAAAGGATGAACGCTAGAAGAAGTCTATTCACAAACAAAGATTACCTCGTGTAAAACAGAATCCGCTCCAATAACAAAGTCCACGTCAGACTTGAGGCCTGCTAGATCCGCTGGCGAGTTCGGCTGGACTTCCTGTGTGGCAAGAAAGCAAGTTGTAAATCTTTGTTAACATATCTGATTCTTTACAGGGAATACAGCAAAACAAACAAACCATGCTCATACGTGCACTCACAGTCTGCACTATCACATATCTGGCCTTTTCTGTTCAGACTTTATTAAAACAAAATGATATTCACACACGATCAAGATTTCCAGCTGGAGAACGAGGTGGGAGGAGGTGGAGAGAGAGAAAAAGAGAGTGTGTGTATGTTTCTATACACATATATAGCTTGCTTAGAAGTAAATATCTAGACTGCGTGGCCATGTGGCATGGTCAAGACAAGAACACTGAATTGATCCACGACTCTGGTGATTGTGTGAGATTGGGAAACATGGCCACTTATCGGCATGCACATGACGATATATCTTGATCCATGACTCTGGTAATTGTGTGAGATGGTGAAATATGGCCACTTATCTAAACAAGAACACTGAGCTGATCCACGACTCTGGCGATTGTGTGAGATGGCGAAACATGACCACTTATCGGCATGGCACATGCTGGTGACGATACATCTTGCAAATCTTTTGCAGCACAGAAAAAATCAACCCTTCTGGCTGTTTGATTTACTAAGCAGTTTTAGATTCAGTAGTTTGCCATTGATTTCTGAATGAGAAGTCCACATTTAAGTTCAACTGACCAGCGGTGGAGCAAACCAACTATGCCGCCATCAGAAGAGAAAGTTTACACACATTACACCTCTCAGCCATGCTGATTGATATATATATATATATATATATATATATATATATATATATATATATATATATATATATATATATATATATTAGGGCTGTACCGGATTCAAATTTTTGAAATCCGGCCAAAGCCGGATTTGGCCGGATTTATGAAGTGAGATCCGGCCGAAGCCGGATTTATGAAGTGAGATCCGACCGGAGCCGGATTTACAAATAAAAAAATAAAAATAATATAACGTACTACATCACTTGACTTAGGTGAGTGGAGTCACTCGACTGTTCATTACTGCAGTTCATTACTATAGACATGACAATGATGACATATACTCATATTAAATCATTTAAATGTAAAATAATTACATTTACATTAGAATAAGTAATTAAGTAATATTAAGTTCCATAAGTTCAAGATGAAACAATACATAATGCTAATTTAGTAATTTTAATTTTTAGTTTTCAGTTTCAGTTTTTAGTTTTCACATTGTTTTAAGTTGGCAAATTGGCAGCTCAGTTACAACTCACAACAACAGTACATTGAACAGATTGAATTTATTGAAATACATTCACTCAGTAATTTCACTGTTTCAGTCAGTCAGTCTTCATTATGGCTGTGAAGTTGAACTCTCAGAGTCAAGAAGGGACGAGTTGTATTTCAGGAAAATTAACGTCTCCGCATTTTGTGGTAAAAGGCTACTACGGTGGTCAGTGATAATGTCTCCTGCAGTACTGAACAGCCTTTCCGATGGCACACTTGTAGGTGGTGGTGCAAGAAATGCTTGCGCCAGTCTAGCCATACTTGGAAATCTTTGCTTATTGGCATGCCACCATGAAACTGGATCTGACTGTCGAGTTTGAAGTGGCTCTGACAGGTACTGTGTCACCTCAGTGTTAATGCTGTTGGCTTCGGCACTTGCAGAACGATCTGTGGTGGGATTTTCCTCGACAATTGTGTCAAAACAGCTCCATAGACTGGACTCGTACTGTGTGGCAGTGCTCACAGATGTCAAAACACTAGTACTAGTACTACTACTACTAGTAGCTGATGGATCCTGTGGACTGACTGTGTTTGCTGAATCAATAATGGAGTTAGCTGCTAACAGCAGATGGGCTCGTGCATCACTTCTACCACGTTCGGAGCTTGAATCGAGGATCCAGTAGTGTGGCACAGGTGTAAATACTGTTGGATTCAATGTCCGCAAATCTGCTGCTAACAGCTTCAAGCAGGGCTGCTTTCATAGTTTTGATCCCTGCATCACTACCTGCTTTCTGGAGGAAAGCCATGACTGTTTTCACTAGGGCTGTACCGGATTCAAATTTTTGAAATCCGGCCGGAGCTGGATTTGGCTGGATTTATGAAGTGAGATCCGGCCAGAGCCAGATCCGAAGCCGGATTTGTAAAAATGGCCGGATTCCGGATTTGCTAGACCCGGAGCCGAAATCCGGTACACCCCTATAAGAAAAAAAAAAAAAAAAAAAAACCACACACACACACACCCCACCCACCCACCCACCCACACACACACACACCCACCCACACACACACTCACACACACACACACACACACACACACACACACACACACACAGAGAGAGAGAGAGAGAGAGAGAGAGAGAGAGAGAGAGAGAGAGAGAGAGACAGAGAGAGAGAGAGAGAGAGAGAGAGTGAAACGTCAGTTTTTGTTGCCCTCAATTTTTGACGGTTTCGGTTTTCCCAGATTTTTTTTTGCGAAAAATTTGTCTGTTTTCGTCAATTGCCTCGGTTTTCGACTATGTGCTGACATGACGTTGCTGCTAATTTTGCGAAAACAAAGAGACCCACGTGTTCTTCTGCTCAGTTTGGCATTGTTTTTTGTTGTGTGAGCATCACTTGCTAATAATAAAATACGAGGGCGGCATTAAGATTGCTGAAATTAGCTGCATGTACGGGAAGTCATCATCCACGATAAGTTTCATTGTGGCGAAAAAGGAAGCAATAAAAGAGGCTAATGTAGCGAAAGACATGAATGTGCTAACGAAAAAGAGATCGCAAACAACTGAAGATGTCAAACAGTTATTATTACTGTGGATAAATCAAAAACAGTTAGGTGGCGATTCTGTTTCAGAGGCAATCATGTGAAAAGGTCAGTCTGCTGTATGCCGATCTCATTAAAAAAATTACTGGGACGAATGCTAGCATACTTAGTGATTTAAAGGCCACATATTATTATTTTAAAAATTCAAGGGGCGCACTGGCATATGCTGTGTTACTAGGCACGGCGAAGTTGCGAGTTCGGACATGTTTGGGGCCGAAAAATAGTTTTCTCCAAAGGAAAGGATGACCAGTACATCAGGAACAAGGTAAGCTGCAGATGTTGCCGGCTCAGCATTGCACCTCCATGCAGAAGAAGGTGAGTAATGGCCAGGCCCTCACAACCGGGGAATTTTGACTTAGAGACGTTCAGCCATATTCCACAACTGAGAGCCGTAAAACAAGTGTCTGGACCCAAACATGTAGTGGCGCCTTGCCATCTTTACAGACGATAGTGCAAGGCAAACAATCATTTCAATTATGGGGCCTCGATAGAGTCCCGTATTGTTATTTACTGCAACAACTTTAATATATGCTATTGGAGCTGGAATTACCATGGCTGCTGGCACCAGACTTGCCCTCCAATAGATCCTCGTTAAAGGGTTTAAAGTGTACTCATTCCAATTACGGGGCCTCGATAGTCCCGTATTGTTATTTTTCATCACTACTTCCCCGTGCCGGGAGTGGTTAAGTTGCGCACCAGCTGCCTTCCTGGGATGTGGCAAGAACACAACAGAGTGGTAAACAGCATCAAATAGCTGCAATGCAGAAACCTAAGTCAGCTACAAGGGTTCAAGATGAAAGTTAGTTAGTTAGTCACGGTTCTAACTTCACGGCATAGTGTTGTCCCCATAATGCTCCATTCCTGTGCCAGTGAATATCACACACAATGCTCCTCACTGCCCCATGTGAAAATGAAAAGTGGAACAGACAGGAGTCTCGACAAACCAACAGCCCACAGAGGTATACTATGCATAATGTCGCTACCAGAATGCCAACACTAAAGTCTGTCACGAAAATTATAGTTCATCGTCGATGGAAGTGGCAGTCACTAGAAAACCAGCAGCCACACATAACTGCATAAGGTAACCCAGTTAGTTCAGCAACCAGCCGGCTGCCATTTGTCTGAACATGCAGTTCACACTACAAACAACTGCAGACAGATATAAAAGAACTCCATGCAAAATTCACAGCTCACAGTGTTGCTCCACTCATTCAACACATTAGCAGGGAGACGGAATCATGCACTATCAGACTGAACAAGGCCTAAACACCTTCCTTGAAAGACTGAACAAAGCCTAAACACATTCCTTGAAAGACTGAACAAGGCCTAAACACCTCCCTTGAAAGACTGAACAAGGCCTAAACACATTCCATGAAAGACTGAACAAAGCCTAAACACCTCCCTTGAAAGACTGAACAAGGCCTAAACACCTCCCTTGAAAGACTGAACAAGGCCTAAACACATTCCATGAAAGACTTATTCTGAAGATTGGAATCCTCCTGTTGTTCTTGCACGCATGCACGCACACACACACACAGAAAGAGAGAGAGAGCGAGGGGGGGGGGGGGGGGGGGCTTAGGAAGGCCACATATACAAATATTTACTAGATTATACTTACCAAAATATGCCATACATTTTCATTAGCACCTTCAAACGAACAGAACCTGCAATTTTAGAAAAGAAAAATTAGTAAAACAAAACAATACTTCATCACATACCTTCAGATGTTAACATGAATATTTAAAAATAATGCAGCAATCAACATGATGTTGCTGACATCATCATAGAATTTATCCTTTTATGGAAATGGTGTTAAGGTCAAATGCACTTCCTCCATTAAACCTGCATATCAACTATTTAACGTGAGAGTCATTTTACTCTATACTGCTTTGAGGTAGACCCAGACTCAAAGGATGGACGGTGGAAAACTGCAGGTTTAAGATGAAACAGTGACAATATTAACATTGTATGGCAAACTACTGAACTTAAAATTGAATAGAAAATCAACATGCTGTTGAGTGAAACATCCTGCGAAGGACATGCAATGTTATTGTAAATATTAAACTTAATATTAATTGTGCCATCATCAACATCAAGTGCCTTGATGACTCCCGAAGTCTGAATCATCATATCATTACAGCCTAATGTGCCTCTACGCCGGTGTGGTAATCCAGTACCAGTCCTGCACACCCAGCAAGTTTCTTAGCTCAGAGAGGGGAAGAAAAACTCTGCACACAGTCCCCATCAAGATGATACTGATACCAGAGCAGAAGAATAATCTCCACCCCAACCTCATTCCGAAAGACGCAAGCCCTTTTCAGTGCTCAGACAAGCGTAACTTAAAGAGTTGAGTTAACCCGGCCGGTGTGGTCCACTGGGCGCACGCAACAAGGCGGGTCCTTGAGCTGTGCACAGGGTACAAAGAAGGCAACAAGATGGGTCCTTGAGCTGTGCACGGGGTACAAAGGTGGCAACAAGATGGGTCCTTGCGCTGTGCATGGAGTACAAAGAAGGCAATAAGGTGTGTCCTTGCGCTGTGCACAGGGTACAAAGAAGGCAATAAGGTGTGTCCTTGCGCTGTACACGGGGTACAAAGAAGGCAATAAGGTGGGTCCTTGCGGTGTACATGGGGTACAAAGAAGGCAATAAGGTGGGTTCTTAAGCTGTGCACAAGGTATGAAGAAGGCGATAAGGTGGGTCCTTGAGCTGTGCACGGGGTATGAAGAAGGCAATTAGGTGGGTCCTTGAGCTGTGCATGGGGTACGAAGAAGACAATAAGGGGGTTCTTGAGCTGTGCACAGGGTATGAAGAAGGCAAAAAGGTGGGTCCTTGAGCTGTGCACGGGATACGAAGTAGGCAACAAAACGGGTCCTTGAGCTGTGCATGGGGTACAAAGTAGGCAACAAAACGGGTCCTTGAGCTGTGTACGGTGTACGTAGAAGGCATTAAGGCAGGTCCTTGAGCTGTGCACAGGGTACAAAGAAGGCAACAAGATGGGTCCTTGAGCTGTGTACGGTGTTCATAAAAGGCATTAAGGCAGGTCCTTGAGCTGTGCACGGAGTGTGTGTGTGTGTGTATGAAGAAGGCAAAAAGGTCGGTTCTTGAGTTGTGCAAAGACAAACAAGGAAACAAGACGGGTCCTTGAGCTGTGAAAAGTACGAACAAGGAAACAAGACGGGTCCTTGAGTTGTGTATGGGGTACGAACAAGGAAACAAGACGGGTCCTTGAGCTGTGTATGGGGTATGAACAAGGAAACAAGACGGGTCCTTGAGCTGTGTATGGGGTACGAACAAGGAAACAAGACGGGTCCTTGAGCTGTGTATGGGGTACGAACAAGGAAACAAGACGGGTCCTTGAGCTGTGTATGGGGTACGAACAAGGAAACAAGACGGGTCCTTGAGCTGTGTATGGGGTACGAACAAGGAAACAAGACGGGTCCTTGAGCTGTGTATGGGGTACGAACAAGGAAACAAGACGGGTCCTTGAGCTGTGTATGGGGTACGAACAAGGAAACAAGACGGGTCCTTGAGCTGTGTATGGGGTACGCACAAGGAAACAAGGCGGGTCCTTGAGCTGTGTATGGGGTACGCACAAGACAACAAGGCGGCAGTGATGCCTATGGACTTAACACATAATATATCCAAAGCAGATCCCGACTACAGGATTTATTTTTGTTTTGTTTTCATGATGTTGTAATATATTTCTGACACTGTTGACTTGCATTCTGTCTATTCTGAACACTCCTGGGTTATAGAGAGCCACTGCTGTAGAGTTGAGGACAGAAGCTAAACGGCCTGAGGAAACAAGCTGGCTTTCCCTGCAGTCAAAAGAAAGGTGAAGTGATAATGTCGACAGATGCATCAGATGTCCACGAGGGAAGGATAGCTTGTGCATAGAGAGACAGAGTGACGTTCTTGTGGGATAAGCACACAAAAAAACAAAATTTTCTAAATGTGGATGTGCAAAATTATGACAGGAGAAAAACACCTGGGAGTCATAACCTTCTGAAAGTGTCAGGAAGGTCAAGGGACTGAAACGTACGGCAAGAGGAGGAATTCTTCTACCAATCAGAAGCCTCCTGTCGTGCTTACTCCTCGGTAGAGCTCTTATCACAGTCTATCAGTGGAATCATAACCAACCAATCCACAGACTGCACATGACTAAACCTGAATTTTCTATTCTCAATGACAATTAAAACTACTGACCTAATGCTGACACCCAGAAGACCTTGACCTCCCCAATTGTGTGACGGCACGAGGCTGACCTCGCGGACACTCTGCGTCTTGCTGCTGTACACTATGACCTTGAGTGGTTTCTCCACGTTCGCTCTCAGCAGCTCTTTTAGTGTATCATTGTCCTGGTTCTGGTAATTTAAACAGAAAATAACAACAAAGTCATAATTTCCCTCTTTTAAATTTATGTGGTTTGTGGTGTGTCTGTTCGCAGACAAGCTGTGATATCTATGCTTCAGCTGGCACAGCATGTGTTTGTCTTCCCACTTCAACATCATCATGATGTGGCATGTCCTCTGCTGGACAAATTCTCAAACCCTTTGCCAGTTCTCCTGCGCTTTCATGCCCAGATATAAATTAATGCCCTTGGCCACAGCCGTGTTTGCCGACTTCCACTTCTTCTTCTTCCCACTTCTGCACATGCTATATTTACTCTATTATGGGTGCATTTTTCATTTTGTAATTTGTACCAATTCTATGCTACCAATGCCAAACCTTGACAATAAGTGAAAACGAGAAAAGAAAAATTACAACAGAAATGAGATTCCTGAGATGAATACTCAATGTATCAAGAAAAGAGAAAATCAGAAATGAAGAAATCCGGACTAAAGTGGGAGTTATAGCAACGCTAGATTTCATTAGAAAACAGCAAGTTAAATGGTTCAGCCAAATAACTAGGCTACCAACTAACAGTATACCACAACCGCCAATGATGTACAGACCAGAGGGAACCAGAAGAAGAGGCCGACCATGTAAACAATGGACAGAGGGAATAACAAAGTCCCTGGGAATCATGATATATGAACTTTCCCACTATTTATGCTTCCCCTCGACAAAGCAAGGTACAGGAGGAACAAGATGTCATGAGACCAGGACAGTAACCTGCCATTTATGAATTTACTACTGCTAATGAATGTTTGGCTGTAGAGTGTATATGGAGTCTCATATTTTTGGTCCTTGTCCAAGAAAGCTTGGCATCTGATCCATTGACCATGACAGACGAAGGCAGCGTGACACCATCATTACCACCACCACCGTCCAGTTCCATGGTCACCGTGAAAGTTAGCAGTCAAACATCGCCAGAAATTTCTGCCATAAGTCTTCATTGTACATTCTACTGTACCCTGGACAAATCTTGATATTGTCTGTCCTGAGCTTTCACTGTACATTCTACCAAGTTGTATCCTGGCCATATCTTAATATTGTCTATCCATTTGCAGATTGATGCCCTAAGCTTAATTTCCAAGACCAGATGTGCTGCCTTTGTTTGTGTCATGCCCTAAGCTTAATTTCCAAGACCAGATGTGCTGCCTTTGTTTGTGTCATGCCCTAAGCTTAATTTCCAAGACTAGATGTGCTGCCTTTGTTTGTGTCATGTCCGTGTTTATTTAACCTACTCTTGATGTTTATCTATCATTTTCTTGGTCTTTATTTGGCTCTAAATTCAGATCCTTCTAAACTTTATACTCTTATTGGTAGCTGGCCATGTTTGATTTTCATAAGATGCCCAAACCAATTTATTTGTTGTCTTTTAATTAATTCGATGCATGATTGCAGTCAAAGAGATTTCAATGTCTGAGCTCGTCGTTAACAAGACAGAAAGAATCGTGACCATTCCTCTGTGCATTCAGGCCTACAAAATGGTCCTAGCATGTCACATATCCATGAGAGGTTCCAGCTACAGGTCTTGCTTTTGTTTTGTTGGCTAATATGTTTCTGACGTCATTGCTGTGCAGTATGTCTCTTCTGGAAACTCCTTCCTGGAACATTTCATCTCACGTGATGAGTTTACTGACTGGATGTTGATAGGAACCAAGTCTGACACAGATAGTTTAGTGTTGGAAGATGTACACTGACTGAGTGGCACCTTGCCATCTTGATAGATGACAGTATGCTACATTGTGCTTCAAACAAGGCATAATAACTACAACAAGTGGTGGAACCAGTGATGGAGTTACCTTTGTATACACAAAGCCTCAGCTGAATTGTAGAGACCATGTGTAGCCCATGCAGCATGAGCCCTCTCTCGGCCCGTCTAGTTTACTCCAGCAGAAAGGTAACGCCAATACATCTATAACAAGCTGCAGAAGCTGTCAGATCAGCAAAGTAATGATCTGTCCGCCTGTCAGAGCTTTGATGCAAGACCAGTTACCAACCAAGGTTTAGGGCCTGGTCTGCCCTGCCATGATATTTAGTCTTTAAGTTGTGTTTCCTCACACCAAGGTAAGTCTTGTACCCTCCTAATTGTGCCCCTCCAACCGAAGTTGGAAGACGTATTCTATTTATCATTTGTAGATTGACTTCCATTTTAATCTCCAGATATTGACACACAGAAGGAATATCATGGCTGAAGAAGAAAGCAGCAAACACGGAAGTACTACAAAACGTGGAATTGAAGACACCATCACTGAATAAGATCAAGGTCAGATAATAAAAATATTTCTACCATATAAAGGCCGGCCCCGTGGCAAAGGGATTACGGACGCAGTTCGTCATCCTGCATATCCATGGTCGATTTGTGGGCGATTTGACAGCAGACTGCCTTACATTGTTTTTTTATGAAATGGTATGGGTGCTGGTCGTTTAGAAAGCAATTGCAAACTACTGAACGTAAACTTGCCCAGGAATCACAAACCAAAAAATGCTGGGGTTGACTGCTACGTCCTGTAAAAAATATGCAACAACTTGACCGTATAAAGAACTGGCCCTGTGATTTATGGAATAGTGACAGTGTGGGAACACGCAGTTTCATAATTCCCTGATATACCGACAATTTTGATGATATCTAGACTTGTATGGATATTTTAACCTGAAAACTTCTGCTAAACTAACACAACAATATTGTATATATCCATACAGCTGTGTATATTTTAATACAACCATGAACACTAACCAGACGTGTGTTTCCGATGGCAACGATAAAGTCAAAGAATGCTTCCAGACCCGCCATATGTCCAGGAGAGCCCTCTTGTACCTAGAAATAGAAGCATAATTATAATGAAACAGAAGCATAATTATAATAAACCGATAGTTGAATTAACATAAATGACATACAATTATAATATAACAATAGTCAAAATAAAATAAATGACATACAATTATAAAATAACAATAGTCGGAATACCATAAATGACATAAAATTATTTCATAACAACAGTTGAAAAACCATAAATGACACACAATTATAACAATATTTGAAATAACATAAATGATATACAATTATAATATAACAATAGATGAAATACCATAATGACACATAATTATAATATAACAATAGTTGAAATAACACAACTGACACATAATTACAATATCCAATAGCTGAAATAACACTAATGATACTATTATAACATGCCAATAGCTGAAATGCCGGTCTCCATGGCCTAAAGGCTTGCAAACGCGATTCGTTAGCCACTTACCACACGTTCGAAACACAGCGGCGACCGATTTGGCAGCAGACTGTGTCATACTGGTGTTTTAATGTGTTGGTATGGGAGCCAGTCGTTCAGAAAGCAATGGCAAACTACTGAACGTAAAACTTGCCAAGAGATCAACAACAGCAGTAAAATGCTGGTGTTGACAGCGATGTCCTGTAAATGGGATATGCAAACAAAAAAAAGCTGAAATAACATAAATAACTCTTAACAATAATATAACAATAGCTTAAATGACACAAAATGACAATTATAACAACAAAAGCTGAAATAACATAAATGACATATACATAATTCAATGTAACAAGAGAATTACACAAACAATGATAGGCTAATATAACAAATAAAACACACATAATATAGACACATAATGTAGACACACAATCAGATTGCAATTAGTACCGTCAGTATTGGTTTCTTTTTTTGTTGCTTAACATTGTTTTTTTTCTTGATGTGTATGTGGCAATGTTGTCTCTTGTATGGGCTTCTGTCTATTTTTTAGCTCACTCAATAGAGTTCATAGTAATGGGACTCTTCACACATTGTTGAAGATGGGGATGTAGCATGTATGGGGATGTCCCCAGTGCTGTGATGTCAGTTCTTGACTCAACTCAAAGCTAACATACAGTTGTAGCTTTAGTGTTCACATGTCAGAGAGAGAGAGAGAGAGAGAGAGAGAGAGAGAGAGAGAGAGAGAGAGAGAGAAAGAGAGAGAGAGAGAGAGAGAGAGATGGGGGGGGGTAGAGGGACAGAGAGAGACAGAGAGAGAGAGATGGGGGGAGGTAGAGGGACAGAGAGAGATGGGGGGAGGTAGAGGGACAGAGAGAGAGAGGGAGAGAGACGGCGGGAGGTAGAGGGACAGAGAGAGAGAGAGAGAGATGGGGGGAGATAGAGGGACAGAGAGAGAGAGAGAGAGATGGGGGGAGGTAGAGGGACAGAGAGAGAGAGAGAGAGAGAGAGAGAGAGAGAGAGAGAGAGATAGGGAGAGAGAGATGGGGGGAGGTAGAGGGACAGAGAGAGAGAGAGAGAGAGAGAGAGAGAGAGAGAGAGAGAGAGAAAGAGAGAGATGGGGGAGAGAGAGATGGGGGGGTAGAGGGACAGAGAGAGAGAGAGAGAGAGAGAGAGAGAGAGAGAGAGAGAGAGAGAGAGAGAGAGAGAGAGAGAGAGAGAGAGCATATCCTTGTCATCATTAAATACCATGCATTCATTGTGTAAATACATCCACTCACTGTGTAAATGTCATCCACTCAATGTGTAAATATCATCCACTCACTGTGTAAATATGATCCACTCACTGTGTAAATATGATCCACTCAATGTGTAAATATGATCCACTCACTGTGTTAATATCATCCACTCACTGTGTAAATATCATGCATTCACTGTGTAAATATCATCCATTCACTGTAAAAATACCATGCATTCACTGTGTAAATATCATCCACTCACTGTGTAAATATCATCCATCCACCTAGCTGCCCCCCCCCCCAACTATTGGCTAATGTCATTGTTTTTACAACAATTTTAAGATAGTGGGTGGAGTCTCTGAGGTCAGGCCTGATACAAATCAGGTTGATTTTGGTGCCAGGTCAAGCAGGTGTGAAAGGACACTGTAGCAGGACAAGCAGGTTTGAGAGGACACTAGTACTACTGAGAGGACACTGTACCAGGACAAGCAGGTTTGAGAGGACACTGTAGCAGGACAAGCAGGTTTGAGAGGACACTGTAGTACTACTGAGAGGACACTGTAGAACTACTGAGAGGACACTGTAGTACTACTGAGAGGACACTGTAGTACTACTGAGAGGACACTGTAGTACTACTGAGAGGACACTAGTACTACTGAGAGGACACTGTAGTACTACTGAGAGGACACTGTAGTACTACTGAGAGGACACTGTAGTACTACTGAGAGGACACTGTAGTACTACTGAGAGGACACTGTAGTACTACTGAGAGGACACTGTAGTACTACTGAGAGGACACTGTAGTACTACTGAGAGGACACTGTAGTACTACTGAGAGGACACTGTAGTACTACTGAGAGGACACTGTAGTACTACTGAGAGGACACTGTAGTACTACTGAGAGGACACTGTAGTACTACTGAGAGGACACTGTAGTACTACTGAGAGGACACTGTAGTACTACTGAGAGGACACTAGTACTACTGAGAGGACACTGTAGTACTACTGAGAGGACACTGTAGTACTACTGAGAGGACACTGTAGTACTACTGAGAGGACACTGTAGTACTACTGAGAGGACACTGTAGTACTACTGAGAGGAAAAGAATTGCTTGCCGGGCTACTGTAGTTGTAGAAAGTAGACTAGCCAATGAGCAGGGCTGATAGACGGAATGCTGCAAGAAAGATGGGGGTGAGTGAACAAATCAATAGATGACGGTGAATCTGCAATCCTGACCAGACCCTGAGAACATTAAAGCGAACAGTTGTGAAGCCAGATATAGTATAGGAAGGAGCACCATGAAGTCATGAAGGGAGGCAAAGAAGAAACAAAACGTACCCCCAATTTAAAATGAACGTCATTATTAAATATTTCAATGACATACCATTAGATGATAAAATATCTGCCCCGCCCAACAGAGCTGACATCATTCAATTCATCAAGTTTTCATTTTTAAATCGAAAGTTTGACAAGACTACTGACTAGTTAAGACTTAAGTTAAGTTAGTCTCTGCAACTGCGAGGATTTGGAGTCGAAACACAACAGAAAAAGCAAATAGTTAGTCCGATTAGACACAGTGTAATCTACCTTACCCTGAGAACATGATAGCCTTCTGTGCCACCCCCAGGAACCTCGGTGCTAGCAGACCCTCCCATATCTGTGGAGACAACAGCGGCGGGCAAGAAAGAGAAAACCGTCGAGATTTGTTGTTAAGCACGGACAACAAAACAAGATGGCCTCGACGTGGCATAGATCCCAACTTGGGGTCATTTCCGGTCAGGGTCTTTTACCTCAGTGCTTTCCCTTAGACATGTTTGGTAGTCATGATTGGCATTCATAGCAAGAAAGGCGGAGTATTTAGATATCATATCATAGATTTTTTTTTAAAGTTAGTTGCATATCCTTTACAGGACACTGCAGTCAACACCAGCATTTTTTGATGTTGTGATCTCTTGGCAAGTTTTCGGTTCAGTAGTTGGCCATTGCTTTTTAATAAAAATGCAACGCAACGCGGTCTGCTACCAAATCGCGCGCAGATGTGTTTCGAGCGTCGGTATACGGGATCACGAACCGCGTCCGTAACCTCTTCGCTACGAAGCCGGCATATGATAGATTAGATAGTAGATATATAATTAATATATCCTTGCAAACAGATATCGGAGATCGCATAAAGTGCTAGAAAGAGATGAATTGAGTCAAGAACCGACATAAAGCACTCAGGACATTCCCATACGTACTCTGCCCTCATCTTCAACTGCCAGCGAAGAGTCCCAATACTAATGATGCCAGCTGCAGTCTGATTATGTGTCCCTCAGGTCTTTCCACGGGGTACTGACTGTCGGTTAGATCATCTGGTTACTCCTTGTCTGTCTATTTTCTCCAGACTATGATGATTTGTGTATCGTCCACACACGATCTCAAAGTGCCCCCTGGCCACATCTGCTGTAACATGTACCGGTACGCCATGCAACGGTGCAGACCGTGTCAATCTGTCCGCCTACTCTGTTCCCCAACATACAGCATGTCTTCGGGGAAAAGATCCAATCATAGATTTTTAAATTGAAGCAGCCACTATACGTGGGGCATGCCTGCCTCCCCCTCCCCCCCCCCCCCCCTTTCTCAGCACGCACTGTTACAGTGTTAGGCCGTTAAACTTGTCATACGTGTGTCCTGTTTGTCCTCTGGCCTCCGTCCAGCGGGACGCCGCCGTGACTTTGCACTCATAGCAAACATGGGGAAATATGTAGGCATACAATAGCTCTTTAGTTAGTTAGTTAGTTAGTTAGTTACTTAGTTAGTTAGTTAGTTGGTTGGTTGATTGGTTGGTTGGTTGCATGGTTAGTCGGCAGATCAACCTCATTGCACATCGAAACATTCAGTCCATAACTCCTCAGATCCCCTCCTCAGCAAATCCCGCAGCGTGCGGCGGCTCACGACACCAGTCCTGTGTTGGTTTATCAATCTTCTCTGGCTTTCTGCGTAGTGTTCTTGTCTGGCCACACCTCTGTTAACTAGTTGTTCTCGCAGCCTGACCATGGTTGTAGATTCACAGTCATCACTTGGTTCTCGCAAGTCTTACTTCTCGTAGAGTATTTAGTATATCAGCCTGGTCCATGGCTCGTCCGCCATCCACAGTAGCTTCCTTACCTGTAAGCCTGTCAGTTTGACAATGGTGCTTTAAAGAGCAACAGTATCGTATATAATATATTCCTTGGGTGAGCCCAGCACCAGAGCGCTATGTGTCGGCCCTGCAATTATGGAAGCCCCCTTGCATGGCGGAAAATGCTCATGGACGGTCTCTGCCATCCCTTGAGGGCGGACCGTAAAGTCTTTGACCGTTCTAACTTGACCACCTGGGCTGTGGACGGCACCACAAAAGTGAGAGCCCCCCAGGAATGCTAACTTGGTTTAAAAAACGCACGCAAAAGTCGGATGTGTTGGCTTAAGGGTCTAGGCAATTACATTTGAAAAAAAAAAAAAACACTCCAGGTGAACGCAGAAGTATACAATATAAATCTTATAGACGGATTCTAAGAATATCTTGGATTAAAAAAAAAAAAAAAAAAAGAACAAATGCATCCATACTTCAAGAGCTGGAAGAAAGTTGGCTATTTAAAGACGATAAAACAAAGAAAATTGAAATATTTTGGTCACTTGAAATGTCATGAAAGTTTGGAGAAAACAATCATGGCGGGTATATGCCTGGGAAGAGAGGAAGAGAAGGGCCAAAGAGAAGATGGGTGCAGGATGTCGCAAATGATTTCCAGTTGGCTGTATCGGACGCGGGACATCTTGCTTATGATCGAGAGGTTTTCCAGAAGGTTGTTATGGCAGCGAGGTTCTGCAAAGGACATATGAATGAATGAATGAATGAATGAATGTTTTGGAAGCGAGGTTCTGCAAAGGACATGCTACTGAATGAATGAATGAATGAATGAATGAATGAATGAATGAATGAATGTTGTTATGGGATAGAGGTTCTGCAAAGGACATACTACTGAATGAATGAATGAATGAATGAATGAGTATAGTAGTGGTTAGACATTCACTTGCCGGCCTTATGACCATGAGTTAGGGGCGGGTTCGAATGTGTAAAATATGACTTTAGACAGCCAAATCAGTCCAGTCTACAACTGTCTTGGGAAGCATAGGCGGCCGGTTTGATAAAGCCAAAGCCCACATCATCAACCTAGTGCCGAGTTGTTTATACAAATATGGATAGAGCACCATGTTCCCACTTCACCTTGATGTGTGTAGGGATTTCTTTACTTTTTATATGATCGATGAGGAAATCGCTAGATTTCATCAGAAAACAGCAGGTTACATGGTTTGGCCATATAATTAGATCACCAACTAACAGTATACCACAACAAGCAATGCTGTACAGACCAGACGGAATCAGAGGAAGAGGCCGACCAAGTAAACGATGGACAGAGGAAATTACGGAGTCCATGGGGATCTCGATATTTGAAGCCCATAAACGGTCACTCTCCCGCTGTTTATGCTTCACCTCGACACCACAAGGTACAAGAGGAGCCTGATGAGATGAGATAAGATGAGACGAGATGATGCGAAAATCCCACTGAAATATAAGTTTCTCTGCATATTTTCTTAACAAGAGTACGCCCGAGGTTAAGCATGTTGACAGACAGTAAGTACTAGGACTTGTTTACCTCCCCTGTAGCATACCAGAACGCGGGTAACACGAGTTCCCGCTGGTGATTTCCTATTTTAGAAAGCGACAACCCGCCCAAAAGGCCCTCCCCCAGTAGAACAAAAACTATGTTTACGTTTTATTTGTTTGATTGAGGTTTGAAACAATATTGGTGTTCAACGTCCCTTTACTGTCGGGCAGCAGAAGTTAAGGATAATATTGTATGGAAACGTGTCTTCGCAAAATATAAGCTGTGCTGGTTGTGTCTATTTGGTATAGTGATACAGTTTTGGGAAAAGATGGTATTTGAGTGTGGTTTCCATTAGAGGTGATACTACAAAATATTCGCAGTAATCGTGATAAGAACTCTGTTGGTGGGTAAGTAGTTTTTTTGTAATGAATTAATTTTATATTTATCTATTTAGTTTTGATGTGTAAGTTTCTTTATAACGAATGTGTTGATGGTAAGATGCTTGTTTATAAGGACTGTGTTGAGTGTTCAGTTGTTTGTTTATAAGGAATGCGTTGAGTGTTCACTTGTTTGTTTATAAGGATTGTGTTGAGTGTTTTGTTGTTTGTTTATAAGGATTGTGTTCAGTGTTAAATTGTTTGTTTATAAGGATTGTGTTGAGTGATAGCCGGTCTCCCTGGCCTAGTGGTTAACATCTTTCTCCGTAACCTCGTATATTCTCGTGAGTAACGTAACCTGCGCGAAAATCGGTAACGGTTCTCACCGCGTTGGTAACTTACGTTGAATGTTTGTTAGTTATACGGACTGTGTTCATGGGTAAGTTGTTTGTTTATAACCATTTTTCTTCAGCAAGGTAGAGTCCCCGTTTAGACCCGACCAGGGTAAAGTTAACGGTTTTAGTAGGTAGTGAATGGAACTGGAGGGCAGCCGACAAACAGTTGTTGGTTAGGGTCTCAAGTTTCATGAGTGTAGGCAGAGGATATCTTTATAGAGTCAATGGGCGCGGTCACCGACCGGTATGATCATTGCCAGGGGGGAAATCAATGGCAAACTACCTTCTTTATAGAAGCCTGGTCATGAAATGCATGAGGCAGGGGAACGAACGGACGAGGGAACGAACTTTAATTTCAAAGGGTCACAAATTGGGCAAACTGGGAACTGGTCGACGAGACGGTCTGTCCGGCGGCTGTGATGGTGGCGATGGGCTTGCTACATGTTGGGGTAGTGAGGTCTGGTATCTAATCCTCTCAGATAAGCACTAAAAAAAGATCAGCATGACCGAATGGATAAACACTCTCGTTCTTAAACATCCGGTGTGCTGATGCCGATGTAGTAGGTTCTTGTTGTTGCTTGCTGATGAAAGCCTGTCGCCGCAATGCCTCCTGTGTTTCTTAACTGTACTTTGTAAAGCTGCCATCCATCATAGGTTTATCATCATCATGTGCCATGCCGATAAGCGCGGGCGACCATGTTTCGCCATCTCACGCAATCACTGAAATCGTGGATCAGCTCTGTGTGCTTGTCCCGGCCAAGCCATGTCGTCAACCCATCCAGATATTTACGTCTCTTTCTTCCCCTTGTTCCTTTCCCCTTAATTTGCCAGTTGTCACCGGAACCCTAAATGGAAGCACAGAATAACATTACTGTTACATACCATGCATGTCGTAAGTGGCTGCCTATGTGTAAACCCTAAGGGTAAGCAAAGAATAATTGAGTTCAGCTAAGAACCGACATCACTGTACTCAGGCCATTCCCATACGTGCTCTGTCCCCTCCTTCAACAGCTAGCGAAGAGTCATACTCCTAATCATTCCCACCGTTATCTGATTGAAAGTTATCCTTGTCTTCCCTCTCAGTTTTGAGATTCTTCTAGAACCCTTGCCGATTCCCCACCATATCGTTCTTTCCACTCACGGGTTCTCAGTCTGTTATCCCGATTTCTACACCTAGTCCCACAGACGCTCGACCACCTCTCTTTTGTCCATAAGTAATCTACCACCAAGAGGTGCATTCCCTGCCAGCCTGTCAGCCTGTTCATTTCCCCGCACTCCCGCATGGCCAGGGCTGGCTCTTTGATACTGTCGAGCCCAAAACGATACCCGGTGACTGAAATTATTGACTGCTGAAAGAGCATGTAAAGCTGCTCCATCCCGGTTGCTGCCATAGCCCCCAATGCATTAAATCCCCTTCCAGCTTTCACCGCCAAAGCCTCCACATGATCCTTAAAATAGATACATCTCTGTCGAAGGTGATTCCCTATGAAATTATGAGATTTGATGTTCTGTGACTGATACATTTGAAGACGTTGTCAAATTGTTTTAAAATGATTCCGTTATATTCATGTATACAAAGCCATTAGTTCGAAATTATTTAAATAACTAAATAGAATATCACATGTATTTCAGTGGCCTGTCACCATGGACGACGGGCCTCACATCGATTCTGCAATGGACATGTTAACAGTCTCCAGGATTCTGGGCAGTGGGTCAAGAGACAACGTGTACCCCATGTTCTGTCAGATGAACCAATTGGTAGACTTGGGGTACGATCATGTCTGGATGCAGGTTGCCAGGTAAGTCAATTTATCACAGATCTAGTTTTGAGTTTCCTGTAGAATATATTGGAAATGTGCGGCCTAAAGAATAAAAGCACTGGCTTTTAAACTCCTGGTGCCTCGTTGGCAAGGTAGGGAGGTTCAATCCCTATATAGGAGGGTTGGATTATGTTGACTTCTCGTCCTTGACTTGGGGACGTAAATGACAAGTACCTCAGATTGTGGATTGTGGATTTACCTTATGGCAAGGAATACTGGTAATAGGGAAAGCTAATCCACAAGCAAAAATAAGTTCAGTTTGAATTACGCTCGAGTTCAAAGCGGGTGAGAAAAAAAAAAAAGAGACAACAAAAAGGAAGAAAGAAACTGAAATAAAGGACTGCGACTTTAGCTCTGTGTCATTTTGCTAAATTTGACCCTTTTTTTTCTTGAAATCTGGCTATGTAAATGCATTTTTAATGACTGTGGAGTTCATGAAAATATTGTCGTTCCAAGTTTTGTATTTACCTTTTATGTTGCATGAGTTCACAAAGGGTGGAACGGCAATATTTTCAAACATCCTACAGTCATTAAAAATACACCTTGTAGTTATTACTCATCTTTTTGCTCTTCTCATGCATTACTTCCGACGTGGGTTCCTCTTCACTGTACGTTCTTCTGTCGTCTCTTCGTGTTCTTTAAGCGTATATTCTATATCAGTCAATCAAGTGCCGTCTCCAGAGTGAAGGTTGACTGCAAAGTTCATCCACCTCTTGGTGTTATCTTCCCAGCTGTATCGTTGTCTGCCTCTTGCTCGCTTGCCTTCAACTTTATCATCAGTGTGGTTTTTATAAGAACCTATGTCTTTTAACGTGGCCGAAATATTTCACTTGCCTAATTTTTATTTCTTTCATCAACTCTCTTTTCAATCCCAGTTTTTCTTGAACTTCTGTATTTGATTATGTTTCCATGAAATGCGACATATTCTTCTGTATATCCACATCCTCATGTCCTCTACCTCTATCCGACATTCTAATTGCATGTAGGAGGGTAAGTTAATAAGTAAGTCATAAATGGTTGTAGAAAAATAACTAACTATGATAACAACTTGAAACCAGTTTATGTTTATACATACATTGTCCCTTTATTTCTCAACATAATTTCCACCAAACATTGATGCACTTATCCCATCGTTTTATCAGCCCTCCCAAACCGGCTGCATAAATCTGCGTGCCCTGTTTTCATTTACCTGCCATCCAAAAGAACTGTGTGACTTACTTATTGACTCGCCCGCGTTACTGTTACTACCCAACGATGCATCGCTTTACGGGAAATCGCTAGGGGCTTAGGTCCACTGAAAACTCACCTTGGCGGGAGACATTTTGCGAATAACGCCGAAGTTGAATGTGAAGCGAAAACATAGTTTAAAAAACAGAGCACGCAGTTTTATGCAACCGGTTTGGGGGGATTGATAAAACGATGGGATAAGTGCATCAATGTTGGTGGAAATTATGTTGAGTAATAAAGGGACAATGAATGTATAAAAATAAACTGGTTTCTTCTTCTTCTTCTTCTTCTGCGTTCATCCGGAGTTTTTTTCGGATGTCATTGCGTTGTGCCTGTTTACAGCAGAGCTGCGTTCTTGCGCCGTTAGGCCGACACATCCGACTTCTGCGGGCATTTGTTGACCGGGTTAACCTCCCGGGAACTGGTTTCAAGTTGTTATTATCATAGTTAGTTATTTTTCTACAGCCATTTGTGACCTACTTATTAACTTACCTCGCACATTATCCAGGCTTCTGTACCTCCACATCCCCACTGCCTATTCGACTTTCTAACTGCATGTTCATTTGAAGATTGAGCACAACCCACTACTGGCAACGCTGACTATATTCCGGTGCGAATCTTGGGCCCTGTCCACGGCGGATTGGAAGCACTAGACTCGAGTTTCGCTCCTCATTGTTTCGCTTGTTCATTGTCCTGGCAATTCCAGCTGTAGATGAAACTGAACTTTTTTTTGTACGTGTCTTCCATATTCGTGGCAACTACGCATGTTTCCAGACGGTCCCGGAAGCCGCCATATGTGTTGTGTATAAAGACTACATCATTGCACCACGTTTCTCTATTCTGCCTGCATACTCCCAGTTTGTTAGGCATTATATAATTTTTTTTCGAGTTCGTTTCCTAATTTCAATTTGCTTTTTATTGCTCAAGCTTCTGCCTCATATATATACCATGTGTCACCACTTTATTACCACCTATCCCTGTGTCTGAGAGGATGGATACTTCCTGTGGCAACGGATATCAACAGAACAAACTTAACTGATTAAAGTGCCATTGGATGATTAATCATCTTAAGCAACTTCCCGTATATGCCATTGTCTTATATATCGCCAAACTGGGTTCCGAATGTTGTTGTTATGTAGCCGGGGCGGGGTTGGGATAAGCGCCCAACCTTGTATAAATACCCCCAATGGCTCGGTGCATTCATCATCTATGCAGTAAAAGTCCAACTCCTGGCCTTCACGCGGCGGACCTGTTTTAACTAACAGGAGAAGGGGCGGCGGCGAGTCACTGGCGCCGAGAAATAACCAGAAAGCTAGATGTGTATGCACGTACATGCATGCGCAGACACGTGTGTGCGTGCCTACACACCTAAACTCGAGTAAGACCACAGTACGCTCTAGCAAAGGAGATGTGCTGAAGACGGAGGCAACCAGCTAGGAGGCGCACCACAGAAATCAGGATGCCACGCAATCACGCAATGAAATATATCGATTACTGCTAAATGTTATGGTGCTCGCCCTGCTTTGGACCCCCAGGCAGGTGCAGTGCCGGGCCCTATGTCTCGAAAGGGTCTAACCACAACTACTGGAGGTCCTTCTCAGATGTCCTGTGGAGCCAGAGGACCTGAGAATAGAGCGTCTGGCCATATCAAACAAAGATTAAAAATAATGCACTGGAATGCGGAGGGAGTCAGCAGCAGCAGCAGCAGCATCAACAACAACAACAACAACAACAACAACAACAACAACAACAACAACAACAACAAATAGAACTAGAAAACATCTTAGACCAAGAAAAAGTAAGTGTATGTTGCTTGCAAAAAACTCACTTCAACGAAAATATAGCCTTCAAAATCAGAGGCTACCAGTGTTACCGATCTGACCGAAAAGACAGACGAAAGGGTGGGATACTGACCCCTGTAAAAAGTAACATCACCGCTTCCCAAATTGAAGTTTACATGGAAGGGGTTGAGTATCAGACTCTTAAACTTAAGACAGGCAATACAGTCCTACATATGATCAATTACTACTGTCCAAGTGACTGACCACAGGCCTGGACACACTACCACTAAAAGACAAACATGATTGTGTGTGGCGATTTCAACAGTCACTCGCAGAGCTGGGGCTATAATCAGAGAGCAGAGAGACTTGAAGACTGGCAGGATGAGAATAGATTCATCTTGATTAACAAGCCGTCCGACCCACATAATTTTTACTCGAGATCATGGCACACTACAACTACACCTGACCTGGCTTTTCATTCGCCAGACCTGGAGTGGAACATTACACGAATTGTTGGGAAACAACTTGGTGGCAGTCTTTCTAACTGTAGAAAATGAGCTTGTAAGTGAAAGCAACACCTACTGAAGTAGTGATCTGGAACAGTTGCATAATGATGTGGAAGTGTGTAGAAAGCAAGCAGAGGTCAAACCCAGCCAAGAGCACCAAAATAAATTCCAGCACGCAAATGCCACATTTCAAAGAGCCAAGCTGCAGGCTAGACGGAAAAGCTGGCAGGAGAAAACAGAGTCTCTGACATTTGAAAGAGACACATGGCAATTGTGGAAGCTAATAAAACAACTTAACGATGAGGGCATGTGGTATATTGGGATTTAGGAAGCAGTACCCACCTTGGCCTACCCCACAATGAAGTTAAGCTAAGAGGATGGGACTAATTTCGTCTGGAGGGGATGGGTCTTTGGAAGCCAAAGTGTCCTATATTAGCTCTGGAAATCTAGGGGTTTCCCCGGAATGTTAATGACTTCCCTCCAAAACTTTCCATCCCGAAAAGAGATTCTTATTTAGCTCGTGAATCCCCACCTATATTCATTTTCCCTTTCAGGTGAAATGAGTACAAGGAAATTTATATAATTTTAAATCTCTTTCCTGAGTAATCTGGAACCTGGGAGTTTACAATAGAACAGGACGTTACTGTCTATTAGTGATTACCCAGCCACCTTTTGTTCCAAATTCTACTAATATGTGAAGTAAATAAAATTAACTACACATATAAAAAGTTTTGTCACATCACAATGTACTCAACAAGAAAAGGAAGGAAAAGTAAAATATGTTTATTAAATAAAACGCTGTGGAATTAAAGCCAGTAAAGCATATATGAACACATGAAATTCAATCATTAGTCATGAGATAATGTTTCTACGTCCACCATGGAACATTGAACTCTCAGTAGATCTATTGATGATCACAGTCATTTTGCTACTGTGCCTATCCACTGTTCTTCCTAACTTGTTTCTGAGCTACACTAGATTGTATTTGTGAATCTCCTTGGAATAAGCGAAAACGTTTGTAAACCTAAAGAGTCTCTACACACAATAAGATTTAGAGATGTTCATAACCACTCTCTGTCCATTGAAAGTCTTTGATTGTTCTCAAGTTAATAAAGGTTCAACTGGGTGGAATCAAGTTACTTCATTGATGAATTGCTTTTAAGGTCTCTGCCATATTTCTAAGTTAATCTGTAGAATCTTGGTAATAATCTACAGTATCCTTGTAATAATATGCAGGTCTTTGAGATAATCTACAGAATCAATGGGATAATCTGCAGGTCCCGGTAACAATATACAGAATCATGTGATAATCTGCAGGTCCTGGTAATACTTTACAGATCCCTTGGTGATAATCTGCATAATCTTGGTGATGATCTACAGATCTTGTGATAATCTGCAGTAATGTTGGTAATGATCTGCAGAATCTTGATAATGATCTACAGACTGCTGTGATAATAATCTTGGTAATGATCTGCAGAATCTTGGTATCGATCTACAGATCCCAGTGATAATAATCTTGGTAATGATCTGCAGAATCTTGGTAATGATCTACAGATCCCAGTGATAATCATCTTGGTAATGATCTGCAGAATCTTGTGATAATCTGCAGATCCCAGTGATCATAATCTGCAAGCACCGTCTTCCTCACCTGAGGTGATCAACATGGTGATCCTATTTATATCTGTTCAACGGATGACAATTCTCCAGTTGACAAGAATGAAAAGGGCTACAGATAGAAGGTAGCAGATTCAGGAAGTACCTACAAGTCTAGAGCTACAGTGTCTCTTCTTTGTACTGGTATCAGACATTAGCAATTTATCTGGCAAGCTACCTCTTCTTCTGCTCTTGTACATAGTGATCTGTTTGCTGATGTTCTCACAGAGGACACAGACACAGTGAATGACAAGGCTAGTAGATGAGTGATGGAGAGTTAATGATGGAATACACCCAGCATATCTGATCCTAAATAGCAATGTAACAGGACAGGATGATTGTGCATCTTATTCATAACAACTCATGTTACCAATCAGTGCTGCCTCAATTGTTTTAGTCTGCCTGGTTACTTTTCCTGTTTATTCCTTCTCACCTCTTCTGTCATTACCTTTATTTACTTCTTCTGACACTGGGGTGATATTTCCCATGCCAGTCAGAAGTGGTTATGCATGAAAGCATACTATGTGTCTCTCCTTTACTTACTATTTCAAACAGGGAGGTGGTTTAGTAAATTACATTCCACAGGTTGAATTAAAGTAATAATGTAAAGAAGCATACAATGAATATTTTCACTCTTAAGTTAACACAATGATTAACATATGATTGGTATGGATGTTGAGGCATTAGTGAAGCATTCATTGTGAGAATTCACATTGCCTCTCATTCATTAACACAGCATATATACAGAGTCATAGAAAGATGAGATGACACAGTGCACTCATTGTCTCATTCCAACACCAATCTTCTCTTTATTCGTTTACTTGAGCGCTTGAACTGGACTGTTAGCTTGACTGTGGTTCGATCAGAGTGCTAGATACAGAGTTGATCATGTCACAACGTGTTCGAATAAATCTCAGCAGTATAAAACGCTGGATCCGTCAATGATGCTAAGCAGTTACATAACACATTCTTTCTTCACACCACGGACATATAAAGATAAGACCAAGAGCACTTTCATTCCTCCTCTCATTCTCGTGCGTTGAAGATTAGCTGTGGATTTAAACTAAGGCACGGTCAGCACACAGATCATAGCTTGTCCTTTACTAAACCTGCTCTGAACGCAGTCAGAAAGCTAGTAGGATTTAGATTTTAGAATAGCGATTTGGGCTTAAATGAACCTCCTCTCACAGCGTAAGACATAGTGTTTGTACAGCACTTTTCTCTGGAAACAAAAGATAGATGGAGTCAGATATTCTCTAGACCAGTGATGGTGGAAGTTGGCGGCTGTCTTCAAATAGAAGAATATATATATTCATTCCTGCCGGAACCTTCACACACACACACACTCACATACACAAAGCTTTACCTGACTCAAAAGTTAGCTACTTTTCTGCTACACAGAGTCAATCCAATTGAATCAGGCAAGGGACATACCTGTTTTAAGAACTCCTCATGAAAACACACCCGGCCTTCATGACGGTCGATCTGCATGTGCCAAATCAAGGCGTTTTTTAAAAAATCCCAACAGCCTCTGCGGCAAAGCTATTCTTCTAGGTTACCAATGGGTTTTGCCGAATTCGAACATCTGACCTATCCATCATTGGGTGACATGGCTATTATTGGCGCTGATGCCACATTCTTCACATTCCGATGCTCTCTTGTGCGAACGCTTGTGTATAAAACTGAGTTTTGAAGTAGCGATGTGCAAAAGTGAAAAGAATTGAGGGCGCAATATGCGACAGGGCACAAGGAGAATCTCAAAAATTGCACTACATAAAGACGAAAACATCTTAACAGGAAAGCAAGCAGCTGACCATTTTGAAGACTCATTCGCACAAGATAACAATATCAACATTAGTCCAGAGAAACAACAAGAGATTCGAGAAAAATGGAAACATACAGGACAGAATGAAACAGTACATGAGGTTGTAGAGGCACCCATCACAATCAGCAAACTGGAGCTAGCCATATCAAAACTGAAAATGAGAAAGTCACCAGGAGCTGATGGTATCTCCAATCAAATGATCAGGCTCCCCCGATGTGTCTCCACCTTGCCGTGGTGGGGGAGCTTGAGTGTCCCACTGACCCCAAGCGCTATGCCGATGGATATTAACTACATATTGGATAGCTCTTGGGATAGGGACCAGACTAAGAGAGACACAACCTGCTGCTCTGCAGGTAGACTGAGGATAGCAGTATAAATCAGGCGAACGATGCCAATAATCTGTCTGGACACAACCTCTAAGGCTCTCATCCGAGGGGTATGGCTGAACGTCTCTAAGCCATAAACCCTCGGATGTGAGAGCCTGGCCGACACATACCTACATCAATATTAAGGTGAGGTGCTGAGCAAGCTACATGCTTGGTGCAGATACTCGTTCGATGGCTCTTAGCTGGGGGATATGAGGGATCCCCGGATGAGAGGGCCTGGCCGTTTCTCACCCACAGACGCACGGAGATAAGATGCTGAGCCGGCAGCACATGTAGCCTACCTCGTGAGCGAGTACTCAAGGTAAAAAAAAAAAAAAAACACTTCGGGCGCATGTTCCGATGAAAATCTGTAACCGTACTCGTGGAGTGAGTGTAGTCAAAGGTGAAAAATTGTCTCGTTGACACTAAATGGAACGCTTGGCTTGCGAATCCATTACGTGGCAGCCCGAAGCAAAAGCTTGCTGTGTGGAAGTCGAAATAAGAGTATAACTTGTCTCGAAACCCGAGGAAGGCTAACCTCATTAAAAATGCCCGCTGAAGTCGGAAGTGCCAGCCTACGGGCGGAAAATAAAAATGGCACTACGCAATTACATCCGAGTGAATTGTCTTTCGTGACCGGAAAAGCTCTAACTAGTCTTCCCTCGTGCTAGGAAAATCTACCTAGTTTCCGAATGCCTCTCTTGTTTGGAATAGCTCTGACTAGGCAGTTTTCCGAATGTCCATCGTGCCTGGAACAGCTCTGACGAGCGCAACGACAAGCACATGTCCGTGTCGAAAGCTCGCTGAGTGGATACCATCTGCAGACCTGTCTCGTTTGCGCGGGAACGGCCCGGGGCGAACGCAATACCCAATATATTGAAGTGAGGAATTAAAGCAGCCATGAGCAGGACGTGACGATTCCCTCGGTGAGCACAGCATCAGGGCGCTATGTGTCGGCCCTGCAATTATGGAAGCCACCCTGGATGGCGGAAAATGCTATGGACTGTCCCTGACTTCCTTTGAGGGATAATCGAAGTCTTCGACTGTTCGAACTTGACCAGCTGGCATGTGGACGGTACCAAAAAAGTGAGAGTCTCCCAGGAATGCCAACCTGGTCAAAGCAGCATGATACAAGTCGGATGTGTTGGCTTGAAGGTTTCGATCCAAGGGTGCTTAACTAGACACACCGCAATCACATCTGGAAAAAAAAAAAAAACACTCCGGATGAACGCAAAGAAAAAGAAGAAATGATCAGGAACATAGGAACAGAGGCCAAAGTAAAGCTGTTGCAGATCTTCAATAACAGCTGGAACCTAGGCAGTGTTCCACAAGCCTGGAGAGAAGCAATCATGATACCCCTCCTAAAATCAGGGAAAGATAGTTCCATTGCCTCTAGCTACAGACCAATTAGCCTCACCAGCTGTCTCTGCAAAACACTGGAGCGCATCATCAATCATAGACTGCAGTGGTACATTGAAAGCGAAAACATCCTTGTGTCACAGCAGGCTGGCTTTAGGCAGTGCTACTCTACGGAAGATCAGACAACCTACCTCTCTCAAGAAATTGAGGATGCATTCCAAAAGAAGAAGCTGTTGCTTGCTGCATGGATAGATCTGAAGAAAGCCGTTGACAAAGTCTGGAAAGAAGGTCTGATGAAGAAACTGAGAAACTGTAAAGTAAATGGAAGAATGTACAAATGGGTGAAAGCATACTTGCACAACAGAAGATCCCGAGTACAGATAGACGGACTCAAGAGCAAGAAAGTATTACTGCGCCATGGTGTTCCCCAGGGTTGGGTCTTGTCCCCCACACTTTTTCTAATTTTCATCAATGATCTCGTTGCTAATTTACCGCATGGAATTAAAGCGGCAATGTACGTCGGTGACCTGGTTCTATGGAGCACAAATGAACATGCATCAGTGGCCACCAGATTGCTACAAAGAGCTGTAGATACATTTGTTGCATGGGCAAATATATGGTGTGTCAGCATATACACTGACAAGTGCAGCACCACCCTATTTACCCTCTCTCCAAAACAAAAGGCAGGGACCATCCAGATAAATGGAACACCCCTTAGAGAAGACACAGAACCAACATACCTTAGAGTAACATTTGATGGCAGACTGACATGGAGAAAGCACATCAACAAAGCAGTAGCAAACACGAGAAGGAAAATAGCCATCCTGAGAAAACTAAGTCGAACCACATGGGAAGCCAGTGGGAAAATACTTAGCAAAGTTTATTAACAGAGCATACGACCACACCTAGAATACGGGTCAACTGCGTGGTGTTGAGCATCAAAAACCACACTACAAGAGCTGGACAAAGTGCAAAATCAAGCACTTAGAGTCACCTCAGGAGGGATGAGATCAATCCCTATAGTGGAGATGGAGAAGATGGGGAGGACACTAGCACCGAGAGAGCGCAGAGATATGAAAATGCTAATACAAGCAGAAAAGTTCCTCAGCTTGCCAGGCCATCCTATGAAGAACAGATTTGAAAACTTAGCTATGGGGCGGTTGAAAAGAAGTAGTTTTATCCACCAGGCCAGACGACTATGCAGAGAAACCATCGATCTGCCCACAGTTGGTTTCCCCCGGAAAACTATACCAGAGCGAACTCCATGGAAAGATGAGCATAGTCTATCACTACATATCCAGACAAAAGTGAGAGGAATATTTGACAAGGAAGAAAAGAACAGTGTGCAGCTCAGAACAGCCACTCTCAGTTTCCTTGATGAAGATTACCCACAGGACCTCTGGATCCGAGTCTACACAGATGGGTCAGCACAAAATGCTGTTCGAAATGGAGGAGCGGGGGTGTACATAATATACCCAAACAATACTAGGGACACGGCCAAAGTGGGAAAGTACTACCATAACTATGATGCTGAAATTGAGGCAATCAAGATAGCAACAAAGAAATTACTAAATACCAGCCATGGTACACAACCAGTGGTGCTATTGACAGATGCAAAATCAGTACTCAAGACGCTCTTGTCTGGGAAATTGCCAGTACTAAGGACACTACTTTCTGAACTTAGCAGGCAGCATAAGGTCACCATACAGTGGATACCATCCAACTGTGGAATACCTGGAAACGACAAAGCAAAGCTGGTCGATTGGCTAAGGAAGGAGCAAAAGCCTGATGTGCCCGTTACATACACCAAAAGAAAAGAATGGTAAAATCAGTCAGAAAGCCACCAAACCTACTCAAGATGACTACCACATTATGGACATGTCGTAATAAGTGTCGTCCCTGGGGTGAGAGGAATCAACACCCACATTCTTTTAACTCCATAGCATTATCTTGAGGAATATCCTGGATCTTTGTCCACAAAACCCCATAAGTCTTTGGATATCTCTCTCTCTCTCTCTCTCTCTCTCTCTCTCTCTCTCTCTCTCTCTCACACTCTCTCTCTGTCTCTCTCTCTCACTCTCTCTCTCTCTCTCTCTCACTCTCTCTCTCTCTCTCTCTCTCTTACCACTGAACCATGCCCCCTCTCATTCTTTTCCAAAACATATTACACAACACTAGCTTCTAACAAAATGATAAATTAATTTAATAAAGAAAAGTGTCAGGTATGTGCAAAGTGTGTGTGTAGAATGTCTGTCGTATAATCTAGGGTGTTTGCAGAATCAGACCGAACAGCAAAGGATCAAAGTCTGCTTTCATCACACAACAGCACCATAGACCTCACCAAATGATGTGTCTCTCCGGCCAGGTGTCGACTTCCTCCAGTGGCTCTTGGATAGTCCGGATGCCTGGTCACCAATGGTGGATGTAGTCCAATATTGATCATGAATCCGACACACACAGTGTAACTAATATGTCACTAAAAGTTCTGTGATCTGATAATCCTTGTACAGTAAAATAAATGTTTACTGTCACTTTGAAACAAAATGTTAATTGTTACTTTCTCACAGGAATTCACCATTTGGAAAACACAATGTTAATTGTTAATTTCTCACAGTAATTCACCATTTGGAAAACGCAATGTTAATTGTTAATTTCTTTATATAAATACTATTGTCCCTGTTACTGGTGGTATTGTAAGTATCTTCACACTAATATGATGAGAACTACCACTATCACTATTAGATGATCGTCGGTTCCTACTCAGCAGAGGCCAGGTTCTTGCAGACCCTCTGGGTTATGGGCCCAGTGCAAAGGCCGAGAGTAAAAACTGCCTTCAATGCTCGAGCCATAATCTTCTTCTATGACTTGTCGGCTAGCTTTTTTGGAAAACATAGTGGAACCTGTTGAAGAGAGAACACCCGGTGAGAGCAACCCGATTCCGGCCTTCATTAAACTCTGGCATAAGGCAGAGGAGCTCATCACATCGGTCTGAGTCATGGTAAGACAAGGAAAGACTAAAGGAAAAGCGCAGATACCCAGTAGATACACTACTGGAAGATCCTACCATTTGACATTTCCCTTATCCCCCCGAATATCATCCCTCTACCTTGTTCTTAACTCACTGAGTTAATTGATATCTCACACTAGCTAGTTTAAGCAACGCGAAAGCCTAATGCTGCCGACGCTCCTATAATAATTTCTCACAACACACATTACTACGCTCGACTCCTAAGAATCATCTAATTTGGGTCTATTTAATTAAATACCATATGTTTATTCCCGTTTGAAATCGAGACCACTAAATCACACAATGGACAAATGTCCGCGGATGTAAATCAACATAAGACACCGTGGTCTCTTTCCATAATCAGAAAAGGAACATCAAACACGTCCTTATTGCCTCACAACATTTGGTCGACTCCGGCCAAAGGTGTTTGTCCAGACTCTTTTAAAACTGTGTCTGAATGACGTCACAAATCTGACTAGACACTAGGCGTTGAGAAACTATTTTTTTCTCTCCTTTTCCGACTCGATGTAAACAACCGGTCGGCTGTCCCGCTTTGATCTGGGGAATTGTTCCCCGTACTCCAAAAAGTCTTGCCGGCTTGTGATCTGGAGAAATCTTTCCCCCACAACAAAAGATCTTGCCGACTTTCATCAGGACAGTCTGTCCCCAACATCAAAGAATGGCGGCTGCCTGTAGACGAATAGCGCGACAGTCTTTCATCGATCGACAACTCCAAGAATTCCGCGACAGGACAGGCCAGAACAAGTCATTATTCTGCGCCCCAGAACAGGACGCAACCACATGTATACAAAATTCAAGATTGGTGAAACAGCCATGTGCACATGTGGATTGGCGTCGCAGACAGCAGAGTACATAGTCTAAGACTGCCCAAAATATAATATATCTAGGCAAACCTTCTGGCCTAGAGAGACGACAGTGGAAGATAAACTCTATGAACCGGTGAATGAACTAAAAAAGACAGTTAAATTCATACAAGAGACTACATTGCAGTTATAGACATATTTCAAGCGAACGAAAGAAGAAGAAGAATCGCCAAACTATTGTTATTGCGTTATAACACAACATGTCTGCTACCATATTAACAACTTTTAAGCTATAACCGTGACACATCCCTACTTCCCATATTCCGCCAGCCATATTTGTTTGATCCAAACGTACTTTTTGTTTGTCACTGCATTTGTTTCCTCTCCAAATACTACACTCTATGGTTTGGAGCAGATAGAACAACAACGGTCAATGTTTTAAGAGCATACATATTTCGTGTGTCAACTTGGGTCGAGCCAAGAACTGACATCACAGCACTCTGGACATTCCCATACGTGCTCCGTCCTCATCTGCAACAGACAGCGAAGAGTCCCAATACTAATGGTACCAACAGCAATCTGATTATTATATGTGCGTATGGTTGATTCTCGGAATTTTGAGTGTCGGCCAGATTCTCTGGTCACTCCCTGCAGCACCATTCTATCCAGGCCACGATGGTCTATCTGTTCTTCTGCACTATACATGAGATACCAAAGAGCCGTGATCACGTCTGCCGTATCATGCCCTAATACCCCACCCAACAGTGCAGACCCAGCCAATCTGTCCGTCTGGTCGTTTCCCACCACACCAGCATGTCTTGGGGGAACAGACCCATCACATGCTCTCTATTTTTTAATTGTTGAATGTAAGCCTGCTACTCTGTCCGAAGCATGCCTGTCTTCACCTTTCTCATCATACTTGTTGATTTCGGTACAACCACGGTATGCGTGTGTTATTTGTTATGCCAACT
>OY992879.1:61787649-62137649 GCA_963921405.1 Cepaea hortensis
AATAGACGTACAGAGGACGAACAAGATTACCTAAAACAAGACATCGAGAACACCTTCCAACGAAACATCAAAATTCATGCTCACTTCTTTGATCTCTCTCACGCGAAGGAAACCCTTATGACGAAAGCCCAACAGACAAGGGTTAATCACAACATGTATTCTTAGATCAGAGATTTTCTGTAGCACACAGTAAAAATGGGCCACCACCAAGGGTCAGTAAAGGTGGGACAGTGGGTGCCACATGGCGGGGGGCAGCCAGGGAAAACACATCCATGGCTGGATTATACAGTAATCTACTTCAGAAGACAATCAACGAAGTAGATACATGAATAAACAACTGATGTCTACAACTAAACAAACAAAACTGTAATAACCGTGCTCTCTTCTCTTCTCTCTCTCTTCTCTTCTCTCTCTCTCTTCTCTTCTCTCTCTCTCTCCCTCTCTCTCTCTCTTCTCTTCTCTCTCTCTCTCTCTCTCTCTCTCTCTCTCTCTCTCCCCTCTCTCTCTCCCCTCTTCTATCTTCACCAAAACAGACGTTTCCGGGGTCAGGTCAATCAGCAACCTTCAACCTGCTCTGGGACTGGCAGACAAGAATATGACTCTTTTCGGAAACGACTAACAAAAATACACAAATACAGACACGCATACACAGACGCAGTCATCTACGAGGTTATCTTTGCCGTGCCCCACTCAGCCCAGGCTGGTTAGAGAAATAATGAATTGTAATCGTGTACGTGTGCCACGAACAAAGCTTACAAGTATCCACCAACTGCCTTCATCAACAGTGCTAAAACCGTTAGACATGCAAGTATAGGCGAGAGGACTCACAAGCACCCAACCAAACAGACATACATGCATACACACATATACATTCAGACAGATAGATTTATCAGCGGACAGCAAGCTGCACAGCAGGCTGAATATCAACCAGACTGATAGACAATAGAAGCAATATAGAAGCAATGTGTAGCCTATTCTGATATTAATAACATTCCTCATATGCGTATATTTATCTATACCCTAGCCATACTTCTCTTTATCAAGTCATTTCTGGCTTTTATCGCACAGAAGGATCCACGAACAACTCTGGCGAAGAAACATCTGAAGCAGGATCACGCAAAGGCACACCAAAAATCAACAGGGTAAGTTCCGTTTGTGCTCTGACAATAATTATTCTATTTCTCTCTTTGACTGTTAAAGATTGATTTGTTGGTTTTAAAGATTGGTTGGTTGGTGGATTATTTGATGCCTTGATTGTCTAACTGCGGAGGAACGCAATTGGGAAGGTACACGTCTTATCATAGTGCCAGGAAAATTATTTGGTAAGTTATGAGAAAAAATAAACTAGAGAACTTGGTGTCAACTGGCAAGATTGAAGGAGCGAGAACAAGGGGAAGGCAGAGAAGTAAATGCCTGGATAGCTTGGCCACTTGGCATGATCGAGGCAAAAACACAGAGCTGATTCCCGACTCTGGTGATCGTGTGAAATGGCGAAACATGACCACAAACGCTTATCGGCATGGCACATGATATTGATTTATGCCTGGGAACCCGGGTCAATGTTTTGAAAATGCGAAATCTCCCTGATGCGAATCGAACCCAAGACCACGATTACGGCAGCCTAGCCACTATACTACCGCAGATCCATTTTCCACAAGGACTCAGGTTTACGCGCGCACCAGGAATGATGGATGGTCTCGTCTGCACGGGGAATAACTGTCATTATAAAACTGTCGTGTGACGTCACCAGCCGTGTATGTGTCATGTCGTGAAGCTAAGATTTATTGTCCAACAAAAGGGGAAGGTTCAACTCCAGCACAGGTCTGTTTGAAGACCTGTCGAATCACCGCGTCTTCATCATACACAAAACACTAATGCAAACACGATAAAGGGATGGATATACACACGCGCGCGCGCGCGCACGCACACACGCACACACACACACACTCACACGCACGCCTATACCTCTCCATAGCACAAAGCCTGGATTAAAATAGAGACCATGTGTTACCCATGCAGCATGATTCTCTCTCTCTCTCTCTCTCTCTCTCTCTCACTCACTCTCTCTCACTCTCTCTCTCTCTCACTCTCTCACTCTCTCTCTCTCTCTCTCTCTCTCTCTCTCTCTCTCTCTCTCTCTCTCTCTCTGCCTGCCTAGTTTACTCCAGAGGAAAGGTAACACTAATGCGCCTGGAACTTCCATCCTAGACCAGTTGCCCACCAAGGCTTAGGGCTTGTATGGAAATAAGTGCCAAGCGGTTTGCTTCCAAATCGCCCGCATCTGTGTTTTGAACGCGATATGCGAGTTTACGAATTGCGTCTGTAACCTCTTCGCCACGGAGTTATGAATAGGTTTTATAATTTGAAAATATATCCTAGATAGTATCCATTTACAACTGTGGGGGATTCTTCATGTGAAAAATGTATATACATGTTCTCCTAATTTTTCGTTCTCATCGAAGAAGACTGGACGTTCGATTCACTACCCCAGCATTAGGGTGTGTGAAGTAAACCATACTTTTCTTATCTGTAAACACCCAATCAATACAATCCTCGCCGTGACTCGAAACAGGTTTGAAGGAGTAAGAGGTGGACATCTAAACTCTCAGCCATTTCACTACAAAGAGTCTAATTATGCCAACAGCCAGGCTGGGAAAATACAAGGACAATACATTACATACCTGGGTTTTTGTAAGGGCTGAGGTCACGCTAAAAACCGTGTGTCAGTACATGACTGGACCATGAACACCCGGAGACTGCAATCTTGGCTAACAAGATGTCACACACACGCCTGCACTTGTCACCAAGTTAGATTGATTATATTCCCAGCTGCGCTATAACGAGTTACTTTGGTGTAACAAGGAAAATTGTTTTCGTGTTTTGTTATGTCCGTAATGGTTCATGGTACGCCTGTTGAGGTGTTATGATTGCTAATCGAAGAAGAGAGGCAGTGGATGACCAAGAGAGAAGATGCCCGATAGTTTAACATCGTGGCATATATGTGGTTGCGTAATCTAGTGTGCCCTGTTCTTGGGCGCAGAGAATGCAAAGAACGAGTTGTAATTGTACTGTGTTGCAGTAGTTTCCAGCTATATGTTTGTGAATGATATAGTGCCATCACATAGATCTAAGAGCAATGAGGAATAGGTGGCCAACCTTTCTCTCACTATGGCAAGCGACGAGCCCAGGAGGTCGAACCGTCATCCTAATGAGCTCATTTCATTACCAGCGCAGTCCGCTGTCAACTTTTCTAGTATGTTCGCAAAGAAAGAGTTACTATTAACAAAGATGTTACATTTGTATACACTTCAGAAGAATGTCAAGTTCCAAAGAAAGAGTTAATGTTAACAAAAATGTTCATTATTGTACATTACAGAAGAATGTCAAGATCCAAAGAAAGAGTTACTGTTAACAAGAATGGTACATTTGTATACATTTCAGAAAAATGCCAAGTTCCAAAGAAAAATCCCCAAAAATGCCGTGGCCACTAACATCCTGGTGGGAGAGATCCCCACACTCCGACGGCCGTTGATGGCTTTAGTCCGCCTCAACCCGACCCGCCATTTGGGCTGGCTATGTGAGGTTCGACTGGCAACCCAGTTTGTGTTCGTCTGTTTGTCGCCTGGACCTGGATGTGGCCTTGACGTCCTAGAGATGGGCCGGTGTGTGGGCACGCTCATGATTGACCCAGTAAGTTGTTTTTTTTTTGGGGGGGTCTCCTCTGTCTTTGAACTCAAGTGTAGTTTACACATATGCTGCTACTTCTAGTCCACTGGGACTAGGGTTAGGGTTAGGGCCATGGAGATACAGAATACTAGGGTTAGGGTTAGGGTTAGGGCCATGGAGATACAGAATACTAGGGTTAGGGTTAGGGCCATGGAGATACAGAATACTAGGGTTAGGGTTAGGGTTAGGGCCATGGAGATACAGAATACTAGGGTTAGGGTTAGGGTTAGGGCCATGGAGATACAGAATACTAGGGTTAGGGTTAGGGCCATGGAGATACAGAATACTAGGGTTAGGGTTAGGGTTAGGGCCATGGAGATACAGAATACTAGGGTTAGGGTTAGGGCCATGGAGATACAGAATACTAGGGTTAGGGTTAGGGTTAGGGCTATGGAGATACAGAATACTAGGGTTAGGGTTAGGGCCATGGAGATACAGAATACTAGGGTTAGGGTTAGGGCCATGGAGATACAGAATACTAGGGTTAGGGTTAGGGTTAGGGCTATGGAGATACAGAATACTAGGGTTAGGGTTAGGGCCATGGAGATACAGAATACTAGGGTTAGGGTTAGGGTTAGGGCCATGGAGATACAGAATACTAGGGTTAGGGTTAGGGTTAGGGCCATGGAGATACAGAATACTAGGGTTCGGGTTAGGGCCATGGAGATGTGGATATACACAAGATGCTGTTGTTGTTGTTGTTGTTGTTGTTGTTGTTGTTGTTGTTGTTGTTGTTGTTGTTGTTGTTGTTGTTTGCGCTCGCTCTCTTTAAACTCAAGCATAGTCCATACACTTCTAGTGCACTGGAGTGATTTTTGGGTGTGTTTTAGCTTTCCCTGTTACCAATATCCCGTTCCATCAGGTGAACCCACTTCGACTTCAGAGGTACTTGTAATATATGTCCCCAAGTCAAGGACGAGAGGTTTAATGAGTAATTTCTGCGGATAGTTGTGCCATTTTACGTGGGTCTCTAGCTGTATCTGTGATTTTTGGGTATGTGTTAGCTTTCCCTATTACCAATGTCCCGCTCCATCAGATGATTTGTGATTTCTGCGCTAACGAAGGCTTGAGCCGCAATGTCCATTTCGTTACTTGTCATCGTGTTCAAGTAAAGCTGACCACTTCTCGTTTGTTGGTGATTCATCCATGTGTTCTAGTAAAGTTTACCGCTTACGCCACGTTTGTTGGTGATTCATCCATCGTGTTCTAGTAAAGTTTACCGCTTACGCCACGTTTGTTGGTGATTCATCCATCGTGTTCTAGTAAAGTTTACCGCTTACGCCACGTTTGTTGGTGATTCATCCATCGTGTTCTAGTAAAGTTTACCGCTTACGCCACGTTTGTTGGTGATTCATCCATCGTGTTCTAGTAAAGCTGATCACTTCTCGTTTGTTGGTGATTCATCCATCGTGTTCTAGTAAAGCTGACCCCTTTTCGGTTGTTGGTGATTCATCCACCATATTCTAGTAAAGCTGAACGCTTACGTCACATTTGTTGGTGATTCATCCATGGTATTCCTGTTTTCAGGAGATTGTCGGCTCTGCTGTGGCGAAATGGTTACTGATGAAATTCGTAATCCCATATTCATTCATTCATCATTCATCATCATGTGCCATCCCGATAAGCGTGGGAGGTCATGATTCGCCATCTCACTCGATCACCAGAGTTGTGAATCAGTTTAGTGTTCCTGTCTAGACCAGGCCACGTGGCCAAGCCCTTCTTCTCTTCCCCTCGATCTTGCATGTTGTCATCAAGTTCTATAATTTATTTCTTCTCACACCGTGACCAAAAAATGTTGCCTGACCACGTCTAATTTCTCTAATCAGTGTACGATTTTAATTTGTTTCCTGTAGGACTTGGTCATTGGGTTTTCTGTCACCCATGGTTTTCTTAGCATTTTCCTCAGAAACCACATTTCCAAAACCATCAGATGTTTTTCAGCTTGTCTGCTCATTGTCCACGCTTCATATCCATACACAAGTACAGGTTCTATCTAGCATCGCAACACTCTTTTCCCCCAATGCAAATGGCATCTTTTTGTTGGTCAGTATGTTTTCCCCACATACCACGTTCAAAACACAGCTGCCGCCGATTTGGAAGCAGACAGCTTTGCGCTGGTTTTTATACAATGGAATGAGTTCTCGTCGCTCAGATAGTAATGATAAACTACTGAAGGTAGACCTGCCAAGAAATCACAAACAGCCAACAATAACAAAATATTGTGGTTGGCTGCGACGTCTTGTAAGAGATATACAACTAGCCAAATAAAACTAACCAGATAAAAATCGAGAAAAATGTATATTTGATTAAATCTTTCATTTAACAGGAATAGAAACCAGGGTGGGAGTCCCGTAGCGAAGTGGTTATCCCGACTGCCTCACCCTCGAATGTTGTGGGTTCGATTCCGGGCTACGTCGTTTGGTTCATGGGTGGAGTTTTCTCGGATACTCCTGGGGGTGGGGGTCGTCGCTGGAGCTACGGAGTCCGTGCTTTGTGCGACGTTTTCAACAGGCCGCCCGGTGGAAAGAGACCGCGCCTTATGGGATAACACCCGGTGCAAAGAATTAGATTCTCTTGCCTTTTGAACGCTTTTGGTTTATCTAGAAAACAGGGACACATTTTAGTGCCGAAAGCATGAATTATTTCGTTCAAAACAGGAACGTCTATCAACCAACATCAGCATCTTCCAGCTGCATGTTGATTTCTTGGCAAGATTACGCTCAGTAGTTTGCCATTGCTTTCTGAGCGGCCGGCTCACATACCCCGTAAGATACCGATGCGATTCGAACCACTGCTGATTCTCACCGTCATCACGTCACCGACGAGAGTATACGAGATTACGGAGAAAAGTCATAACCTCTAAGCCACGAAGCCGGCTCTATCAACCCTAGACACGACAAATTGTTACGATGTTCTTCTTGTTTTTCTGTCAGATTTTTCGAGAAGTAGCGGGCCGCAGTTGTAACAAGTTTGAGGTTCTGGCAGGGATGCGAGAGTTTACCAGTCACCTGACAGCCCTGCCATCTTGCGCGTGGGACCCGACCACCCGGATAGAGCCCCCGACCAAACTCCCCCCACAGGTACGGCAGTGTGTTACGTGCCAGGTGTGCGTTTGTTGTTGAGACATGTTAGAAAAGGACTGCTTGTCATTTAGCCAGGAAGGAATTAACATACATTATGCAACGGCGTTGTGAATTTGGGTGACTTAACACAGCGCATGTTACAGGATATATTTTTAATGACTGTAGGGTTTTTGAAAATATTGCCGTTTCAAGTTTTGTATTTACCCTTTTTTTAAATTGCTTATCTCTTACAGGACGTTGCAGTCAATACCAGCATTTTTCAGCTGCTGTTGATGGTCTTGGCAAGATTAAGCTCAGTAGTTTGCCATTGCTTTCTGAGCGACCGGCTCACATACCCCGTAAGTAACCAACGTGAAGCGATCAGCTGCCGAATCTCGCGCAGCTGTGTTCCTCACGTGGACATACGGGATTACGGAGAAAGTCGTTACCTCGTTCGCCAGGGAGACGGGCCAGTTACCTTTTATGTTGCATGAACTCCACAGAGGGTGAATACAAAAGTTGGAACCGCAATATTTTCACACACCCCACAATCATTAAAAAAATACACCCTATATTTTGCTTATGGCTCAGTATTAAGTTAGTTCCGTGTCCATTACATGACGTCGCAGTCAACCGCAGCATTCTTTAATTGTTTGTGATTTCTTGACAATTTTACGTTCAGTAGTTTGTTATTGCTTACTGAACGACCGGCACTTCCTACCATTGTTTGAGAACCAACGCATAGCGGTCTTCTGCTAAATCGTCCGCAGCTGTGTTTCGAACGCGGTTTGAGGGATTACGAATTGCGTCCGTAATTTCTTCGACACAAAGCCGGCCTGGTACAGATTATCCCGTTAAAATAAGTATATTGCATGTCCTTTACAGAACTTTGCAGTCAACTCCAGTATTTCAATCAATCAGGTGCCGTCTCTACAATGAAGACTGGCTGAAATGGATCTCCAACACCGTCAGTCTCTCGCCTTGACTGTACATTCTGTCAGGCTGATGCTCGTCCATCTCTTGATGTTACCATCCCCCTTGTATTGTTGTCTGCCTCTTGCGCGCTTGCCCTCAACCTTGCCCTCCAGAATGGTTTTTATAAGATTGTTATGTCTTTTAACAAGGCTGAAACATTTAACTTGCCTCTTTTTCATTTCTTTCATCAACTCTCTTATCATGCCCAGTTTTTCCAGCATTTACTGGCTGTTTATGATTTACTTTGTAATGTTATTTCATTAGTTTGTAATTGTATTCTAAACGGCCGACGCCTAATGTCATGGAGATCAACGCCAAGCGGTATGCTTCCATCCCTTCGAACCCTGGGAACTAGAGAAATATTATTATTGATCATAAGTTGACATTATCATCATGTTGCAGGCTCTTTGTAAATCGTTACTCTCGTCACGGCCCGTGAAATAAATTCTGGATCCTTTACCAATCCCAATGCTTCATACATGGTGTAGTTTTAATGACTGTGTAGTGTTTGAAAATATTGCTGGTCCAAGTTTTGTATTTACCTATTATGTTGAATGAACTTTACAGAGGGTGAATACAAAACTTGGACCGGCAATATTTTCAAACACTGCACAGTTATTAAAAATACTCTTTATACATTGTCATGCTCAAGTTGTCTTCAATGTCCTGTGTCCATCTTCGTGCTGGTAGACCACTGCCGCTTCTCCCCGGGAACCAGGCCTTCCATCGCTGTTCTCTCCAAGCCACTGTGAATTTTAACTGATTCAGTGCCATGGGCTGATAAATCGTCTTATGCGAACTTCCCGTAACTTCCATGGGCTTATAAATCAAACTATAGTTAAAATATCGATACAGTAGTTTTCCCTATCCGACCCCTTTTAATTTTATATATAATACAACATATATGTTACCATATTAAAAACGTGTAAGTCATAACTGTGACCCACCCCTACTTCCCGTTTTCCACCATCCATTTTTGTTTGGTCCAAACCTACCTTTTGTTTAGCACAGAATCTGGTAATATGCCTACATGTTTCAGATTCCCAGATATGATGCTATTTGTGGGCCAGATTTCTTCCATGTTCAGATCTGGTAATATGCCTACATGTTTCAGATTCCCAGATATGATGCTATTTGTGGGCCAGGTTTCTTCCATGTTCAGATCTGGTAATATGCCTACATGTTTCAGATTCCCAGATATGATGCTATTTGTGGGCCAGATTTCTTCCATGTTCAGATCTGGTAATATGCCTACATGTTTCAGATTCCCAGATATGATGCTATTTGTGGGCCAGATTTCTTCCATGTTCAGATCTGGTAATATGCCTACATGTTTCAGATTCCCAGATATGATGCTATTTGTGGGCCAGGTTTCTTCCATGTTCAGATCTGGTAATATGCCTACATGTTTCAGATTCCCAGATATGATGCTATTTGTGGGCCAGGTTTCTTCCATGTTCAGATCTGATAATATGCCTACATGTTTCAGATTCCCAGATATGATGCTATTTGTGGGCCAGGTTTCTTCCATGTTCAGATCTGGTAATATGCCTACATGTTTCAGATTCCCAGATATGATGCTATTTGTGGGCCAGGTTTCTTCCATGTTCAGATCTGGTAATATGCCTACATGTTTCAGATTCCCAGATATGATGCTATTTGTGGGCCAGGTTTCTTCCATGTTCAGATCTGATAATATGCCTACATGTTTCAGATTCCCAGATATGATGCTATTTGTGGGCCAGATTTCTTCCATGTTCAGATCTGGTAATATGCCTACATGTTTCAGATTCCCAGATATGATGCTATTTGTGGGCCAGATTTCTTCCATGTTCAGATCTGGTAATATGCCTACATGTTTCAGATTCCCAGATATGATGCTATTTGTGGGCCAGGTTTCTTCCATGTTCAGATCTGGTAATATGCCTACATGTTTCAGATTCCCAGATATGATGCTATTTGTGGGCCAGGTTTCTTCCATGTTCAGATCTGGTAATATGCCTACATGTTTCAGATTCCCAGATATGATGCTATTTGTGGGCCAGGTTTCTTCCATGTTCAGATCTGATAATATGCCTACATGTTTCAGATTCCCAGATATGATGCTATTTGTGGGCCAGGTTTCTTCCATGTTCAGATCTGGTAATATGCCTACATGTTTCAGATTCCCAGATATGATGCTATTTGTGGGCCAGGTTTCTTCCATGTTCAGATCTGGTAATATGCCTACATGTTTCAGATTCCCAGATATGATGCTATTTGTGGGCCAGGTTTCTTCCATGTTCAGATCTGATAATATGCCTACATGTTTCAGATTCCCAGATATGATGCTATTTGTGGGCCAGATTTCTTCCATGTTCAGATCTGGTAATATGCCTACATGTTTCAGATTCCCAGATATGATGCTATTTGTGGGCCAGATTTCTTCCATGTTCAGATCTGGTAATATGCCTACATGTTTCAGATTCCCAGATATGATGCTATTTGTGGGCCAGGTTTCTTCCATGTTCAGATCTAGTAATATGCCTACATGTTTCAGATTCCCAGATATGATGCTATTTGTGGGCCAGGTTTCTTCCATGTTCAGATCTGGTAATATGCCTACATGTTTCAGATTCCCAGATATGATGCTATTTGTGGGCCAGGTTTCTTCCATGTTCAGATCTGATAATATGCCTACATGTTTCAGATTCCCAGATATGATGCTATTTGTGGGCCAGGTTTCTTCCATGTTCAGATCTGATAATATGCCTACATGTTTCAGATTCCCAGATATGATGCTATTTGTGGGCCAGGTTTCTTCCATGTTCAGATCTGGTAATATACCTACATGTTTCAGATTCCCAGATATGATGCTATTTGTGGGCCAGATTTCTTCCATGTTCAGATCTGGTAATATGCCTACATGTTTCAGATTCCCAGATATGATGCTATTTGTGGGCCAGGTTTCTTCCATGTTCAGGTCTGGTAATATGCCTACATGTTTCAGATTCCCAGATATGATGCTATTTGTGGGCCAGGTTTCTTCCATGTTCAGATCTGGTAATATGCCTACATGTTTCAGATTCCCAGATATGATGCTATTTGTGGGCCAGGTTTCTTCCATGTTCAGATCTGATAATATGCCTACATGTTTCAGATTCCCAGATATGATGCTATTTGTGGGCCAGGTTTCTTCCATGTTCAGATCTGATAATATGCCTACATGTTTCAGATTCCCAGATATGATGCTATTTGTGGGCCAGGTTTCTTCCATGTTCAGATCTGATAATATGCCTACATGTTTCAGATTCCCAGATATGATGCTATTTGTGGGCCAGGTTTCTTCCATGTTCAGATCTGGTAATATACCTACATGTTTCAGATTCCCAGATATGATGCTATTTGTGGGCCAGATTTCTTCCATGTTCAGATCTGGTAATATGCCTACATGTTTCAGATTCCCAGATATGATGCTATTTGTGGGCCAGGTTTCTTCCATGTTCAGATCTGATAATATGCCTACATGTTTCAGATTCCCAGATACGATGCTATTTGAGGGCCAGGTTTCTTCCATGTTCAGATCTGGTAATATGCCTACATGTTTCAGATTCCCAGATATGATGCTATTTGTGGGCCAGGTTTCTTCCATGTTCAGATCTGGTAATATGCCTACATGTTTCAGATTCCCAGATATGATGCTATTTGTGGGCCAGCTTTCTTCCATGTTCAGATATTGAAAAATATCAATATTTTGGTGGCATTTCAATATTTGAATAACGAAGGCACAAACCATATATAGTACGATTTATTGCCTGGCACATTTCGCTGCATCTCGTCAGGTACTTACTGCAGATGTCACACAACATAGAGTAAAATAATTAGAATCATCGTTCAAGCTGAAATATACACATATTCACACAGTAATATTAGTTGTTTACCATGGTAATTTTATACTGACTATCATGTCTTTCTGCTTGCACAAAATTGGCTTGTGCAGGTGGATCATGATCTCTTCTGCAAACTTTAACAAACGACTATTTTTGTGTATTGTGTGCAAACAGAAAGACATGATAGTCAGTTTACAATTACCATGGTAAACAACTAATATTACTGTGTGAATATGTGTATATTTCAGCTTGAACGATGATTCTAATTATTTTACTCTATGTTGTGTGACATCTGCAGTAAGTACCTGACGAGATGCAGCGAAATGTGCCAGGCAATAAATCGTACTATATATGGTTTGTGTCTTCGTTATTCAAATTCATTACGGGAAAACATTGTTTTGATTTCAATATTTGACAACATGCTTTGTTTATTTTGGTTGAAAGTATCTATTGCGTTATTTCATTCTACAAGTACGTTGAGCTTTTTTTTCTCTGTAGTATAGATAGTCAGTGAGTCGCCGTTCCAACTTCACATAAAAGGGTCGTCCCATTATGCTCCGTTCCTGTGTCAGTGAATATCGCACAACATGCTCCTCACTATCCCATGTGAAAAGTGGAACAGACAGTCGTGGCTACAAACGAACTGCAGTATGCACCAGATGAGATAGAGCGAAATATGCCCGGCAATAAATTGTGCAATGTATTGTTTGTGTCTTCTTTATTCAAATATTTGTCTACTTCTTCATCTACGTATATTCTAATCAGTTACCTAACATTTTACTGGTGACTGTATTTGCGACAAACTGGAAATCAACAGCACAATTTTCAACCACCACTCAGACTGTGTTTTTCTTTTGCCGTTCAGGATTTCCGGAGTGGTTTGTGCCAGGTACTGCGAGACCAGAGGGCACATGTTGAGACCGAACAGATGCTTGTGGGTGAAGAACTGTCTAGAACTGGAAAGTAAGTTTACTCAAACAGACATTTTAACTCTACAACTAGTTTTGAACTTCTAGCGTCGGGCAAGAAAGGGGCGGAAACTCTAGTCCAGTGGTTCTCAACCTTTTTTGGCCCATGCCCCCTTTACCGTATGTTCAGAACGTCATTCCCCCCTTTCGAATTTCCTCCCTATAAATCCCCCCACTCTTACACAGTATACATAAAAATGGAAGCTAAATTTAATAACACGTACTAGAACAAGTCTAGACATCTACATAAAACGTGATTTGCGGGTCTACTTACGTTATAAAATGAATTTCATTAGGGCGAGAAGTACAGAACCGTAAAATTAGAGAGAAAAACAAGATCAAGTAACTGGTTCTTTTATTAATGTGATCTTGAAATAATCTTAATCTCCCCCCCCCCCCCGATTCCCCACCGGTTGAGAACCACTGCTCTAGTCAAATACTGAAACTAACTGTAAAAAGAAGACTACTCCAGAAACGTTGAGGCATATGTCAGGCCAGTTTAATGAAGTGTATAGTGTCTGACTCATGAGACATGTTACAGAACATCTTATACAACAAGTCCTTGTCATTGGAAGTTAGAAAAAGAATGTGTATATTTTACATGGAACCAGTTCTAACATTTGGCTGCAAAACATGGGCAATTGGTAAGCAAGGAACAACAACAAATATAAATAAATAAATCCTTTGAAGCTATAGAGATGAAGTTTTGGGTTCACACGGCTCAGTGGAACTAAAATGTGTACTTCTCGTCCTTGACTTGGGGGGGGGGGGGGGGGGGGGTTTCGTAAATCACAAGTACCTCAGAGGTCGGAGTGGGTTCAACTGCTGACGCTATCAGTAGACTCGCATAATTGTTAAAACATTGCTAAGGGCTCTTCTCTTCTCATGGAGCCATGTTGGGTAAATGGCGTTGGCCCCATATATTTATTAAACATCTACACTCGATGATTGATGTTTTTGTTTGGTTAGTTCTTTTTGAACCCTAGGGTAGTCCACACTGATTTTTGCGTGTGGGATAGCTTTCCCTACTACCAGTGTCCCTCGCCATCAGGTGAACTCACTCCGACTTCAAAGGTATTTGTAATTTACGTCTCCAAGTCAAGAAAGAGAAGTCAACATTTTAGTCCAACTGACCAGTGTGGGGGTTGAACCCGCTACTTCGCTATCAACACACCGGAAATTAAAGAGGCAGCGCTATTACCCATTCAGCCACGCTGACATCCCGTGATGTGTTTATTATCGTCCCGCTGCCTTGTCTTCCCAGAATAATTTTTGGTGCCTATTTTAGGCTAGGTCAACCTGTGAACCCAAATCAATTAAACGTAAATCCACGCATCAAAAACAAAGTCTTAAAAGTCGAGAGGGTCGACTTCATTGCCCGGGGTTTATCCCATATGGCTCGGTCTCTTTCCCATATGGCTCGGTCTCTTTCCGCAGAATGACCTTCCAAAAGCGTCGCACACAGCACGAACTCCGTAGCTCCAGCGACTATCCCCAAGAGTGTCAGAGAAACATGCACCCGTGAACCGACAGACGTAGCCCGGAATCGAACCCACAACCTTGGGAGCGCAGGGCAGACGGTTTGACCACTTCACCACGGAGACTCCCAAATCCAATCCACGCATCAAAGGGGATTTTAACTCACGATCACTGTGCCGCCATACGTGTGTTAGCCTCTGCTCCACCAAGACTCCCATATGGTAGGTGATCAAGTTAGTTGCATGTCCTTTACAGGACGTTGCGGTCAACCCCAGCATTGTTTGGTTACTTTTGATTTTCTAGGTAATATTATGCTCACTAGTTTGCATCAACGACCGACGATCATTCCACTGTGAAAATCAACTCAAAGCGGCCCTGCTTCCAAGGCCCCTGGGCATGATTTCGACCCCGATAAGCGGACGGTAAAACTTTCTTCACAGCCATTCAAGTCACAAACGGCGGCTGTCGTCGTTTTTTTTTTTTTTTTTTCCGCGTTTCCATCCTGTTTCAGGATATTGCGGTCAACACCAGCATCTTTCAGCTGCATGTTGATTCCTAGGCTAGATTACGCTCATCAGCACGCCACGACTTTCTGAGCGACCGGCTCCATACTCTCATAAGTCACTTTTGCGATTCGAACCACTGCTAATTCTCGTCGCGTCACGTGACGAGAGTATTCGAGGTTAGCGGAGAAAGCTGCTAACCCCTCGGCCACGGAGCCGGTATGGCTGTCGTCGTTACTTGTGTAAAATTAACGGCATTTTCCGAATCTGTTATTTTTAGACTGTTTGGCGGTTTGATCGGTGACATCAGGAGAAAAGTCCCGTGGTACCTCAGTGATTTCAAGGACTGTCTGCATGTCCAGTGCCTGGCGTCCGCCATCTTCCTGTTTTTAGCAACGCTGACCCCGAATGTGACGTTTGGGGGTCTGCTGGGTCAGGAGACTGATCACTTTATGGTAAGATTGACTCACGCAATTTATCACCGGGCTATGTCGTGGCAGGCCTGGTTGTCCCTTTATTGGAAGGGAACTATTGGTTTCCATATATTTATGCATTTGGTTATGTGGTTGTTTCGGGATTTGAAATTTAAATATTGAGCACAACCCACTACTGGCAACGCCGATCGCATTCTGATATGAACCTAAGGCCTATCCACGTCAATATGGAAGCACTATCTTAGGTTCATATCAGAATGCGATCGGCGTTGCCAGTAGTGGGTTGTGCTCAATATTTAAATTTATGCATTTATTTAGCAAAGTAGGTTAACTCTGTTAAACTTTTTGATGTATAATTGTCTGTCTATGTACTAAGATAGTCCTGGTGGACGGGTGCTAATCATGGACAGTTAGGAAACTAGTAAGGAATTGTGTGAAAGCTGCAGAGATGTGTTTTATAGAAGAATGGCTAGAACAATGGTGGGAAGGGAGGGGGGCGGGGGAATAGAAAATGTCATGAATACACCAGCAGACGACAGTCCACATTCTTTGGGCACTTCATGAGAACGGGAAATCTGGGGTATGTCGTGACAACGGGAAAGCTGGGGTATGTCGTGACAACGGGAAAGCTGGGGTATGTCGTGACAACGGGAAAGCTGGGGTATGTCGTGACAACGGGAAAGATGAACAAGAGGAGAGACGGGATGAGACCGAGAGAGAAGATGCTGAATGTTTGACATTGTGGCATGGAGAGAGAAAGGTATCAAAATTTATTGGCAGTATACGGGGCAGAAGAGTGTGGATAGGACATGATCACCAACGCCACACGGCATGGACTATAAGAAGAGTGGTAGTACAGACAGTATGTGTAACAATGTATCCTTGCTTTCCCCATCACCGTGTGAGATCACTCATCAACCCTTCTAGTATCGTCTTCCCCAGGGCACCATGGAATGTATCTTTGCTGCCTCCATCACCGGCATTGCCTATGCTCTATTCTCCGGGCAGCCACTCAACATCCTCGGCTCCACAGGCCCTATGCTGGTTCTGGAAACGATCATCTTTCAGTTCTGCAGGTAAGTCAATGAGCAGTCTCCTCGCCTTCAGGCGTTGTAGGTATATAACATCAGTTAGGCAGTTGCAAATCCTTTTACAGTCAACCCCAGCATTTCTTTGCTGTTTGTGATCTCTTGGTAAGTTTACGTTCAGTAGTTTGCCATTGCTTCCTGAACGACCGGTTCCAATACCATTTTGTAAAAACAAACGCAATGCGGTCTTCTGTCCGTAACCCGTTCACCTTCGATGCATTGGGTATATGGTGCTAAACCCATATTTTCATAGATCTATCGACGCTTGGTGGATTTTTTGTTTCCGCTCGTTCTCTTTGAACTCAAGCGTAGTCCATACACAGTATTTCTTGTAGTGCTGGGCTGAATTTTGCGTGTGGATTAGCTTTCTCTGTTAACAGTGTCCCTCGCCATCAGGCGAACTCACTCCGACTTCAGAGGTACTTGTAATTAACGTTCCCATGTCAATGACGATAGGTCAACATTTTAGTCCAACTGTCCGGTGTAGGGGTCGAATCCCTTACCTCGGCATCAGAACACCGGATGTTTAAGATTAAGCGTTCTTATCCAATCGGCCATGCTGACATACACCATGAATGAGGTGGTCAGTCTCACGCCGGTAACCTTTACTACTCAAGACATTTACTGGTTCCATTTCAGCGTGGATCCACCTCCAACATGTGCTCAGCTTTAAAACTCTGTCTTAATGCAGATTTGGACTCATGACTACCAGAGAGACATGCGAGCTTCTGGCCATTGCGCTATCTCGGCTTCCTGATAAATGATACATTTCACACAATCCCTCACTTTCCTTATTACCAGTGTCCCTCGCCATCTATCGAAACCACTCCGACTTCTGAGGTACTTGTAATTTACGTCCCCAATTCAAGGACGAGAAGTCAAAATTTTAGTCCAACCACTACCCACTACTAAGCTATCCCTGTCACATTCTTGTATTGAATGCCAACATATCTGATATACCTTCTTGTGTTTCTATTGCACTTTGGCTTGAATGATACATAGCTATTACAGTTTCTAGTAATTGTCCTTATTGTCATCTTCTGTTGGAACATCGTCATAACTCTCCTAATCCCGAATTCCGGCCTGAATTTCTCGCGACTCCATTTCCTGTAGGACCACGGGTCCCATTCTCTCACGCCCAGGGCTGGTCATTTCTGTTTTGGAGTATGCAATGGCAATCCTGACTCTAAGCCGTAAGCAGATAGAAAGGATGGAAAGGATACAGAATGAAGCTATGCGCATTATTCTTGGATGTACAAGAGATATAGCATGCAGGGCGATGCGCTACCTGCTTGATTTTCCAACCATTGAAGAGAGAATACAAGTTTGCAGGGCACGCGCCTACCTCAGAGTTAACGCAAACACACAACATCCACTGCATAGTGAAATTATGAAGGTGAAGGGCAGCAGGTTAAAAAGAGGACGGTCGTGGATGGGTCAAGCCGAAGACATTCTTCAACAGGTGTGTTCACTTGAGGACTTAGAACCTGGCGAGGAGTGGGTGCAAGTGCCAACAGATTTCTGCACATCCTTTTCAGTTTGCATCCAACTAGATAGAAAATGCAGACAAGAAAATCCGGCTGCTGTGGAGGCTGAAGTACAAGCGTTGATATTCGAGAATTCGTTAGACGGTGATGCTATCATCTACACTGATGGGTCGTCGTCCGACATGTGAGAAGCTCATGGGCCTTTACAGCTCGGGCCGGAGGGAGAACTGTGAAGGAGGACTCTGGTGCTTTCACTGAAACCACAAGTAGCCTGACCATGGAAGTCATGGCAGTAAGTAAAGCAATAACATGGCTCGAGACACAGACATTCACTAGGGCTTGTTTCCTTAGCGACTCAATGAACATGATCAAGAGGATAGAGGAGGGGTCGATCCGAAGAGAATGGTTGCTGCCTCTGAAGCGGTCTCGGCTGGCAAAGATTAGTTTCATCTTCGTGCCAGGGCATGCGGGAGTACAAGGAAATGAGCGGACTGATAAGCTCGCAGGTGAGGCTACTGTGGAGGGCGGACGCGCCATGGACCAGGCTGACATTCTGAATGCTCTACGAGAAGTAAGACTTTTGCGTGAACCAAGTGATGACTGTGAATCTACAACCATGGCCAGACTGCGAGAACAGCAAATTAAAAGAGGGGTGGCCAAACAAGAACACTACGCAGGAAGCCAAAGAAGATTGATAAACCAACACAGAACTGGCGTCGTTAGCCGCTACACGCTGCGGGATTTGCTGAGGAGGGGATCCGAGCACTTATGGACTGAATGGTTCGATTTGCAATGAGGATGATCTGTCGACTAACTAACTAACTATCTCACGCCCAGCAATAAAGCTTTCCTTAAAGTAGCATTTCTAAGCCTGCTCGTGGTGCATTGGTAACTTCATTTCACACGAGTGACGTACTGAATTGTGAACCACATCCGTTCATTATCAAGTGCACACCAGTGGCATCTGTACTCCGACTGGACATTCGGCAACAAGTCTCTCATTCTAGCTGATGATCTTAACTAGGGTTTATTTTAGGGGTAGGTCATATATTAAAAGCATCCTGAAAAATCATGCTAGGGCTTTTTATAGGGGTAGATCGTATTTTCGGGGAAGCACGGTATATCTACTCTCTTAACTGATTAAATATTAAGCGACTTTCAGTATTTGCCATTGGCTTATATATCGCCGAAATGATGTCCTTGCATTATAATACAACATGTCTGCTATCATATTAACAACATTATTATTCATAACTCATAACTGTGGTACACCTCTACTTCTCATTTTCCACCAACCAATTTTGTTTGGTCCAAGCTGCATTTTTGTTTGGCTCTGAATCTTAACTGATCCAGTATCGAAGGATAGTATATCGCTAAATGTGACTTCCCATTTGGACTGTAGGACGATATATCGCCATACTAGGGTCATTGTGTTATTTGGTTTGTTTCGTGGTATCTTCCGAAATTTTAATATCCAGTGAATGCAAATTTACTTTATAATACTTGTTCATTTGACTGTGTACCATGTTTGGTCCAAATCTGCTTTTTTATGTGACACTGAGTCAGTTAACCTTTCGGCTATGCGACTTCCGATCTCATTTCAACATATCAATCAATAAATATACCAATGTTTCTCAGCCGAATCTGTCTGCGTTTCTCCAACAGGGATAACCAATGGGACTTCATGCCGTTCAGAGTGTGGATTGGATTATGGACAACTTTCATTCTGATCGTTATAGTGGCCTTTGACCTGAGTGCTTTAGTGCGTTTCATAACTCGATTTACAGAAGAGTGCTTCGCCTGCCTGATAGCACTGATCTTCATCTATGAAGCTTTTGCCAAGGTAGGACAGTTGACAGATTTCTGCATGTTTTACATGCCAGTTTAACGGATTCAATGCCAAACACAAAGTATTTTTGGACCAAAATGGTACACAATCAAATAAACAAGTATTATAAAGTAAATTTCCATTCACTGAGCATTGAAATTTCGGGAGATGCCACGAAACAGAAAAAAAACAACACATGGTATGTTATCCGTGGACACTAAATCAGTTAACACATACCACATTTGAAACAAATGAGGGTGATTTGGAAACAGACCGCCTTGCGCTGGTTTTCATACAATGGTGTAAGTGCTGATCGTTCAGAAAGCAATGGCAAACTATTAAACTCAGACTTGCCAAGATCTCACAAACATCCAAAAAATCTGGGTTTGACAACGACGTCCTGTAAAGGATATGTAACTGACGTGCTAGTTAGGCAGATATAATCATTTAGGAGGGACCTAAACATATTTATGTGATTCAAAAAAAAAGTGTTCATTTGGTGACTTTAAACACAGAATAGGTACAGTAGGTTGCCATATTTCTTCATCTTCTTCTTCTTCTTCTTCCTCTTCTTCTTCTTCTTCTTCTTCTTCTTCTTCTTCTTCTTCTTCTTCTTCTTCTTCTTCTTCTTCTTCTTCTGCGTTCATCCGGAGTTGTTTTTTTCCGGACGTGATTGCGTTGTGCCTGTTTACAGCAGAGCTGCGTTCTTGCACCGTTAGGCCGACACATCCGACTTCTGCGGGCATTTGTTGACCGGGTTAACCTTCTCGGGGTTTTTTAGGACATTAGACTCTCACTGTTGTGGTGTTATCTCCCATCCCAGCCGGCCCATATAGAACAGCCAAAGGCATCCTGGTCAGCCCTCAAGGGAAGGCAGGGGCAGACCATGGGCATTCCCCGCCATCCAAGGAGGCTTCCATAATAGCAGAGCCAACACACAGCGCTCTGGTACTGGACTCACCCAAGGAATCGTCACGTCCTGCACATGGCTGCTTAGCCTCACTTCCATATATTGGGCCTTCCGTTCACCATAGGCTGTTCTTCCGGAAACCAGAAGAATGCAGTCTGCGGATGACATCCACATAGTGAGCTTTCGATTCGGACTTTCCACGTAATGGATTTGCTATCCAAGCAATATTCCATTTCATGCCTCTGGGAGGCTTGTGTAACCGACATGCTTGTGGTATGAAGTGTGGAAGTCTAAATACTTCTTCATGCACCTTTAAATGTCAACCTGAATGTAGTTAAAGTAAGCTGTAGTCAACTTGAGCTTGTTGATATCTCCATAGAGCTTGTCCTCAAATGAAGCAGGTGTGGGCCAAAATATCTTTCTCTGTTCTGCATATATTGGGCACTCTTGCAGCAAATGTTTAGCTGTCATTTTACCAGTTCCACAATTACATTCATCGGTATCTCCTATCTTTAGTTTATTGAACAAGTGGTATTTCAGCCTGTTATGTCCTGTGCGGAGTCTGAAGATTGCTACTTGTTCTCTTCGGTCGAGTTTGTAAAATGCATCATCCTTCTGGTGGCCTGGATGCTCTGTTTCCCATTTGGCTCTATAGGTGATTTTTATAAACCTCTTTGCCTCATTATAGGTTATGTCTATGTCAGGCTGTGGTAGTCGACCGCCCTCTTTTGCTAGTCTATCAGCCTCTTCATTTCCAGGTATACTGCAATGTGATGGGATCCACTGTATTACAACTTTTTTGGATTTCTGGCATAGACCATGGAGTGCTGCTCTTAGGTCAGCTAGTTCTGTGCTGTTTTTGCTCTTCAGTATTGAGACAGCTGACTTTGTATATGTGAAGATAGCTATTTGCTTCTCTTTATTTTCCTCCATCAAGAGCATTTCTGCTGCAGTTTTCAAAGCCTCCACCTCCGCATTGAAGTTACTTGAAAATTTTCCAGTTGCCACTGACTGTGTTTTTTTTTCCACTCCATTTTTTTTAATTTGGGAGAATTCCTCCTCCTCCATTTTCTATTGAATTTTTGGCTGATCCATCTGTATATGCATGGGTCCAATTGCTGCTTGGGTAATGTTATTTTATGTAATATAGGGTTATTTTTCTTCTTTCGGTTTCATTCTGAGTGTTCTTTTTCTCAATACCAGGAATGTTTTCTGTCATCTCAGGCAGTTGCTGCTGTCTCCAAGCTGGGAAGTTGTGTGCATTGTACATGGGCTTGACTGTTGATATGTTAAGTATCGGATCTGCCCTAATCTTTTGTTTTGCAGTTTCTACAAAGTTGCTACGCTTCAGTCTTCCCTTTCCAAAACCATTAAACCTCTTATACATAGGGTGGTCTGTCAATCTTCTAAATTTTTCTGCTTGTTGCTGGGCTCTGCTATCTTTTCTATCCTGCATTGGTTGTAAACAAGTGATCTTTTCTAGTTCATTAATAGGCGTTGTCTTCAGGCTTCCAGTTATGATTCGCATTCCTTGTTTTTGGACTCTACTTATTTTGTTAAATTTTGACTTAGCTGCTGTTGCCCAAGCTGCAATGCCATATTCCAGTACTGGCCTCACCCGTCCAGTATATAACTTCTTGAGAACTTTCTCATCTGCTCCCCACATTGTACCAGCAAGCTTTTTCATGATTGCCATTCTCTGCCTTGCTCTAGTTCGATTTTTCTCAACCTGTGTCTTCCATGTCAGGCGACGATCAAAGGTGACTCCTAGATAGTTTGGATTTTCTTCATGGCGCAATATTTTTCCATTCAATACTGCCACATATAAGTCACTGACACACGGCAGACTGAGAAAGGCTGAAGGGAGCTTCCCTAAAAGATGCACCGAATGGTACAATTATAGAGTGCGCAGGGAAACTAAGGAAGCGTCACGGAAAACGTCACTGAGAGAGGAGTTAGACTTGGGCTGCCGTCCAGCACGGACGCGGCATGTCTTCTGAAGCATGGCTAACAGTCCGTTATGCCGCTCTTTGTGTTTAGCAGTGTGTATGTCAGATGTCAGATATATTACGTTCCCTGTGGAGATATTGAGTATCAGAAAATCGTCGACATATTAAAGTCAATTTGCGAGAGGAAAGTCTTTGTGGAGTTGTGTTCCAGTGGCTGTTTTTGGTCTTCAGTTAAACAAGGAGAACTAGAAGGTATCAAATATTATTTGTTATTACGTCAAACCCTAGATGCATCGGTAGCCTTCCTTGACAGCGCTTCATGACAAATGGGGTTTCGTACCGGTAGTAATGATTATGAACTTGTGATTTATTATCAATTTATGACATATTTGCAGTAATTTAACGAATCGAGCCATATACAAATGAAGGTCAAGGTCGAATGCAAATTATTATCACGACGTCATTATATATAATTGATTTTGGTGAAGTAGTCTCAAAACCAAATAGCCAAATCTGAGCAGTGATGATGACATCATTATTTTGGTCGTACACAAAATATCCGGAAAGGAAAGTATGAAGATCTTATGATTTTAGTTCAAAGAACTGTTCTATTTGATCGCATTTGTCTGATGTATCGAGTAATGAAAATTCAAATTAAGAACATACGATGATGAAGATTCAATACCAGTATTTACTAAATACATTTGCGTGAACAAACAACAAATTGACAGTACTACCAGAATTTACGCAAGTTCAGTACATGTAATTATATTCAGCTACATAAATATCAAATGTTTATTGATATTTCGGCGACACGAACATCATAACATTATCTAAAATGTCGTTACTGTTGGTTCTGAAGATGGAATATCTTTATTAAAGTTAACAAAGATGTGAAATTTGAACTCAGATCACGATACCATTTGTCATTTGATCATATTCAAGTACAATTCGTCTTCACAGATACAGGAAAATGTAGTTCAACGTGAAATAAATCGACATATAAACTGTTGTAGTCATAGCTGTGTTAAAGTGAAGGAAAGCGTACATGGACAGTAAATTATTACTCTTCAAGACGTATGTGTGATGGAAGAGCATGAAAATTGCGTTTGGACCAAGATGTTGTTCGACGGTATTCGAAAATCTCGACTGTGATCTACGGTATTACTGGTTCATCATTTGAATCCGTACCGCTTGTTCTCATCTACTTCGGTTTCTGACCTGGTATAACAGGCAAGCCGAAAGAGACAACTACCGATTATCTGATAGGAACTCGTAAAAAGATGCTAATAACAAGGCATCGAACTGTTTGATTCACATGTCAGATTCCGTATACTCCAGTTCACATTTTTTGTCTCAAATACTTGATCCTTGAAATGCTTGAACCTATGTGCCAACATGTTTGTTGTTACACACAAGAATACGTCAGAAAAATAAAAAGATAAACAGTTGTCAGAGGAATTACATATATACGCAGTTCTCCAAGAACGCTCGAAAGAAATTTCTTGAAGTACAACAACACAAGACTATAAATTTACATTTAAATAGTCGAAATTCACTGAACTTTGAAAATTGCATTAATCATTGAATTCCTGAAAACGATAGTTTGGATGAAGTCAAATTGATACGTGAACATTGAGAATTAAACACTTGGATGAAAGGAAGTGAATCTTATTTCAAAATTATGAACCAATATCCCCAGAACAGTCATATATATTATTTATTCTTGGATCTGAGAAATTTTATGAAACAATTCGAATGCAATGAAATTCGATTATTGGGAATATGAAAAAACAATTCTTGCGTACAGTAAAGGTCAATTTTGAGAACAGAATTTATCGAAAAGTACAGTGTTACAAATTATTGTCAAGAAACCAAATGATAATTATATCTTAAAATACGTACTTCAATGAAGACAGTATGAATTACATACACAAAACAGTCTACATTCAATTATGAAGCTAAAATCATACATTATCAAGTTACCAATCTGGTTCGATACGTTGTCAAAAGACGATACATACTTCTTTGGCTACATTATCAAATCTGAGAGATATCAATGCATGTTTCAACTTTAAGGATATTTTCTCACATCGTATTGCTTTTAGGAAAGTACTCAAAGACATCGACTCACCAAACCCGCAAATCGATATTCGAGACCAGAAGAAGTTCCAATCAACATATTCAACATAGACTATAATTTTTCGAGTAAGGCCAATCGATCGCCTTGGATACATCGTTCGAGACTTCGTTATATCAATGTCCGATTATTCAATCATGAAATCTACTTCAATCGTTCTATACAGTGGAATATTCGTTTTAGAGCACAATCAACCATGGATAACGATAACTTTATCAGTGATAGATTGTAAACATACACAGATATGGTCGAAGAACTGTGTTATAAGATGGAAATATAGATACTAAAATATGAATGACATTTAAAGACGTACCAGTCGTCTAATACACCTGAAAGTTAAAGGATAATTTAATTTAATTTACATCGTCATGAATAAAAGAATGTCATGTTGTTCTCACGTGAATCCAGCACGTGATTAAGGGTGTTCATGAGTTCAACGATAGTAAACTAGGTAAATGGTGTTAATTTGTTGTCTTCGTTGGGGATGGTCATTTAATCTGTTGTATTTATGCTAAATTTTAGTATACAGATCCTTACATATTGTTTTGGACTATTCATGTGATCTTACAAATTAATTTTGATTTACTGCTTGATCATACGCAAAGGTTTGTCATTTGTTGTTATAATAAAGGTACAGAGGAAAACACACGTGGTGTGAGGGTTCAGTGAGGTGTACTGGGATAGAAGCAACTCCCCTGAGCGGATGTAACAGTACACTAGAATTTTACCAGGATATGCGTTACATCTCTAGACGAATATGGAGGTTTACTATAGACTAACCAACGTCATTAGGCTAAGAGGTTTGGGGAAACTCTCTTTGAACTAATGCGAAGGCAGTCAATATCATACCGAGATATGATCGTCAGAAAGTTAAAGAAGATTTATGGATACTAACTTATATGGTTATATCAGCATTTTACAAGCACCGATGGGCAGATTAAAGCATTATGAGTTAGCTTCTCTACATACATGTGTGAGCATTGGGCAATGATACCACATTACAACATTCGATTGAAGAAGAAGATTTATCATTTTGGAGTATGAAGAGTATTAGTTTATCCTTGAAGCAGAAGAAAAGAATATTTACGGATATATGATTGGTTAATTGATCATTATTTACACAAAGAGAGCTGGTGCTATTATAACATTACTGGTTTAATGAATTATATTGTTGTATTATTGGTACGGCACTTAATAATATTAGAAATATCCCTTAAATTAGAATGTGATCAGCGACAACCTCTACCTCACCTACAGCCATTAAATGATAACGCAAGATATATACATAACCAGCGACAACGAGGATCAGCAACTGATCCAGACGGCATGATAGCGATTGATACTCTCGTCCACAACTCCGGGTTTTGACCTAGAGTGAGGACAAGTTAGGGACTAATGGTATCATTAGTTGGTCCGGCCCTCCCATAGGCCGGCCACATGACGTTCACCGTGGGTGTGAGCAGGAGGGCATGCCCGTCAGTAATTTAATATTTTTTTTTTTGGAGGGTTATTAACGGGAACCATAATGTCATGTTCAGCAATTGATACAACTTAGGTTGTCAGTGATGCTATTTGTCATGGGTAATGAATGTATATGAATTAAATGATGATATCATTTAATTTGTAGGGCGGGGGGCATAATGCCACATATCAGTCACTGACACACAGCAGACTGAGAAAGGCTGAAGGGAGCTTCCCTAAAAGATGCACCGAATGGTACAATTATAGAGTGCGCAGGGAAACCAAGGAAGCGTCACGGAAAACGTCACTGAGAGAGGAGTTAGACTTGGGCTGCCGTCCAGCACGGACGCGGCATGTCTTCTGGAGCATGGCCAACAGTCCGTTATGCCGCTCTTTGTGTTTAGCAGTGTGTATGTCAGATGTCAGGTATATTACGTTCCCTGTGGAGATATTGAGTATCAGAAAATCGTCGACATATTAAAGTCAATTTGCGAGAGGAAAGTCTTTGTGGAGTTGTGTTCCAGTGGCTGTTTTTGGTCTTCAGTTAAACAAGGAGAACTAGAAGATATCAAATATTATTTGTTATTATGTCAAACCCTAGATGCATCGGTAGCATTCCTTGACAGCGCTTCATGACAAATACCAGCTTAGGTTGCTGAGTTTTATTTGAGAGGGAGAACACTGTGCATGTTGTTTTCTCCTCACTTATCTTCACTAGCCATGATTTTGACCAGTCCTCTAGCGCTAATAAGGCTTGCTGTATTCTGCTGTTAGCTGTACTAATATATTCTTCAGATGTCCATATGGCTAGGTCATCTGCAAAGGAGGATGTGTGTACTCTGGCTGGAAAATTTTCTGTGATGTCATTTATATATGCTAGGAATAATGTTGGTGAAAGAACTCCTCCTTGGGGGACACCTTGCTCCAACAGCATCATTTTGCTTGTTTGTCCTTGTACTTTTGTCCTGGCAGTTCTGTTCTCAGGGTAGTGGCTGATCCATTTATACATTTTCCCACAAACATGCATTCTTTGCATTTTTTCTTTCGGTCCTTCCTTCCATACTTTATCAATCGCTTTTTCTAAATCTATCCAGACTGCTAGTGTGTGCTTTTTCTCTTGGAAGACATCCTCTATTTCCTGAGCTATATAGGTTATTTGATCTTCAGTGGATCTGTACTTTCTGAATCCTGCTTGGTGTGGTGTTAAGAGTTTGTTTTCTTCCAGATGCCATGTTAGCCTGCCATTGATAATGCGTTCCATTAATTTTCCTATACTGCTAAGTAGACTGATAGGTCGATAGCCATTTGGTTCTTCCAGGTCTTTTCCTTTCTTTGGGACTGGTATTAGTATAGCTTCCTTCCATGCCTGTGGGACTATTCCTCTCTTCCAGCTGTAATTTAGGACTGCTAGTAGTTTCTTCTTTGCCTTGGTGCCTAGTCCTATTAGCATTTCATTTGTGATTCCATCCTTTCCTGGTGATTTCTTCTTTTTTAGGGTATTCATTGCCTGTTCCATTTCTTCTATTGTTAGATTTGCCATCATATATTCTGCTGCTGTCTCTGTATTTCTATGATGTATCTGTTTGTCTTTGATTGCTTTCTTCTGTTCGGTTGTAATATCAATGTGGTTTGCATTTGCATGGTGTTCCATTAGTGCATTTGCTGCCTTTTTTCCTGTAAACAAGGCATTTCCTTGTTTAATTGTTATTTGTTTGTTTCTAGTTCCTTCATTGTTCATGGCTTTCACTAGTTTCCATAGTTTGTTTCCATCCCTGTCAAAATTCAGGTTTTCTGTTTTTTCCCTCCAACAATCTCTTGTTGTTTGATTTACTGTTCTTTTATATTTTGCTGAGATGGCTTTGAGAGAGATGTTCGCTTCAGTTGTTTGTTCTCTCTCTACTGTCTTCCTGGCATCTTCAACTTTGTCCTCCAAACTTTGTAGTTCTTCAGTCAAGTATGGTTTGTAATTTTTCCTCGCTCCTCTTGGAATAGACTCAGTGGCTGCCTGTATTATCGCTCTGTTTAGACTTTCCACCATTTGCTTCATGTTGCCATATCGTGTATTTATGTTTTCACAATATTTGTCTGTTAGTATGGCAAATCTGTCCCAATCTGCTCGTTTGTAATTCCAGCGGGGCAAAGGCTTTTGCTCCTGTGGAACATACTCCATATTCATTACAAGCTTGATTGGTCTATGGTCACTACCTGCTAATTGATCCAGCACATGGCGATCGATTTTGTGGAGAATGTCTCCTGTGCAGAAAGCTAAGTCTGGAGTAGAAGTGGTAAACCATCTTCTGGGGTAGAAGCTCGGTGTGTCATTCGCTTTGTTGAGTAGATGGAGATTTGAGTCTATTTCCCAGTCCTCCAATTCATCTCCTCTTTTGTCAGTATCTGGGTATCCCCATCTTTCTGAACGGGTATTAAAGTCTCCGACAAAAATGCAGTTTGTGTCAGTTATTTTCATGTTTGAGAGTGTAAGGTCCTTGTGGGATGTGGATTTTAATTCCTGAGAATGATTCGTTAAAATGTCTAGGGGGTATTATTGATTCTCTGGTCACTGGTAAGAATGCAGGGTGATCAGGGATATTTACAACAAATCCCAGGAAGAAAGAGCTCAATCCTTGAAACAATGGCATCTGTGTGTAGGTTTCCCTTCCCACTTCATCACCCTTAAATTAACTATAGATGCTAGAAGGATATTGATTGCTCACAACATATAAACAACCACTTGTTGGACACCACATTTACTTGATGTACACAACACTTTTGGACACACAGTTCAGGTATTAACTCAAGATCTGCAGTTACATATATATATATATATATATATATATAGGTGTAATAAACACTATGCATTTTCAGACAGGCATGGGAATGATATGCAGTATTACAACATAGTACCCAGTGACCCCAGAAAAAAACAAGGTTATTACAAACAACACAACAACCACAAATTGGTTCTGCTAACTTGACTCATTGTACCTAGATAAAATCACATTGGTCTAGGTGCAGAAACCCAACATACATACATTTATTTCTGACACCATGTACAATTCTCATATTTAAAAATAATGAGTGGGTGTCAAAATATTATACATATATGTCATAACATAACCCTTTAGGTGTACACCATTACCATGTAAAACAATCTTTACCCTTTTCCTGTCATTGAAGAAAACCACACTCATGAAAACAGTTGATACTAATAATTAAATTAATTAATTATAGTGTTCATTTAGGCGTTGCGGATGGGCATTCTTCTCCAGTGCATAGCAGTTAATGTCCATAATTATCCGTGCAGAATTATACTCACAGTCATTTTCTACTCACAGTATGTCCACCGAAGTTGGCTGGCGAATGTTTCTAATCCATAATCCAAGAATAGAATTATACATAAGCACATATTCTCTCCATGAGACTGAATTTAAGAATACTCGGTTGCCATTTGGGTTGTGTTCCAATTGAAATTGATGCCTAGGTCTGTCATACTTTCAGGAGATGCAACTTAAGCTCTGCAGAAGGTTCTTCCCTATATCATCTTATCGATGAAAAGATGACGACTGTCCAACAGCTCGGTTTATGTTAACCGTTTCCCAATTTAGTTCAAAAGGCTTTGTCACACACCCGGTTCATGTTGATAGGCCATCCCACACTTGATGATGGGCAGTTAGGCTGACATGGGACCAGCATAGAGTTCTCATTCATTCCATTTCTGTGTAGAACATACAGTGGTGAATCATTCATTTGGTTTCATCTGAAGATTCTGCTGCAGGCATGTAACTGAAGAATATTACTCCACCACATATCCAGGTTTGCAAGCCATCAGGTGATTCCTTTGGTTGCAGGCGTAAAGGCATTTACTCATCTAGCTGCTTTCATATGGTTCTTTTGATGGTGTTCAGGTTTGGGACCTTGAGGTAATCTGGTGTAGTTATGGTTCAGATGTTCTGAAGTTGGTACATTTGTTTGTATTGGCTATAATGTTGTTTCAGTGTCTCTTCCCATTTGTTTGAGTTGGTGTTCATAGCTAGAACTTGGTGTTGCATGGCTGGAACCTTATGTTTAACTTTTGCAGCTGTGAGATGTTCTTTCGAAGACTTATCCATTGTGGATATTAACTTGGTAATCCAACCAACAGTTGAAGGTTACTCACTGTTGTTAGTTTTAGTAACTTGAAGAAGGATTGTCCCAGTTTCACTGACTTGGTTGAATGATGAGGCCATTGGTGATACTTCTCAGAAGTAACGCAAACGATACACTGTTGTCAGTACTCTGATGATCTTCATCTTTGTAGATTATTAGATCTTGAAGTCCATCCTGGATATTCCTACTAAAATAGGACTTAATCACTCACCCAGTCAGTTGTCTTCTAATTTATCTGTTGCTCGCTATGGAGCTATTGAGTGCCGCAGTAAACATTGAGGTATTGCTAGATCCAGACTATGGTTTGGACATTCACTTTATGGCTGTTTACCCAGGATCCAGTGTTAGTGATATAGTCCCACCAAATTCAACCACCACCTGCTTCTCTTCTATAGAAAAGGGATGACAAAGAATACAACACTAGCATTAACCTACTGTGTTATGATAAAAGGTTTACAACACAATTACAAACACAAATACAAAACACCAAGGGGAGAAGGGGAAAGGAGTGGGTGTCCATGTTCCACTGTCCCTCATTGCTGAGTAGAGCCATTCTGACTCTTCATAGTGAGTAAGGTATTTTCTCACTTATATTTTGTTCTGTTGTTACTGGGACTATTGGATGGGTGAAGTCATTCTGTCCATCCAACATGTTGATATTGTCTCTCTCATTACTTGAAGAGAATAGCCTATACAGAATCCCTGTGGTTTCTAATGCCGCGTCTTCATTTCGGCACTATAATCATCACTAGGTCAAGACTATTCACTATTGGCTTCTTAAGTACTGACATACATATGTATTCTTACATCAACATCCTCTAATCCCAAGGTGCAACATTAAAATGTATATTCCCACAGTAAAAAGTAACAATCAGAGCAAAGAAAATTCTCATACCAGAAAAAAACATACCTGTACATTTCTCTGATATTAAGTACATGATAATCATACATAATAATCATAATGATGATGCAGGGAGCCTAGATTTTTGAATTATCTTCATGAACTAAAACATCCATTGTTTTCCCCCATTGCATACAGCACATGAGGATAGTAATCGCTGTGATATGTTTTGCCAATGACTGCTATTATTCGGAGGGTATTTATAAGAATAACTTATGCCGCATGGTCCAGTCTTCTGAATATTGCAAGCAATTTATTCACATCAATCTTCGCTTCTGTTTCTACTACGGTGAGGCGATGCGGAGTGAATCCTATCCGAACATACATTTACATCACGCGTTTAATTGTTCATGAATTTATATTCAAACATGGCCTGTCCCTAACACTATTTTATGAAATGATTATATGTTCAACCTCATATGGAGTGGTTACTAATCTGTTAACAAAAGAATGGTACTAAAATTTAGCACTATATTTCCAAGTTACAGATTATAATGTGGCAAAATATTTTATCCCCTGACTAAGTACGAGTCAGGAATATGCGTAATCATTTGTATGTCCCCGCATGGATAAAATTTCCTTTCTATAGTCCATAGATTATTAGCAGATTTCTAAGCATAGATATTGAGATATATTTCACAATGCATAGAAGTTTTTATTCATATGAATATGAAATTGACAGACACTAGTTCTTTACTATGAAGTATGAATCAAGAGTCTTTCCTAAATTGAAAAGAGTTTCTGACATGAGAGTTGATACTCTGTGTACTACAGTACACATACTATTCATAGGTTATAAACACCATTTAGTTAGATATAAGTTCATAATGCCTATACAAGATATTAACATATGGATTTGAAATTGTAAGACATAGGAAAAATTACAGCGTGGCGCCCACCTGTGTTTCCTTAGTAAACATCATCCAGCCTGGTTTAAGAGAATTGTAACTAATTCTTAATTAAACATACTGGTCTAGGTAATACATAAATATATCTTAATATATGTAGATAACATACCAATAGCTTGAAGAGAATCATGGTTTTAAAACAAACTACCTTCTCCCCGAAGGGAAAGGTCGACTTTCTTGTCTGTTCTCTTGACTAGAAATGGCCGCTTCAGTCTTTGTTTTCCCCCTCGCCAGGATTGGCCAGATACGGGAGAGAAAACAAGCCAAACTAAATTTAGCTGTGCCACGGTCAGTCTATCGCTGTTTTATTTTCTCCTACATTAAGTAAGTTACTTAATCAGTAATTGTAAGGGTTTGTTTATTTTTAAGGGAGTCCATAAATAGGAAAGGGTAGAGACGTTTTTATTATATTACACGCCTCCCCCATTTAAGACATTTATTTCTTTCAGAAATTAAATGGTCAAGAAGTACTCTACAATTTCCGTCTTTACATTGACTCACCTAGTATCCATCCCTTATTACTTTACTACTGCCTTATGTTATATAATCAGAGCCACGTCCATTTACTTTTAGTCACGACAACTGGCATAACCTTAAAGGATTATTTCTCTTTTAGTGAAAGAGTGTAGCACCCTCTCCACTGTTGTCAGCTATTGTTTGAAATATGAGTGGTTATCTGATAATTTGTTACTTTCCAGTACTGGTTTGTCTGCATCAAACCGACTTTTTGAAGCAATTGAGATATCATTAAGCTTGATTTCTCTCTCATTAGATTATCAATCTTGAGATTATGTTAAAACCGACAGTTAATTCTGCGTCTACTGATAGCCTATTAAACTCGCCCGTCTCCCTGTAAGTTAGACGTTTGTTTTTACTATAGATCTGATATTTAAAGGAAGCTAAAGATGGTTCCTGTTGAAATACATTTTCATCCAACACATCATGTGTTTGGGTTATAAGTCGAGTTATGGGATTTTCCGATCAGTTTTGATAACTACTGATTAGAGTGGTGTCCCTTTCTCTTGCGGGTTTACCCGGAGAATCTCGCCTAACATGTAAACAAGGTCCAACTTTTCTAGATTTCCGCTCTGAACCGAATTTTCCGGGGAACATGAATCTATCAGAAATGAAGTAATTCTTAGCTTACTTTCTCTGCTATTCCTTCTAATCGAGATCTATTTTACGCTAGAATCCTTATTAGTAATTCTAACTGATGTGTTTTGAGTTTCACTCTGTATTTGTTGCTTTGGTGTTGAATTACGAGCAATTTTGCGTCGCTTGGCGTACATTGATCGTCGTCTGCCTCCCTCCAGGTTTTAGACTATTTTCAACTTAGCAACATACATTGTTATGTAGGTTCAGACGTATTGTCTCCTACCATATATAATCAGTTCAGTGAGAAGTTAAAAGCCCCTTTTTGTGATTCCTTTGATAGTCTTCCAGACAATCAAGTTGCTGGTTCACTTTCCAGTTATGGATGTGGATTACTAGTTTTTGTAAAATTACTATTACATCTGTATATCCCTCTAATACTGGCGTCTCCTGAGTTGTGTCCTCAAGATAACAGGTAAGGTACTCTTAATGTTTCTCTCCAGGTTTGTTTTCATCCGTTTAATACGTGGAAACTCTGGATTTATTTAGATTGACTAAGGTCTATCTTTGAACTGTTATATAATTTACTAGCTGGATTCCTGATTGAAATTCCTACTCTAGTAAATATCAAGCAATTCTTCAGCTATCTGCTCCAATTTGCTTGGTTTTTACACAGCTATATTCCATTTTTCTAGCATGGGTTCACTGTATAAGTTTTAGGCGTTTCCCCTGTCTTCACGTCAAGGAGTTCGTCCTATTTATAAACAGCATCTATTCCAAGAGTTGTTTATTTAATTGTTGCTTTTACTGATTCGTATCAGTTATTTAAGCTAATCTCTGTTAGTCTGGATCTGCTTTCACATATTTAATGCTGGCATAACATCCAAATCAGAACTGAGATGTAGAAATCTGTTTCGTCTTGCGATTGATTTCTGATTCACCTACCTATTAGTAGGCTTCGAGCATTATCTAGAATTTAGTTACTCGGTTAGTTTTAAAGAAAATACAATTGAGTCGCGCGCCTCTATTGTACCCCTTATTTTTGCCCTTCTTAATTCTTCCCTTATGAGAATATTAATGTTAGTTAGGCAATTATTGAAATAACTTTACGTAAGCTAATCGCTAACTAAAAGCTGTTTCACTCCTCTTTTTGATGAGGACTACTCATAGTGAACATTTCACTTAATGAGATTAAACTGTAAATTTCAAAGCTAAGGAGCCAATTTTCTGAAATGTTTAGTCTCTTACTAGAGACTAGCACAGATTTTTTCCGGTATCTCCTGAAGTTCATTTGAAATTCCAATTTATATAGTTAATTCTTTAATTATACCTTTTACATACCTATACGGTCTGTTTCCTCTACCATTAATAATGGAATCGGGGTGGATAATTTAAAGAAATACCTTATATTCTGTTGGGTCAGTAAGTGAGTTGATCAGTTTCACTTACATCACCAGGTGAATATTTTGGTTTTGACCCTCATTAACATATGGGCCATCTGAGTTAGTTATTAATAACTACTCATATCACCGGTGGAGTAGAATAAGTGTCGGTATGGCTTTTCTTCCTAAGTATCCATCATTTATTCACTTTACTTTACTACCGGTGTTGTAGAACATGTTATGTCATATGAAAAAAAGGATTAAATTAGGGTGCCCCTAAATACTGCAAATTCTTACAATATTCCTTCCCTTCCATTAACTATGTCTACATTTTTGCAAGTGGTGGTTTTGGCCTTACCATTAGTTCATTTACTTTAGTTACTGCTATTTTCCCCTGGTTTAATTTATCTCTCAGGTATTATTTAGTGTACTACTGAATCATTTGTTGACTAAATTTTTCCCTTAAAAAAAATTTATTGGATTTTTAACTTATCTGTCCTAATTATCTATAAAATTGTCTATCACTCTCTGCTGCCTTGGTAACTTTTCAATATTACATATTACAAGCAGATCAAGCATGAAAATACAATGATAATCAATGACAAAATAATTAATTAACACATGATTCATATGTAGGAACATAAACCTTATGGATACATAATATAGTAGTGTGTTCATGAGTACACCACTTTTAAACCATTTAAAGAGAATATCAGAGTAGCAGAACCATACCTCAAACGGGAATGACTATGAATTCTAAACATTCACTGAATTACCTATCTTATGTGAGTTTACCATCAATAAGATATAAAATATGAGTTTTAAAAAAAAATCTCATATCCAACAACCAACTACCTGATACATCTGCCAGAATCAAGATATTACCTGTGAACAGTTTTGTACAAAAAAAAAAACCTATATTTATCTGAGCCATTATGGGTTCATATAACACTTGACTCAGCTCATACTAATGAGTGATTAGGTCTGTTACTAACACTATAACATTCTGAAGTGACTTGGTTTACCTGCGAGAGGTTTTCCCTGAATTCATATACTCACAATAATACACCAATTGTGATGTTTACCATGAGTTTTAAATTCACGGACTACTCCACTACTAGGTGAAGTCCGTACCGGGCGGGACCACACATGTGGGATGTGGATTTTAATTCCTGAGAATGATTCGTTAAAATGTCTAGGGGGTATTATTGATTCTCTGGTCACTGGTAAGAATGCAGGGTGATCAGGGATATTTACAACAAATCCCAGGAAGAAAGAGCTCAATCCTTGAAACAATGGCATCTGTGTGTAGGTTTCCCTTCCCACTTCATCACCCTTAAATTAACTATAGATGCTAGAAGGATATTGATTGCTCACAACATATAAACAACCACTTGTTGGACACCACATTTACTTGATGTACACAACACTTTTGGACAAACAGTTCAGGTATTAACTCAAGATCTGCAGTTACATATATATATATATATATATATAGGTGTAATAAACACTATGCATTTTCAGACAGGCATGGGAATGATATGCAGTATTACAACATAGTACCCAGTGACCCCAGAAAAAAACAAGGTTATTACAAACAACACAACAACCACAAATTGGTTCTGCTAACTTGACTCATTGTACCTAGATAAAATCACATTGGTCTAGGTGCAGAAACCCAACATACATACATTTATTTCTGACACCATGTACAATTCTCATATTTAAAAATAATGAGTGGGTGTCAAAATATTATACATATATGTCATAACATAACCCTTTAGGTGTACACCATTACCATGTAAAACAATCTTTACCCTTTTCCTGTCATTGAAGAAAACCACACTCATGAAAACAGTTGATACTAATAATTAAATTAATTAATTATAGTGTTCATTTAGGCGTTGCGGATGGGCATTCTTCTCCAGTGCATAGCAGTTAATGTCCATAATTATCCGTGCAGAATTATACTCACAGTCATTTTCTACTCACAGTATGTCCACCGAAGTTGGCTGGCGAATGTTTCTAATCCATAATCCAAGAATAGAATTATACATAAGCACATATTCTCTCCATGAGACTGAATTTAAGAATACTCGGTTGCCATTTGGGTTGTGTTCCAATTGAAATTGATGCCTAGGTCTGTCATACTTTCAGGAGATGCAACTTAAGCTCTGCAGAAGGTTCTTCCCTATATCATCTTATCGATGAAAAGATGACGACTGTCCAACAGCTCGGTTTATGTTAACCGTTTCCCAATTTAGTTCAAAAGGCTTTGTCACACACCCGGTTCATGTTGATAGGCCATCCCACACTTGATGATGGGCAGTTAGGCTGACATGGGACCAGCATAGAGTTCTCATTCATTCCATTTCTGTGTAGAACATACAGTGGTGAATCATTCATTTGGTTTCATCTGAAGATTCTGCTGCAGGCATGTAACTGAAGAATATTACTCCACCACATATCCAGGTTTGCAAGCCATCAGGTGATTCCTTTGGTTGCAGGCGTAAAGGCATTTACTCATCTAGCTGCTTTCATATGGTTCTTTTGATGGTGTTCAGGTTTGGGACCTTGAGGTAATCTGGTGTAGTTATGGTTCAGATGTTCTGAAGTTGGTACATTTGTTTGTATTGGCTATAATGTTGTTTCAGTGTCTCTTCCCATTTGTTTGAGTTGGTGTTCATAGCTAGAACTTGGTGTTGCATGGCTGGAACCTTATGTTTAACTTTTGCAGCTGTGAGATGTTCTTTCGAAGACTTATCCATTGTGGATATTAACTTGGTAATCCAACCAACAGTTGAAGGTTACTCACTGTTGTTAGTTTTAGTAACTTGAAGAAGGATTGTCCCAGTTTCACTGACTTGGTTGAATGATGAGGCCATTGGTGATACTTCTCAGAAGTAACGCAAACGATACACTGTTGTCAGTACTCTGATGATCTTCATCTTTGTAGATTATTAGATCTTGAAGTCCATCCTGGATATTCCTACTAAAATAGGACTTAATCACTCACCCAGTCAGTTGTCTTCTAATTTATCTGTTGCTCGCTATGGAGCTATTGAGTGCCGCAGTAAACATTGAGGTATTGCTAGATCCAGACTATGGTTTGGACATTCACTTTATGGCTGTTTACCCAGGATCCAGTGTTAGTGATATAGTCCCACCAAATTCAACCACCACCTGCTTCTCTTCTATAGAAAAGGGATGACAAAGAATACAACACTAGCATTAACCTACTGTGTTATGATAAAAGGTTTACAACACAATTACAAACACAAATACAAAACACCAAGGGGAGAAGGGGAAAGGAGTGGGTGTCCATGTTCCACTGTCCCTCATTGCTGAGTAGAGCCATTCTGACTCTTCATAGTGAGTAAGGTATTTTCTCACTTATATTTTGTTCTGTTGTTACTGGGACTATTGGATGGGTGAAGTCATTCTGTCCATCCAACATGTTGATATTGTCTCTCTCATTACTTGAAGAGAATAGCCTATACAGAATCCCTGTGGTTTCTAATGCCGCGTCTTCATTTCGGCACTATAATCATCACTAGGTCAAGACTATTCACTATTGGCTTCTTAAGTACTGACATACATATGTATTCTTACATCAACATCCTCTAATCCCAAGGTGCAACATTAAAATGTATATTCCCACAGTAAAAAGTAACAATCAGAGCAAAGAAAATTCTCATACCAGAAAAAAACATACCTGTACATTTCTCTGATATTAAGTACATGATAATCATACATAATAATCATAATGATGATGCAGGGAGCCTAGATTTTTGAATTATCTTCATGAACTAAAACATCCATTGTTTTCCCCCATTGCGTACAGCACATGAGGATAGTAATCGCTGTGATATGTTTTGCCAATGACTGCTATTATTCGGAGGGTATTTATAAGAATAACTTATGCCGCATGGTCCAGTCTTCTGAATATTGCAAGCAATTTATTCACATCAATCTTCGCTTCTGTTTCTACTACGGTGAGGCGATGCGGAGTGAATCCTATCCGAACATACATTTACATCACGCGTTTAATTGTTCATGAATTTATATTCAAACATGGCCTGTCCCTAACACTATTTTATGAAATGATTATATGTTCAACCTCATATGGAGTGGTTACTAATCTGTTAACAAAAGAATGGTACTAAAATTTAGCACTATATTTCCAAGTTACAGATTATAATGTGGCAAAATATTTTATCCCCTGACTAAGTACGAGTCAGGAATATGCGTAATCATTTGTATGTCCCCGCATGGATAAAATTTCCTTTCTATAGTCCATAGATTATTAGCAGATTTCTAAGCATAGATATTGAGATATATTTCACAATGCATAGAAGTTTTTATTCATATGAATATGAAATTGACAGACACTAGTTCTTTACTATGAAGTATGAATCAAGAGTCTTTCCTAAATTGAAAAGAGTTTCTGACATGAGAGTTGATACTCTGTGTACTACAGTACACATACTATTCATAGGTTATAAACACCATTTAGTTAGATATAAGTTCATAATGCCTATACAAGATATTAACATATGGATTTGAAATTGTAAGACATAGGAAAAATTACAGCGTGGCGCCCACCTGTGTTTCCTTAGTAAACATCATCCAGCCTGGTTTAAGAGAATTGTAACTAATTCTTAATTAAACATACTGGTCTAGGTAATACATAAATATATCTTAATATATGTAGATAACATACCAATAGCTTGAAGAGAATCATGGTTTTAAAACAAACTACCTTCTCCCCGAAGGGAAAGGTCGACTTTCTTGTCTGTTCTCTTGACTAGAAATGGCCGCTTCAGTCTTTGTTTTCCCCCTCGCCAGGATTGGCCAGATACGGGAGAGAAAACAAGCCAAACTAAATTTAGCTGTGCCACGGTCAGTCTATCGCTGTTTTATTTTCTCCTACATTAAGTAAGTTACTTAATCAGTAATTGTAAGGGTTTGTTTATTTTTAAGGGAGTCCATAAATAGGAAAGGGTAGAGACGTTTTTATTATATTACAGTCCTTATCTGCTTGGCTATACTGATTGTAGATTCTTACTTTCACGTCCTTTATCATTATATCAACACTGATAATTTCCGTTTGGTTGTCAGAGATCACAGATACTTCGCTGCAAGGTATTGTATTTCGTGTAAGTATTAGAACTCCTCCTGTGTGTCCTTCGCGGTCAAAACGTGTGGCCTGATATCCTCTGACTAAGAATTTGCGATTGGCGTTGAGATGTGTCTCTTGAATGCATGCCAGATCTATTCTATCTTTATGAAGACGCTGTGTTAGGGAGACTTTCTTGTTGTAAACTCCTTCGGCATTCCACTGTAGTATGTTGAGTGTCCGGGGTATTTGGTCAATAGCTCTTAACCTACTCCTCTGTGCCTTGACTCCACAGAACAGGGGAAGGTGACCACCAGTAGTCATGGGTGGACCCCCTCGAGGCAGGGGCCCGGCACTATCACCGCCTGATGGGACTTCGCGGGATTAGCACCATAACGATTAATTTTGATTTGTGACATCATGAATTAAGTTACGTTGCACTGCTTTGTCAAGCCTGTGGCTCTGTACATCCGATTTCGACAAGCATTTTTTCGGGATGCTTTACCTAGCCTTTGACTGTCCCCAGTCTACCTACAAGGCAGCAGGTTTGTGTGTCTCTTCGTCTGGTCCCTCTCCCTTGACCTGTCCGACATGGGTGACCCTACCAGTAGCTGTGCTACCGTCGGCATAGCTCTGGGGCTCATTGGAACGCGTAAGCCCCTCTACCTCGTCACGGCGGACACACAGCAGAGGGGGGTTGCCATATTTAATTGCCTGGCGTATTTTGTTGCATCTCGTCAGTTGTATACTGCGGTTATATATCATATGCAGTGAATACATGAATCATATGTTGACTGGCTCGTATATAACACATATAGTCTCAGATCGTGTTCAAATGCATATGTAATATTGCTCCAAATTTGAAGAATATCGCAACGATAGATAATTCTGCAGTATGCACCCGGCAAGATGCAGCAAAATGTGCCAGGAAATAAATCGTGCATTTTATTGTCTGTGGCTTCTGTGTGGAAATATTTCAGTGAGTCCAGAGTTGCGGGAAAGGCGCTGGCGCTAGATGACGCTCATTGAGATATCCTGAGGATAGTGTAACTAGACACTCCCTTGTCTGGAACCACAGGGCAAACGAAATAGTGGGAGACCTAACTACCATAGAACCTGTGCTTGTGTATAGTTGTGAAACCTTGACAATGAGCAGACAATTTGGAAAAAAAAAACATCTAATAGCCGTGGAAATATGGTTTCTAAGGAGAAGGCGATTAATTAGGGGGCTGCGTGGTCTCGAGGTATGCTGTCCGCCTCGAGTGCTGGAGGTCCCGGGTTCAAGCCCCGGTGATGACCGGGATTTTTTTCTCGTGGACTTCTAGTAATAAAATTTCCCCTGGTCTCTGGGTAGTGAGATCGGACGCCCGTGTGTATTGTTGCGCACGTAAAAAATCCCTTGACAGTTGGAAATCGAAGAGGAGTAGCCTAACGGCGCTGCCCGGGCAAAATTTCGAGTTAAAAATCTACCCAAAGTATTTCAGGATCCTCGCCGGTGCTACGGAGTTCGTGCACTGAGCTGAGTTTCCCCAGACTCAGGTTTGAGTTAGGAGGAGAACGGAGCACTTATGGGTTGTACCCGTGTGCCGTGACATTGATCCATCGACTAAACTAAACTAAACTAGGCGATTAATACCATAGACAGAAAGAAAAACCATTGAGCAAGTCCTACAAGAAGCAAATGAAAACCGTAAACTGAATAGATAAATAAGACATAGACAGTCAAAATTGTTTGGACACGCTGAGAAGAAATAAATTAGAGAACTTGGTGACAGCTGGTAAGATTGAGAGGAAATGAACAAAGGGAATGCAGAGAAGTAAATATATCTCAATGGCTTGGCCACATGGTCGAGACGAGAACACAGAGCTGATCAACGACTCTGGTGATCGTTGATGTGGCGAAACGTGACCGCCCATGCTTATTGGCATGGCACATGATGATGATGAAAACCACAGGGAGGAGAGAATTACAGACAGGGATAAACTACATGGGAGGACATGGGGGGAGTGGTAAATGACAGGACGGCTTGATGTGAGTTGATTGGAGGGCCCATGCTCCAGTGAGGGATACAGAACGCAAGAAAGCGTGGTGTAGATGTGTTAAATTCTAAGAATGTAATATACACTAGGTCAGCAAGTATTTGAGGCCGGGATGTCTCTTCGGTTATGTATTGTGTTATTCTTTCACGCTCTGACACATTTGTTAGTTAGTCCGTTAGTTTGTCACTCTTTCAACTTCACGGCAAATGTCGCCCCATTATGCTCCGTGAAAATCACACAAAATGCTCCTTACTGCCCCATGTAAACAGTGGAACAGACAAGAGTCTCGACAAACCAACAGCCCGCACAGGTATACTATGCATAATGCCATTGCTAGAATGCCAACACAAAAGTCCGTCACGAAAAATACAGTTCATCGTCGATGGAAGCGTTCGGCACTAGAAAACTAGCAGCCACACATTATTGCATAAAGCAACCCAGTTAGTTCAGCGACCGGCCAGTCGCCATTTTTCTAAATTTACAGTTCACGCTAGAAATAACCGCGGACAGATGTAGAAGCACTCCACACGAAAATCACAGCTCACTGTGTCGCTCCATACACTCACCCAAGTAGCAGGGCGACGGAACCATGCACTACCAGTCCAATATTAGGAAAGTTCGTAAGCAAACCATAGACACAATCTTAAACACTCCAGAAGCCTTAACAGTTCAACCGCCTATCCTCCATGTTGGGGACCGGAGGGGAAACACATTTACAACAACTCAGTGTATAAGACTTCTACTGCTGGGGTGAGGTACACCTCTTAGCCACGGCGCCGCCCATCTCAATACACAATATTGACTATTATATCGTCTCAGTAAAATATGTGTCTGTGATTTCTCTCAACGAGGTTATCGGCATCAGTGACCAATACCCTGTACATTTGGGCAGCCATCTTGATCTCCCAGCATGCTGTACTCTAGACCGAAGAAATTCCACACATTTTCCAGCAGCGAATACAACTACATCATTTCCTACAACATCCAGCAGCAGCATCTCAAATCCAACATCCAATGCCACAGCTCCACAACCCACGTGTCACAGCTACGTTGCCGATGTCTTCTTCTTGTCCTTTCTGGAGTTTCTATTTACTTTTGCCATTGCGTTTGGCCTGGTAAGATTTAGGAGCAGCATTTTCTTTCCAAATGTGGTAAGTATGGTCATTATCGTTTTCCTTGATTGCCTTACTTATTTATTCACTTTGTACCTACATGTTGACTATCCAGATCTGTTTTCCCTAGACAGTGAAATTTTTTTTTAGCAATTTAGAAATTATGAGATTAATCACCATTGGGGGAACATAACATAATTAACAATAGATATACAGGCGATACAGGATTGATTGCAGACGATGAATATAATCTGCAACATTTCCTAGATGCGGGTGGTGTACACAGTGAACAACTGTGGCTAGAATTAAATTATAAGAAAATATAGATTATGATCGTCACTAGGAGGAAAGAAATGCCATAATGCAATATATTAGGAAAGAGGAGTATTCTTAAACAAGTGAATCGGTACAACTCTCTCGGAGCAGTCATAACATCAGACCGAAGTTGCTTTGAAGAGATTAGAACAAGATTTGCCAGGGCGAAGGTGGCCTTGTGCAAGATGGAAAACATACTGATCAATAAAAAGATGTCAATTGCAACGAGAAAACTGGTGTTTTGAGTCCTAATCGTTGTGATCTCGCATCAAGTGTGTTTAGTACGTCTTGAAACTGTCTTCGTGTGTGGAGCAGGATTACATTTTGGAGGACAGTAAATAAGAGTATTACATAAAGTATTAATATAATAAAGTATTCAGTAGGCCGTACGGAAGTTAATGTGGCAGAATGGGTTAGAGTACTCGTTCGTAAACATCCGGTGTGCTGATACCGAGGTAGCGATTCATCCCCTACACCAGTCGGCAGGACTAAAATGTAAACTCCTCGTCCTTCACTTTGGGACGTAAATTACAAGTACCTCTAAAGTCGGAGTGGCTTCGCTTATTACGCTGGTAATAGGGAGAGCTAATTCACATGCAAAAATCAATCCGGTGCACTAGAAGTGCTCAAACCCAGCGAACATCAAGAAAAAAAGGAGGCCATCAAAATCCACAGTTATCAGTGTCACAAGGTCAAAAGGTTAGGACATGTCACACGTCATCACAATCTCTCACAGGTAACCCTCCGGGAAACAAACCATGGCAAATGGAGAACAGGAAGGCACAGAAAATTCAGCACTGAAAACATTAAAGAATGGACTGTCAAAAAAAAAACTGTCATCTACTGCCTATAGCTCTCTAAATGAATTTTTTTACAGCGAGCTGCGCTGTGGTAAACTCTCTCAAGATGGCCAGAGGAAACGCTGTAAATACACTCTTGAAATCTCACTAAAAGCTTTTGGAATTCATCACGACACTTGAGAGACTGCTGCCAAAGACCGAAATTCATGGCGCACATCATTACGCAAGGGTGTAGTCACTTGTGACGCAAACAGGACTGTAAGAGCTGTGAAAAAGAAAAGTTAGACAAAAGAACCATTGCATGAGATCCTCCTCCTGGAATGTCAAGCACTCGTTGCCCACATTGTCACAGAACATTTCGAGCCAAAATATACCTTACCAGTCATTTTAGAACTCACGGCTCCAAACTTTCAACCCCACTGCATTAAGTGAATGGTCATCATCATTCTTGATGGACAATCACCAATACTACCATGCGGTGTAGGATATGGGGGCCTTGAACCCGAAGAGTTAAGGCCGCCCGGCTAGTGCAGTCGCCGCGATCTGTTCAGGTTAGGGTTTTCTTGTTGCCGCCGACAGAAAAAAACATCTACATCTTACCGAGTATTCGAACCCTAGTCTCCTGAAGGAGAATCGGACATTCTAGCCAATTGGCCAGAAACTCCTCAAAGAATGGACAGGGTGTAGTATTTCGACGCTCGTGCATTTCGGTGAAGGCAGAGGGCAGTGTTTGGCTCATATCTCTGATGCCATCGTCTTGACATCTCTTGCGTCTGAAGGTTAGAGGTGAGGGGAAGATGGGTCTCTTACTTGAAAACTGGTTCAGGCTCATGTTGTTTTGACAACCTTCAAAAAAGTGGATGTTGGAGTCAGAGGTCTGCAGGCGTAGATGTGCTGGATGGATGGAGTAACACGGCGGCGTGGAAGTATTCTTCAAGAAAACACTGGACAAATATATATGGAGGAACGTGGCCGCATGTGCCGTTCGTCATGCACATGACACTGATGGCTATAAAATTTAGTTCCATGTTTTAATGTGTTTGTAATTCAGTTATTGTTCTGCCGTAGTTGGCCACGTCCGCTGATGTGTGACCTGTTGAGAGAGGAGACGAGGGGAGGGAGGTTTACAACACATTCCACTCAAGTGATGACGTTCTCTAGCGGCTACTTTGTGAAGATTGATTTATCTCTCATGCTCTCTTCCTTCCTTCCATACTTCTTTCTTTCCTTCCATACTTCTTTCTTTCCTTCCATCCATACTTCCTTATTTCCTTCCATCCATACATCCTTCATTCTATCCATGCATCCATCCAAGCATCCATCCAAGCATCCATCCTTCCTTCTTTCCGTCCATTTAGTCTTCCTTACGTCCATCCATCCTTCCATCTATCTATCCATCCACCATCTTCTCTTCCTTCCATCCTTCCTTCCATCCATCCATCCTTCTTTCCTTCCATCTATTCATCCTTCTTTCCATCCTTATTTCATTCCATCCTTCCTTCCATCTATCCATCAGTCCATCCATTCATTCATCCTTCCATCTATCCTTCATTCCTTCTTTCCATCTATCCATCCTTCTCTCCTTCCTTCCTTCCATCCATACATCCTTCCATCCATTCACACCTCCATCCATCCTTTCATCCATCCCTGCATCCATCTGCCAAAAGGTGTATTAGATACAATAATAAACATCAGCAAACTCGTTGTCCAGGTGGAACCAAATGAACAGAACCTGGAAGCAATGTGCTAACAGCATTGACAACTAGAAGCCGGCTGACGTGTCCAATATGTCAATATTTATTTCCGGTGAAAAGCTTGTGCTAAATATGAATCATAATACTAATAATACTAATAATCATCAGAATACTGTTCCCGTACAGCCGGGAGGGCCGGTATCGTAGCAATAAACATAATCACACCGCTGAACCTACTATTCAAATCCTAAGACAATGTCTCACCGCCTAGCGTCGGTTCTAATGCCTCTTATCGGTTGACCGTTCTGTCACCTTAGCCATTCTCGCCGAGTCCTAATTTACACATTCATGGCCAGCCGTTGGTCCTGACTGAGAGGAATAATGCTTAACTTATCTAGCTCTTCTACCAAATAGTTCCTAGCTATCACTGCCATCTCCTGAAGGTTTGTTGACGATCTACTCTCCTTTAACAGACTCATGCCGCCTTCCGTGCCGCCAGCCCAAGGTCTACTCTGTTGTTGCTAAACTAACCCCTGTTACGTTTTCTACCTTCTCACGTCACTTCGCGACTTTTTCTATCTGTTGGTTCGAGATTACTTCTCAGATTCTTTGTGACTTATTCATTACGTCAATTCATTCTGACTCGCTACATGGCACCATCCATGCACCCATTCTTCCTCTATCCTTCCTTTTTTCTTTCCATACATCCATCCAACCTTCTTTCCTTCCACCCAGCCATCCGTCCATCCAAGCATCCTTCCTTCCTTCTGTCCATCTGTGGTATGTTAAATAGAAATTGGAGAAATGTATCCCCAAATCTCACTTGCCAGTTCTGGAAATGACAGATATGGTGAGTTTCCCCAAGGTATAAAGTCAAGGTTTTATAGTAGAAGGCCAAGAGAGCACATTGAAAGTCACCGCATTCAGAAAGGATAAAGCTCACTGTCAACTGTCGTCCCTGGGGGAAAGTGGAGTCGACTAGCACACCTTTAAAATCCTTCTTATACTTTGGAAATATTGTCAGACCTTTGTCTACACTCCCCCGTTATGTCTTTTACTCACTATCTCTCTCTATCACTCTCTCTCTCTCTCTCTCTCTCTCTCTCTCTCTCTCTCTCTCTCTCTCTCTTTTATTCCTTCATAACATACCCCTATTCACTTTCCTTCAGAACATACCCACATAACTTTGTCCTCCAATAAATACTAACATTATTTATTGAATTAAAAAGTGTCATGGTTGTGTATAGAGTGTATGTAAAGATGTTGTGGTTGTGTTCTATCCTGTAGGTGAGATAAGAGTGACACTCTAAGATCCACATCATAGTTTTCATCACTCAACGGCATATATAGTCACCACAGCACAGAACTGGTGTACGCTCACCCGGTCTAATGTCTCTCTGAATGATGTTGATGTCTTCACAATATCCTTGACAATGGTAGAATTAAACAGTTTGTCTCTCCTTGTGGAATATCTGATAACATGAACGATATGATATTTCAAGTAATGTTTATACCTCCGATATCATTGCATGACGTATCGTCTCTATATGGATGCATAATTACCAAGACTGTCTTTAGAATATGATTTATTCACGGTGTTCATTTTATTCATTACTGTTCTGTTTATCTGATAATAAGTTCTGGTCTTACGGCTTCTTCATTTGAAAAATAGTTCCTGAGAACAATATTGAGCTTCAGCTCTATGCTTCGGTACACTTTATTCTGCTGTAAGTCTATTAGCCAGACGTTCTTATAGGCATCTGTTACTTCTTTGAATTTGCTGACCTGTATGTATGATATCAGACTTCAATCTGGCCGATATGTATTACTACACCAGCCTAGGGTCCATTCTTTCTTTTCATGAGTGTTGCTATTGCTGTGTTCAGGGAACCTTATACTATCTATTGTAGTCCATGAATTGAAACACAAAAGCACATAAGCACCACTGTCCCATCGCCTCTAAACAACTAGGGACCTAGTATTTCTTTTCTGAATACGGACGAATAGAACAATTCTCCTTCGAGATGGAAAAATTGGGCACACACTAAACCAAAAAAAAAAAAAAAGTTCCCAACTATTTATACCTTGGTTCCAATTCTCCGTTCTTTTTGATGTTTCTACATCAATAATCGAATTTGCCGTTATTTCCCCTTAAAGGTTTGTGAAATCACGTATTCGCTCTTGTCCGCTCAGTCCAGTTTTTCCCACACATCGTACCTCAAACATTTTCAACTCTTTGATCAATGACTTCTGTTCACAGTATTTCCACGCGATCACTGTTTGATCTAGCTCCGAACTTCCCGGAGATAAACGATGTTTCTGGGCACCGGTGATTCTCTGTTTAGTCCGATACGGACTCTTGTCTTTGAACTTTCCCGGTAGACAATTCTTCCGTTCCCTACGGGACTTCGCTTCCGTGTCCAATACGTACGACCAGTGTTTGAAGTCACGATCGCTGTCTTTCTGAAAATTACAGGACCGTCACTTTTCACATAACTGTTTCTGTCATTTAATTCATCAGGAGCGACACCTGCCAGCTATCTCACGACACTCACTCTGGTTAGACTGAAAGCGTGTAGTCTCCCTGCCACATATAGCTCTCTCGATCTGTTATAAGTGATGTAGTAATATCATTTATTACACAAGAAAGCTATACACACATCAACAAGAAAAGTGAACAACTCAGTGTAATAAGATAATAATATTATAATGGAAAATGGGGGGAGGTGTATGTTCGAATCGCATCTCAAAATTACAAAACTCAAAATCACAAAATACATAATTTCTTTAACTATTAATCACAGGTGGTTAACTAAACTGTTCTATTCATCACCTGTGGTTAACTAAAATGTTCTACTCATGAAACTCGGAATGAAAAAGCACTGTACTGCATCACAGATTAAGTTGATCCTCTTCTCCTCTGGGCTAACGATATAATACTCTGGCTAATCACTCCAAATGGGGTGGATATAAAACATCTCTGAGAATCTTGGTAATTGTGGATCCCTGTTGGGTCGAAGTTATTTACTGTTGACTGTCAATGATGTGAACATGATTATACTCAACTTGAGTCCATAAGGTTGGCGTGGATCTGAGGTCGGAGCGGTCATTACTGTTATATGGGCCTTCACTCTTCATGTAGCATAAAGGTACAGTCCTTCCTCCTTTACATTGTTTTTTTTTTTTTTTTGTAGTTGTGCTTTGGTAAAGCTCTCAACCTACTTCTCGTTTTTCAGTGATTCATTCATTCCTCCTTTACTGAGGACTTCGACCCTCCGGATGCTAATGTTCCTCGTTCAAGAACGCATCACGTGTAAGCCATTAGACCACTACCTTCTGTCAAAAACATGAACACAAACAGGTATACATTTGCATAATAACGGGTAAGGGGGTGAAGAAAAGGGAGACGGTATTACTACCCAGAGGTGGGCTCGCCAAACCCTCTCCTCTGGTGAGTGGTCACTCCAATGATTGGATGTGACTGATACCTACATATCATGATAGGATATAGGTATCCTACTCTCATGGGGGTAAGACATGTCTCATTCCATTTGTGCACTGAGTATAATTCTCATTCTTGCATTCATTGACCCATTTGCCTAGTTTACAGGGTCCATCTCGATGATGATATTATAACAAAGTCCTGATATCACCTCCCTCCAGTATATAGGGTTTCATAAAATCATACACATACAAGATATAGATCCATATGTATATGAGCATCATGTACATTAATACATGAAAAGGAGATTATAAAAAAATAGTAATGGGAACATCATAATAGATCTTCGCATAATCATAGAATAGTCAAAGAAGATGTGAATAAATGAGAATTATATTTTTCCTAACAGGTGTGTAATTATCCAAGAAAGACAATCTTATATATATATTCCACATCAAAAGGAAAATAATCATTTTATGTCTTTTAGCGAGACTGCATTCACTAACCACACTCTACATAGAAATAAATATTACTTTCCTTATTGTCTATCAATGTAATATAAGCTAGTTCACTACAGGCGTTCACTCGCCTCTGATAAAAGAAGGACACAATTAACTCCCAACGAAAACACAACGTTCCTCTAGATTTTCATTTTCTGGACTGCCCTGAATCGGAAATCTCTTAGTAAATTTCATCAGCCTGTCTCAATTTACATCAGCTTATGCTAATTTCGCTCCCGCTTCAAAAATAACACCATTCCTTTTTTTTTTTTTTTCATTTCCGGGCACTCTTGCTCGCTTCATATTGTGCAAGTGGCCGCCTGTAAGATTCTCAATGTTGAGGCTGTATTATTACCGTATCATTCAGAATGATGTAGTGGCTGAGACATAATAATGTCACACCATCCATCCATCCTTCCTCCCTTCTATTTATCGATCCATCCATCCTTCCTTCTTTCCCTCCATCCATCCATCCATCCACTCTCCTTCCTTCTTTCGTTACATCCATCCAGCCATCCATCCATCCATTCTTCCTTCCTTCTTTCCTTTCTTTCTTCCTTACCACTCATTCATCCAAAGTTTCTTCCATCCACCCATCCACACTTCCTTCCGTTTCCTTCCTTCGTATATTTAATGTTTGTGGTTTTAACTCCAGTTGTCCATGTTATTGTTGAACCCTTCATCACCTCAGCCTGGTGTATCCTCTCCAGGTGCGACAGACGCTGAGTGACTTCGGAGTTCTCATTGCCATCCTAGTGGTTGTCGGTGCTGACGTGGCGCTGCAGATCGACACCCCCAAACTCACCGTTCCTGACACGTTCTCGGTAAGATGTACACAAATATTCATTTTCTGTTTGATCTGGTTTAGCGTCTGTGTTGCACCGTGTTTTATGCGCCTACCGACTTGTCTTGCACTGTGTTTTATGCGGCTACCAGCTTGTTTTGCCCCGTGTTTTATATGGCTACCGACTTGCGTGTTGCACCGTGGTTTATGCGGCTACCGACTTGCGTGTTGCACCGTGTTTTATGCATCTATCGACTTGCGTGTTGCACCGTGTTTTATGCGGTTACCGACTTGCGTGTTGCACCGTGTTTTATGCACCTACCGACTTGCGTATTGCACCGTGTTTTATGCGGTTACTAGCTTGCATCTTTGCACCGTGTTTTATGCGGCTACCGACTTGCGTGTTGCACCGTGTTTTATGCGGCTACCGACTTGCGTGTTGCACCGTGTTTTATGCACCTACCGACTTACGTGTTGCGCCATGTTTTATGCGCCTATCAACCTGTGTATCCACTTCAGCTGGTATTTGCAAAGAGACATTAAAGACCTCTGTTAATCCAGTGAGATATATCGGGTATATCATGCTCATTCATTCATTCAGTAGCATGTCCTTTGCAGAACCTCGCTCCCATAACAACCTTCCGGAAAACCTCTCGGTCACAAGCAGGATGTCCCGCGTCTGATATACCCATCTGGAGATCATCCGCCACATACTGCACCCATCTTCTCTTTGGCCTTCTCTTCCTCTCTTCCCGGGCATATACCCCTCCTTATTGTTCTCTCCAAACTTTCGTGACGTTTCAAGTGATCAAAATATTTCAATTTTCTTTGTTTTATCTTCTTTAATAGCCAACCTTCTTCAATATTCAGCTCCTAAAGTATGGATGCATGTGTTCTTTTCTTTATCCAAGATATTCATAGAACTCGTCTACAACATTTATATTCAAAGGTATTATGCGCTGTTCAGCTTGTTTAGTAAGTGTTATATCAAGCTATCCCCCATATGTTATAGACCAGTGGTTCCCAAGATTTTCAAGCAGAGGGCCATTTCAACTATTTTCGGTAGTTAAGCGGGCCACAACGTTATAAAATTATAAAGTTCGTGCAATAGCATTCTTACCTTTCTTAACTTTCATCAACAAAATTCTAAAACTTTAAAGACAGTCAGTGTCAGTGCTACTCTACTGTCATGTTTTGGTTTAAAATCAAAAGTTAATTTAACAATAAATTTTAAATCAGTTTCGAAAATCTCTATTAATATAATTAATTTACAATTGTAACTGTTCTTCATAATCAGTTACTTAAGTTAAGATGCCAGTTTATCAATGTCCTGGTACAAATCTGTTGTGCCCAAAGTCATAAGCGCATCTAGGTTACTGTCGGTGAGTCTGGAACGTAGCTTGTTTTTTATAACATCCATTGCGGAAAATGACTGCTCGCATCTGTAAGTCGAACCAAAACGACAAATGTATCTCTGAGCGAATGAACAAAAGTGTTCAAATTGTTCGACAGACAATAGTCGCCAGAATGAAATCGTATGATCAGCTGAAGGTTGCGAACTGAACAGGCGCATTCGATAATATCTTCACATAACAACCACGAGCAGAGTAAATTATCGCACGCGGGCGGGAAGGACCGAGTGCATTTTTTGAAATTATTAAAATATATTATTTTAAATAACGAGGCCTCGCGTGCCACTTACTAACATCTGGCGGGCCACAAGTGGCCCGCGGGCCGTGGTTTGGGAACCTCTGTTATAGACTAATCAGTACTGGATAAATAATGTGATCAGCGTCAGCCCGATCGCCTCTACCACCTGGTAGACATTTCCTGGTGCCAGTTTTAGGCTGGGTCAACCTGGAAGCGCGGGTCAATTTCAAAACTCAGCCTCGATAAGGATTTCAAACACGTGACCTAGCCACTGCTCAGTAACATCCCCCAGTCAGCTTTTGGCCGTGTGGGAGATAATAGTTGCCCTCAACTCTTACAGAAATATCAGGTCATCATGTTTAGATTGTGCTTCCTTGCTTGCTTGCTTGCGTTCGCTGGCTGTGAACTCCGGCGTGAAGTCCTGTATGTCGGATGAAGACATCCTGTTGTTCAACATCAGTGTGATGTCATTCATACAGGACCTGAGGTTTGCGTGAGTATCCGTTGACCCATGTCTGGCTTATTGGTGTGCAGACTGGTGGTTCCTCGCCGTGCAGGCAGATACTCTCCGACTTCGGAAGAGTTTAGATTGTGAACCGGGCACAACAGTTTAAAATAGCATCCGTATGACAAGCTTAATTCCTTAATTGACATGGGATGACTACTTGTCTTAAGCGACTTCCCGTATCGGTCATGGGCTTATCATCATCCAGTGCCTTGCCGGCTGGCGTTGGCGATCAAGCCCCTCCACAAATGCTGAAAATTCATTGGACAGCCAAAATGAGTAATCTTGATATTTTTTACAAATTACATGAGTCACAAAGACAACTTATCACAAACATAAGAAAGAAGCGGTCAGCATTTTTCACTACATTATGAAAAGACAAAAACTGAAACATGTTGTGACAACCGGAAAGATTTGTGGAACGAGAGAGAGAGGAAAATATCGTGAGAAAATTCTTGACAGTCTTGTGTCATGGCATGGAAGGGAGTCAATGCACGAATTGATCCATGCCGTCGGAGATCGCAGTTTGTGGAGGGGCATGATCGCCTACACAGCCGGGAAATCACTGGATGATGATTCACGTAGATGTTTTAGTTATGTCTCACTAGCCTACGTCTAATGTTGCCGGGGCCCATACAGGGGAGCAAAGAATAATAACACTGTTGCCTACCATGCACGTCGTAAGAGGCGACTAAGGAGGCTATGGTTCCGTCGCCCTGCTACTGAGTGAGTGCGTGGCGCGACACTGTGAGCTGTGAATTTCGCGTGGAATGCTTTTGCTTCTTCCGCCGTTGTTTTTAGGGTGAACTGCATGTTCGGAACGATGACGGCCGGTTGTTGCTGGATTAACTGGTTTGCCTTTTCGGCTCACGAGTGCTTTTTTCAGGAGACTCCCGGGAGTCGTCGCTGTAGCTACGGTGGTTGTGCTTTGTGCAGCGCTTTCGGTGGGTCGCCCTGCGGAAAGAGACCGAGCCACATGGGATAAAACTCGGGTCAATGAAGTCTTTCTGGTGACTGCCGTTTCCATCGACGATGAACCGTATTTTTCGTGTTGGCATTCTGGCGGCGGCATTGTGCACAGTGTACCTGTGTGGGCTGTTGGCTTGCCGAGACTCCTGTCTATTCCATTGTTCACATAGGGCAGTGAGGAGCATTTTGTGTGATATTCACTGGCACAGGAGAGGAGCAATATGGGGACAACTCGTTGCCGTGAAGTTGGAACCGCAACTAACTAACTAACTAACTAGCCCATGAAGAAATCGGGAGATCCATATGAAGCAATTACAGAACCAAGTGGGACAATTAGAGCACCAAGGCCACTAGAAAGAATGATGCATATCGCCCACTGTTTTAGATTTCACATTTTCCGCTTCCCCTTTGAGTTCCAGAAACAGAAATATCAAGTTTGACTACCAACAGGTTTTCTTGGCTTGTTTCTGTGTCTAATATATGAGCGGTGAATACCTGGTATGGTCGAGACAAGAACACGGAGTTGATCCACGACAATGGTGATTACAACTGTGGACTATCTGATCGTGTCAGATGGCGAAAGAGACCGCCCACTCTTATCGGCATGGCATGTGATGGTGATAATATGCGTGTATTATGCGGTTATTTGTGTATGTTTGCTGGTATTTTTGGTCACATGTGTGTTTGTATGTTGAAGCCATCTATCTATTCAAGTAAGTATCAAGCACTGTTTTTCATACATTATACAATTTTAATTCATCTCATCTCATCTCATCTCATCTCATCTCATCTCATCTCATCTCATCTCAATCATGTTCCTCTTGTACCTTGCTGTGTCGAGGTGAAGTATAAACAGCGGGAGAGTGCCCGCTTATGGGCTTCATATATCGATGTTCCCATGGACTGTTATTCAATTCATCACACGTAATTTAATGTTCATAGTATTGCCTTTTCTGGCAAATGCATTCAACACTCATAATAAATGTATGAAAGATGAGTGCCAGGAAAGTCAGAATATAAGGCAGGGATATTCTATATACTGATAAATAGCACATATCTGGAACCAGTTTTAAAATCTCTTTAATATCTTAGAAATCTGGTCACAGAAGACGGCAGAATAGACACAGAAATCGAAATCAGATGTCGAAAAGCAAGTGCGCTTACATATTAACTATAACCCTTGATAATAAATAGCATATTCACACCAATCCTATGCTATTAATCTCAAACTTGGACACTATCGAATTCACACTTATGCAACATCAACACATGTGAGATGAAATGCTTGAGGAGGGCTGCCAACTTAACTATCCGAGACTGTAGGTCAGCATGGCCGAATAGATAAGAACGCGTGTTCTTAAACACCCTGTGTGCTGATGCCGAGGTAAAGGGTTCAACCCCTACATCGGACAGTTGGACTAAAATGCTGACCTATCGTCCGTCCTTGACTTGGGGATGTAAATTACAAGTACCTCTGAAGTCGGAGTGGGTTCGCCTGATGGCGAGGGACATTGTTAATAGGGAAAGCTAATCCACACGCAAATGTCAGTCCAGCACTACTAGAAGTAGTATGTATGGACTACGAGTTCAAAGCGCAATAAAAAACAACAAACAACAAATCTAGACCGAGTCAGAAATGATGTTGTCAGACAGACAGTGGGGCCAGCGCCGTGCGGTAGATGTTGTCAGACAGACAGTGGGGCCAGCGCCGTGCGGTAGATGTTGTCAGACAGACAGTGGGGCCAGCGCCGTGCGGTAGATGTTGTCAGACAGACAGTGGGGCCAGCGCCGTGCGGTAGATGTTGTCAGACAGACAGTGGGGCCAGCGCCGTGCGGTAGATGTTGTCAGACAGACAGTGGGGCCAGCGCCGTGCGGTAGATGTTGTCAGACAGACAGTGGGGCCAGCGCCGTGCGGTAGATGTTGTCAGACAGACAGTGGGGCCAGCGCCGTGCGGTAGATGTTGTCAGACAGACAGTGGGGCCAGCGCCGTGCGGTAGATGTTGTCAGACAGACAGTGGGGCCAGCGCCGTGCGGTAGATGTTGTCAGACAGACAGTGGGGCCAGCGCCGTGCGGTAGATGTTGTCAGACAGACAGTGGGGCCAGCGCCGTGCGGTAGATGTTGTCAGACAGACAGTGGGGCCAGCGCCGTGCGGTAGATGTTGTCAGACAGACAGTGGGGCCAGCGCCGTGCGGTAGATGTTGTCAGACAGACAGTGGGGCCAGCGCCGTGCGGTAGATGTTGTCAGACAGACAGTGGGGCCAGCGCCGTGCGGTAGATGTTGTCAGACAGACAGTGGGGCCAGCGCCGTGCGGTAGATGTTGTCAGACAGACAGTGGGGCCAGCGCCGTGCGGTAGATGTTGTCAGACAGACAGTGGGGCCAGCGCCGTGCGGTAGATGTTGTCAGACAGACAGTGGGGCCAGCGCCGTGCGGTAGATGTTGTCAGACAGACAGTGGGGCCAGCGCCGTGCGGTAGATGTTGTCAGACAGACAGTGGGGCCAGCGCCGTGCGGTAGATGTTGTCAGACAGACAGTGGGGCCAGCGCCGTGCGGTAGATGTTGTCAGACAGACAGTGGGGCCAGCGCCGTGCGGTAGATGTTGTCAGACAGACAGTGGGGCCAGCGCCGTGCGGTAGATGTTGTCAGACAGACAGTGGGGCCAGCGCCGTGCGGTAGATGTTGTCAGACAGACAGTGGGGCCAGCGCCGTGCGGTAGATGTTGTCAGACAGACAGTGGGGCCAGCGCCGTGCGGTAGATGTTGTCAGACAGACAGTGGGGCCAGCGCCGTGCGGTAGATGTTGTCAGACAGACAGTGGGGCCAGCGCCGTGCGGTAGATGTTGTCAGACAGACAGTGGGGCCAGCGCCGTGCGGTAGATGTTGTCAGACAGACAGTGGGGCCAGCGCCGTGCGGTAGATGTTGTCAGACAGACAGTGGGGCCAGCGCCGTGCGGTAGATGTTGTCAGACAGACAGTGGGGCCAGCGCCGTGCGGTAGATGTTGTCAGACAGACAGTGGAGCAGCGCCGTGCGGTAGATGTTGTCAGACAGACAGTGGGGCCAGCGCCGTGCGGTAGATGTTGTCAGACAGACAGTGGGGCCAGCGCCGTGCGGTAGATGTTGTCAGACAGACAGTGGGGCCAGCGCCGTGCGGTAGATGTTGTCAGACAGACAGTGGGGCCAGCGCCGTGCGGTAGGTTGTTTCAGTATGGTGCATGTCTTCGAAATGCCGCACCCCCCCCCCACCCCCGGGGAAAGTTAATCCGGTCAACAAATGCCCGCAGAAGTCGGATGTGTCGGCCTAACGGCGCAAGAACGCAGCTTTGCTATAAACAGGCACAACGCAATCACGTCCGAAAAAAAAAACTCCGGATGAACGCAGAAGAAGAAGAAGAAGAAGAAAAAGAAGCAGAAGAAGAAGAAGAAGAAGAAGAAGAAGAAGAAGAAGAAGAAGAAGAAGAAGAAGAAGAAGAAGAAGAAGAAGAAATGCCCCGCCTAAATGAGGCAAGTCTCTTAAATTGCCCCCCCCCCACCCCACCCCCTTCCGTCTGATGCCGCCGCCTCTCTGTATGATGGCACTGCACGGGCCTGAGTGGGGTCAACACCTTGTGCCACATTTATTGAAAGTCAGAAGATCAAATAGTTCAGTCATCTCGTTAGAATGCAACACTATCAACTACCAGCACTGGCCCTACATAAGAGAAGATCTGCAACGAGATCAAGAGGATGCCCGAGAAGAAAATGGATTGACGACATCAAAGGCATTTTACAATCACACGGAATAACACTATCTATAGTGTGTTTATTTTTGTCTGCCCACATATAAAATTCCATATCTCAGTAACCAACTGAAGGAAAATGATGAGATTTAGCATATAACCTTATCATTATGTCCACCCAACAAAACAATTTTTGTTCAGGAGATTTTACTGTAGATTTCAAAGTTTGTTTATATGCGGTATGTAATTTACGGGTCAGAAATGAAGTTCATAATTTTAAATGTATTACAGCGTAGCCAGACAATCAGCGTTCAATGTTGAATATTTTACGTTTTTCACGGGATTGGCCTTATGCCAACCCGCGCAGTTTAAACTGGGACTGTTCAGAGATGTCGTCAAACTGTGGGTTATTTCATAAAACCTGATTAGTATTTTTTTTTTTTAAATCTTACCACTTATCGCTAACATTGAAATTTGTGAATATGTTTCAATGGGATTGAGTGCGAAATTGTGTATACACTTCAAAGCATCGCTATGAAGTTGTACACATATTTTTGTATAGAAGCTGATCGCAGGAAACTGTTTTATACTATTACAAATTCTGAAAAAAGAACAGTGAATGCATTGGGTTTGAGTAAACGGTCATTTCGTCGATAGGTGCAAGAATCTGGAATTAAACCACCACGCAATAACCAAACGGTAGGTAGAAAGGTTATTGTAGACAGCTTTAACAAAGATATCATAAGGCGAGCTATTATTTAAAAAAAGTCTTTAAAAGGTCGCTTATAAGTCGACAGGGTCGACTTCATTGCACCGGGTTCTATCCCATATGGCTCGGTCTCTTTCCGCAGCGCGGAAAGAATCGCACAAAGCACAAACTCCGCAGCTCTAGCGACGACCCACAGAAGTCTCCGAAAAATTTAACTCTTGAACTGAAGGATGCGGCCCGGAATCGAACCAACAACCTTTAGAGTCCGAGTCAAAAGGCTTGACCACTTCGCCACGGAGATTCCTAAAATTATAATAATTTTGGATTTCTTCTTCTTCTTCTGCTTCTTCTTTCATCCGGAGTGTTTTTTTTCGGACGTGATTGCGTTGTGCCTGTTTACAGCAGAGCTGCGTTCTTGCGCCGTTAGGCCGACACATCCGACTTCTGCGGGCATTTGTTGACCGGGTTAACCTTCCCGGGGGTTTCTTAGGACGTTAGACTCTCACTGTTGTGGTGTTATCTCCCATCCCAGCTGGCCCATATAGAACAGCCAAAGGCATCCTGGTCGGCCCTCAAGGGAAGGCAGGGGCAGACCATGGGCATTCCCCGCCATCCAAGGAGGCTTCCATAATTGCAGAGCCATCACACAGCGCTCTGGTACTGGGCTCACCCAAGGAATCGTCACGTCCTGCACATGGCTGCTTAGCCTCACTTCCGTATATTGGGCCTTCCGTTCACCATAGGCTGTTCTTCCAGAAGCCAGAAGAATGCAGTTTGCAGATGACATCCACACAGTGAGCTTTCGATTCGGACTTTCCACGTAATGGATTTGCTATCCAAGCAATATTCCATTTTGTGCCACTAGGACACTTTTTCCACCTTTTATGAAGCCCACACAGTGAGCTTTCGATTCGGACTTTCCACGTAATGGATTTGCTATCCAAGCAATATTCCATTTCATGCCTCTGGGAGGCTTGTGTAACCGACATGCCTGTGGTATGAAGTGTGGCAGTCTAAATACTTCTTCATGTATATTTAAATGTCAACCTGAATACAGTTAAAGTAAGCTGCAGTCAACTTGAGCTTGTTGATATCTCCATAGAGCTTGTCCTCGAATGAAGCAGGTGTGGGCCAAAATATCTTTCTCTGTTCTGCATATATTGGGCACTCTTGCAGCAAATGTTTAGCTGTCATTTTACCAGTTCCACAATTACATTCATCTGTATCTCCTATCTTTAGTTTGTTGAACAAGTGGTATTTCAGCCTGTTATGTCCTGTGCGGAGTCTGAAGATTGCTACTTGTTCTCTCCGATCGAGTTTGTAATATGCATCATCCTTCTGGTGGCCTGGATGCTCTGATTCCCATTTGGTTCTATAAGTGCTTTTTATCAACCTCTTTGCCTCATTATAGGTTATGTCTATGTCAGGCTGTGGTAGTCGTCCGCCCTCTTTTGCCAGTCTGTCAGCCTCTTCATTTCCAGGTATACTGCAATGTGATGGGATCCACTGTATTACAACTTTTTTGGATTTCTGGCATAGACTATGGAGTGCTGCTATTAGGTCAGCTATTTCTGTGCTGTCATTGCTCTTCAGTATTGAGACAGCTGACTTTGCATCTGTGAAGATAGCTATTTGCTTCTCTTTATTTTCCTCCATCGAGAGCATTTCTGCTGCAGTTTTCAGAGCCTCTACCTCCGCTTTGAAGTTACTTGAGAACTTTCCAGTTGCCACTGAATGTGTTTTTTTCACTCCATTTTTTAAATTTAGGAGAATTCCTCCTCCTCCATTCTCTATTGAATTTTTGGCTGATCCATCTGTATATGCATGGGTCCAATTGCTGCTTGGATAATGTTCTTTTATGTAGTTTAGGGTTATTTCTCTTCTTTCGGTTTCATGCTGAGTGTTCTTTTTCTCAATACCAGGAATGTTTTCTATCATCTCAGGCAGTTGCTGCTGTCTCCAAGCTGGGCACTTGTCTGCATTGTAAATGTTTTTGACCGTTGATATGTTAAGTATTGGATCTGCCCTAATCTTTCGTTTTGCAGTTTCTACAAAGTTGCTACGCTTCAGTCTTCCCTTTCAAAAACCACCAAACCTTTTATACATAGGGTGGTCTGTCAATCTTCTAAATTTTTCAGCTTGTTGCTGGGCTCTGCTATCTCTTCTATCCTGCATTGGTTGTAAACAAGTGATCTTTTCTAATTCATTAATAGGCGTTGTCTTCAGGCTTCCAGTTATGATTCGCATTCCTTGATTTTGGACTCTACTTATTTTGTTAAAGTTTGACTTAGCTGCTGTTGCCCAAGCTGCAATGCCATATTCCAGTACTGGCCTCACCCGTCCAGTATATAACTTCTTGAGAACTTTCTCATCTGCTCCCCACGTTGTACCAGCAAGCTTTTTCATCATTGCCATTCTTTGCCTTGCTCTTGTTCGATTTTTCTCAACCTGTGTCTTCCATGTCAGGCGACGATCAAAGGTGACTCCTAGATAGTTTGGATTTTCTTCATGGCGCAATATTTTTCCATTCAATACCAGCTTAGGTTGTTGAGTTTTAGTTGAGAGGGAGAACACTGTGCATGTTGTTTTCTCCTCACTTATCTTCACTAGCCATGATTTTGACCAGTCCTCTAGCGCTAATAGGGCTTGCTGTATTCTGCTGTTAGCTGTACTAATATATTCTTCAGATGTCCATATGGCTAGGTCATCTGCAAAGGATGATGTGTGTACTCTGGCTGGAAAATTTTCCGTGATGTCGTTTATATATGCTAGGAATAATGTTGGTGAAAGAACTCCTCCTTGGGGGACACCTTGCTCCAATAGCATCATTTTGCTGGTTTTTCCTTGTACTTTTGTCCTGGCAGTTCTGTTCTCAAGGTAGTGGCTGATCCATTTGTACATTTTCCCACAAACATGCATTTTTTGCAGTTTTAATTTCAGTCCTTCCTTCCATACTTTATCAAATGCTTTTTCTAAATCTATCCAGGCCGCTAGCGTGTGCTTTTTCTCTTGGAAGGCATCCTCTATTTCCTGAGCTATATAGGTTATTTGATCTTCAGTGGATCTGTACTTTCTGAATCCTGCTTGGTGAGGTGTTAAGAGTTGGTTTTCTTCCAGATGCCATGTTAGCCTGCCATTGATAATGCGTTCCATTAATTTTCCTACACAGCTAAGAAGACTGATAGGTCGATAGCCATTTGGTTCTTCCAGGTCTTTTCCTTTCTTTGGGACTGGTATTAGTATAGCTTCCTTCCATGCCTGTGGGACTATTCCCCTCTTCCAGCTGTAATTTAGGACTGCTAGTAGTTTCTTTTTTGCCTTAGTGCCTAGTCCTATTAGCATTTCATTTGTGATTCCATCCTTTCCTGGTGATGTCTTCTTTTTTAGGGTATTCATTGCCTGTACCATTTCTTCCATTGTTAGATTTGCCATCATATATTCTGCTGCTGTCTCTGTATATCTATGATGTATCTGTTTATCTTTGATTGCTTTCTTCTGTTCGGCTGTAATATCAATGTGGTTTGCACTGGCATAGTGTTCCATTAGTGCATTTGCAGCCTTTTTTCCTGTAAGCAAGGCATTTCCTTGTTTAATTGTTATTTGTTTGTTTCTAGGTCCTTCATTGTTCATGGCTTTCACTAGTTTCCATAGTTTGTTTCCATCCCTGTCAAAATTCAGGTTTTCTGTTTTTTTCCTCCAACAATCTCTTGTTGTTTGATTTACTGTTCTTTTATATTTTGCTGAGATGGCTTTGAGAGAGATGTTCGCTTCAGTTGTTTGTTCTCTCTCTGCGGTCTTCCTAGCATCTTCAACTTTGTCCTCCAAAATTTGTAGTTCTTCAGTCCAGTATGGTTTGTAATTTTTCCTCGCTCCTCTTGGAATAGACTCAGTGGCCGCCTGTATTATTGCTCTGTTTAGACTTTCCACCATTTGCTTCATGTTGCCATATCGTGTATTTATGTTTTCACAATATTTGTCTGTTAGTATGGCAAATCTGTCCCAATCTGCTCGTTTGTAATTCCAACGGGGCAAAGGCTTTTGCTCCTGTGGAACATACTCCATATTTATTACAAGCTTGATTGGTCTGTGGTCACTACCTGCTAATTGGTCAAGCACATGGCGATCGATTTTGTGGAGGATGTCTCCTGTGCAGAAAGCTAAGTCTGGAGTAGAAGTGGTAATCCATCTTCTGGAGTAGAAGCTCGGTGTGTCATCCGCTTTGTTGAGTAGATGGAGATTTGAGTCTATTTCCCAGTCCTCCACTTCATCTCCTCTTTTGTCAGTATCTGGGTATCCCCATCTTTCTGAACGGCTATTAAAGTCTCCGACAACAATGCAATTTGTGTCAGTTATTTCCATGTTTGAGAGTGTAAGATCCTTATCTGCCGGGCTATACAGATTGTAAATTCTTATTTTCACGTCCTTTATCATTATATCAACACCTATAATTTCCGTTTGGTTGTCAGAGATCACAGATACTTCGCTGCAAGGTATTGTATTTCGTGTAAGTATTACAACTCCTCCCTTGTGTCCTTCGCGGTCGAAACGTGTGGCCTGATATCCCTCGACTGAAAATGTGCGATTGGCGTTGAGGTGTGTCTCTTGAATGCATGCCACATCTATTCTATCTTTATGAAGACGCTGTGTTAGGGAGGCTTTCTTGTTATAAACTCCTTCTGCATTCCATTGTAGTATGTTGAGTGTCCGGGGTGTTTGGTCAATAGCTCTTAACCTACTCCTCTGTGCCTTGACTCCACAGCACAGGGGAAGGTGACCACCAGTAGTCATGGGTGGACCCCCTCGAGGCAGGGGGCCCGGCACTATCACTGCCTGATGGGACTTCACGGGATTAGCACCATAACGATTAATTTTCATCTGTGGCATCATGAAATGATAAAGTTACGTTGCACTTCTTTGACAAGCCTGTGGCTCAGTACATCCGATTTCGACAAGCATTTGTTCGGGATGCTTTCCCTAGCCTTTGACTGTCCCCAGTCTACCTACAAGGCAGCAGGTTTGTACGTCTCTTCGTCTGGTCCCTCTCCCTTGACCTGTCCGACATGGGTGACCCTACCAGTAGCTGTGCTACCGTCGGCATAGCTCTTGGGGTCATTGGAACGCGCAAGCCCCTCTACCTCGTCAAGGTGGACGCACGGCAGAGGGGAAATTTTGGATTTTATATCCAGGATTATCCAGCATTATAAATATGCTCGATGCCAAGGAAACGGTGACTGTAAGAAAACTTTGGGTTTTGGTTCAGAAACGTTGGGCGGCGCTTACCAAACCCGACACCCCACATTGTGCCAACGGCTTCGGGCGGAAGAGCGCAATTGGGAGGGTACAAGCCTTAACCTGGTGCGAGGAAATGCAAGCTAAAGACAAAATTGTCATGGCAGGGCAGACCAGGCCCTAAGCCTTGGTTGGCGACTGGTCTAGGATCGAAGCTCCGACAGGCGGACAGTTAGAGCATTGCTTTGCTGATCCGGCAGCTTCTGCAGCTTGTCTTGTTCCAGATGTAGGGGTGTTACCTTTCCTCTGGAGTGAACTAGGCAGGCCGAGAGAGGGATCATGCTGCATGGGCAACACATGATCTCTATATTTTAGCCCAGGCTTTGTGCTATGGAGAGGCAATAACTCCATCCCTGGTCTTAACTGGTCTCGGAATCAAAGCGAGAGGCAACTGTTACGGGTTATAAGTCCTTGTCAGTTGGCGTAGACATGGGGCGCCACGCGTTGCCTCTGACGGTGGGAGACACCTATAGGTGTCACTGATCAGCTACCGCCCGCCTCAAGCTGGGCAGCCCCCCAGCCAATTGGGTGCTGATCCGCCACAGCCTGCCTGCTTCAATGGGTGCTTGGGGCTAGGACAAAATCTGAATCGCAGGCTGTAAAACCAATGCACCAGGTACAAACAAAAATAAAAATAGAAACCTCAAGCTACGGCTTGCAACCTGGAACGTGAGAACCATGTGTCCAGGATTTTCCACTGACTTGACCAATATTGACGATGTGAGAAAAACGGCTGTGATTGATGCCGAACTCAATCGTCTTAACATTGATATTGCTGGCCTGCAGGAGACTCGCCTCGCTGAGGAAGGGTCACTCAGGGAAAACAACTACACCTTTTTCTGGAAGGGTAGAGGGCAGGCAGAAAAAAGGCAACACGGTGTGGGCTTTGCAGTGAAGAATTCGCTACTGGGAATGATTGAAATTCCAGCAGGAGGAAATGAAAGACTATTGTCCCTGCGCTTGGCAACCTCTTGTGGGTTTGCCACCATTATTACTGCATATGCACCGACACTCGATTCCTCTGATGATGTGAAGGATTTGTTCTATGAGGAGTTAGACTCCGTGATCAAGGCAGTTCCAAAATTTGACTACATTTATATGCTCGGTGATTTCAATGCTCGTGTGGGCAAGGACTCGAGTTCATGGCCAGTGTGCCTTGGAAAATACAACATCGGTCGCATGAATGAAAATGGGCAAAGGCTGCTGGAGCATTGCACCAGTAATGACCTATGTATTACAAACTCTTTTTTTAAAACAAAAGAGATGCATAAGGTCACATGGAAACATCCAAGATCCGGCCATTGGCACCAGCTGGACTTCATCATCACACGGAGACAACATCTGAACCATATATCATTGACTCGTAGTTACCACAGTGATGACTGTGATACGGATCATTCTTTGGTTGTTGCAAGGGTTAGACTGAGACCAAAGAGAATCTACACAGCTAAACACAAATCTAGCCCCAGGATTAATATTATTAACACTCATGATCCTGAAAAGTGCTTTCAGTTTCAACAGCAACTTGAAGACGCTTTCACTGATACACCAGAAAATTGTACAGTAAATGCAAAGTGGGGTCAAATTAAGGAAACTCTTTATAAAACTGCCGTAGGGGTTTACGGCACTGTGGATCATAAGAGGCAGGACTGGTTTGCGGCCAACAGCGAGACTCTGCAGCCCTTGATTGATAAGAAGAAGAAAGCTCTCTTAAGAAACAAGGAAAGACCAACGCGTAACACTCTGAGTGAGCTAAGGCAAGCTAGGAAGGATGAGCAAAAGGCTGTCAGGCAGTGTGCAAATGATTATTGGATCAAGTTATGTGAGTCCATTCAAATCGCAAGTGATAAGGGAGACATAAGAAGCATGTATGAAGGAATAAAGAAAGCCTGTGGTCCAGTGATCAAAAGAAGTGCACCATTGAAAACCTTGACTGGAGAAATCATCACTGACAAGAAACGGCAGATGGACAGATGGGTAGAGCACTATTTGGAGCTTTACTCAAGTGAGACCAAACTAGCGGATGATGCCCTCAACGCCATAGAGGCTCTACCAACTCTTGACCACCTGGACACACTTCCCACCATAACAGAAGTTAAGTGTGCTATAAATGAACTTGCATCTGGCAAGGCTCCAGGTAAGGATGGGATTCGAATAGAGGTTATCAGGAGTGGGCAAGACACACTCACTATACAGATCCACCAGCTAATAGAGCTATGCTGGCGTGAAGGACAAGTCCCACAGGATTTCAAAGATTCAAGCATCATAACACTGTACAAGAACAAGGGCGATCGGAGCGACTGCAACAACTATAGGGGTATCTCACTTCTGTGTATTGTTGGAAAAGTATTTGCCAGAATTGTTCTGCGCAGACTTCAAGTCCTAGGAGATCAAGTCTACCCCGAATCACAGTGTGGCTTTCGACAGAACCGGTCTACCACTGATATGATATTCTCATTGCGACAAATGCAAGAAAAATGCCGTGAACAGAATCAACCACTGTTTATTGCCTTCATCGACCTCACAAAGGCATTTGATTTGGTCAGTCGTGAGGGTCTGTTCAAGGCACTAAAGAAGATTGGCTGCCCACCAACTCTTCTGTCCATTGTGGAATTGTTCCACACAGGCATGAAGGGTATAATCAAGTTTGATGGTGCAACTTCTGAAGAATTTGAAATCAAGAGTGGAGTTAAGCAAGGTTGTGTACTAGCTCCCACCCTCTTTGGAATATACTTTTCACTTCTACTGAAATATGCATTTCGTGATCAAGATGGTGGTATATACATTCACTCACGCTCAGATGGCGGCCTCTACAATGCTCAGAGATTGAAGGCTAAGACCAAAATTAGGAGGGTACTGATCAGAGAGTTGCTTTTTGCAGATGATGCTGCAGTTACGACCCACTCTGAGGAAGAATTGCAATGTCTACTATCTGCATTCTCCAATGCTTGTTCTGAATTTGGTTTAACAATTAGCAAAAAGAAGACACAGATTATGTCACAAGGTGCACATGGGGTACCATCAATCTTTATTGACGACGCCGAACTAGAGATGGTAGACCATTTTACATATCTAGGATCAGTGGTAAATGGCAAATTATCCCTAGATCAGGAAATCAACATCCGGATTGGTAAGGCAGCAACAACAATGAACAGGTTAAGAAAAAGAGTCTGGGAGAACAGGAAGCTAAAGTTATTATGCCTTTTTAAAGCACAAACTATCGTCTGTCAAGACGGCAAGGTGCCAATGGGTTCAGAAAGAACAATAACATAGAGCTATCCAAAACAACTTTGTGGAAAATTATAAGGACGTTATCTTCACTTTTAGAAAGTACAAGGGACGTAGAAATATTCTTTGCGAGCAACCGCATTTAAGAGCCATGAGAAGCAGATACTTACGTGAAATAAGGGACATGCGCAAAGAAAATTATGGCATAGTGTAATTGGATGAAATGTGGATCAATGCGCACCACACAAGTGATAAGGAATGGCAATCAGTGGATGGTCAGATGAAGCGATATGTGCCCAGTAGTATAGGACAGCTTTTGGTCATGGCCCATGCTATTAATACGCATAATGGCTTACAACAGAATGCTGGGCTCGTGTTCGTATCAAATCATGCAGACAATAGGGATTATCATAATAAGATGAATGGTAATATATTTAGAGATTGGCTCGAGAATACTGTGCTTCCATCCCTAGATAGACCGTCGTGTCCAATTATGGACAATGCATGATATCAATGTTGTTGCCCAAAAAGACAAAATACCTACAGCATCGAGCATAAAGGGAGCAATAAAGATATGGCTCCGAATGGAAAACATATCATTTCCAGAACGGTATTTCTAGCTAGAATTGTTGTCCCTTGTAAAACAGACGACAAAAAAGCAAGAAATATCAAATCGACAAGTTGATAGAAGAGCATCTTCATGGTTGCTTGAGACTTCCGCCGAACCACTCTCATTTTAACCCTATAGAACTTGTGTGGGCTAAAATTAAAGGACAGGTGGCAGCTGACAATACTATATTCAAATTGTCTGACGTAAACATACTAATCCAGTCCGCGCTATTAAATATTGATAAAAGTTACTGGGAAAATGTGAGGACCATGTGTTGAAAGAGGAAGAGGACTATTGGAGAAAGGATGGATTGAATTTTATGCAACCGAGAGCAGTCATCAACCTACTGAAATCGTCCGACACAGATTAAGGTCTGAGCAGATCGCAGACCTTAATCCGCGTGCGCGCTTAATGTGATATTTTGCTCTACCCATTCAGACGAATTGAAGGCCCTAAACATTACAGCATCCGCACAATGTCAATGGCAACAGTTTGTATTCCACGGTGATGAATTTTCAATTCCGCAAGCCCTCAGCGGTGACAAACAACTGGTATTGAAAAAAACAAAAACACACACACACACTAAGCGCATTGAATACCAACAGAAGAGTAATATTGCGGTGGAAACTGACATATCGTGGCATAACAAGAAACGTGAGAGCAAACACGTTGTCAAATTAGGGGACAACACACGTGCATACGAATCAATCTTCTTCTTCTTCTTTTCGTTCATCCGGAGTGTTTTTTCAGATGTGATTGCGGTGTGTCTGTTATGCGCCCTTGGGCCGAAACCCGTAGGCCAACACATCGACTTCAGCGTGCATTTTTGACCAGGTAGCATTCCTGGGAGACTCTCACTTTTGTGGCGCCATCTGCAACCATGCTGGCCAAGGTGGAACGGTCGAAGACAACGGTCATCCCTCAAAGGAAGGCAGGGACAGTCCATAGCATTTTCCGCCATCCAAGGTTGCTTCCATAGTTGCAGGGCCGACACATAACGCCCTGGATCTGGGCTCACCGAGGGAGATCTTCACGTCCTGCTCATGGCTGCTTTAAATCCTCACTTCAATATATTGGTCATTTCGTTTCCCCGGGTCATTCCCGCACAAACCAGGCAGGTTTGCAGACGGCATCCACTCAGCGAGTTTTCGGACATGTGCTTGTCGTTGCGCCCATCAGAGCTTTTCCAGGCTCAACAGACATTCAGAAAACTACCCAGTCAGAGCTGTTCCGAACAAGAGCGGCATTCGGAAACTAGGTAGTCAGAGCTGTTCCTAGCACGAGAGACATTCGGACGAGACATTTCACTCGGACGTAATTGCGTAGTGTCAATTTTTAGTTTGCCACCCGTAGGACGACACTTCCGACTTCCAGCGGGCATTTTTTAATGAGGTTAGCCATCCTCTGGTTTCGAGGCACGTTAGACTGTTGTGATGTCGCTAACATCTCAGCTGGTCAAGATAGAACGACGAACGACATCGTGGTCGGCCCTCAAGGGAAGGCAGGGGCAGACCATGAGCATTCCCTCGCTATCCAAGGAGGCTTCCATAATTGCAGAGCCGGCACATATTGCTCTGTGACTGGGCTCATCCGAGGAGTTGCCACGTCCTGCTCATGGCTGCTTTAGTTCCTCACTTCCATGTGTTGGGCAACTCGTTTGCCACTGATCGCTCAAGCACACACCAGGGACGGTCAGATTGCAAGCGACACCCACGCCCATCGACATTTGATAGGGCAGACATTTGAAAGATGCGTCGCCGGCACGTAAGGCCATGCGATCAGCACAAAGTTATCCAGAGTCACCAGTGGGAACGCCGCGCCCCGCGAAGGGCAACGACGATTGGTTTTGAACTAATAAAAGCGCTCTTTCCGCGAGGGTCGGAGCTTGGTAAGCATGTATTAGCTCTAGAATTGCCACAGTTATCCAAGTAGGATCGTGTCATCTAAGGAACCTCGACTGATTTAATGAGCCATTCGCGGTTTCACCGTGAGACAGTGTGAACTTAGACATGCATGGCTTAATCTTTGAGACAAGCATATGACTACTGGCAGGATCAACCAGATATCTATCGGACAGACGGACTATTCACGCACACGCAAGCCAAGAGTAGCATCGCTAAAGCGCGCCCTCCCGGTACAAGGTGATACATGCAAAACCACTGGACGCCTACCGACGAGCTTTGAAGCTACGCCGGCAGGACTAACCGAAAAAAAAGCTATACCAGCTTACTGACTGCAGGCCCACTACTCATCGAGAGAGAGTGGGCGCTTATCGAGACTTTGTCGAACGGTCGTACAAATTTTGCTCTTTTGCCCGCTCAAACCACGACCCTGGCTGCACGATGCGGTTACATTCTTGTAACGCCTGCCTCGCTAACTCACGTTGGCTGGGAAGATCCCATTTTGGTGCACCTCACACAGCCATCCGAGACAACGAACGCTAGACGCGGAACTGATCTAGCGAACCAGACCAGCCCCACCGAATCAATCTATAAACTACAATGAAAAGAGGACCAACATCTTGGTCGTTAAGAAGAAATCCCACTACAGAGACACTGACAACTATTTTCATAGTTCCGTCTCTGAACAGTTAACAGCAGAGTAGACAATCTTTCACGAAGACTCAAAGCGGGTCTGTCACCCATGTGTACGTGTGAACAAACTACACAGACAGCTGAACAGATCCTTAAAAATGGACACATGATGACTAAATTGCGGTATCATTTCTGGTCACTCCATACGCATATTAACGCACAGCTATTTGGAAGCTTTCGCGAACTCAATATAAAAAGCTAATTGCATCCTAGTAACATGAATACTTGTGTACAATTATTAATCAGCAGCTGAAGAAACAAGAAGGAAATGAAAAATAAGGTAAGAAATATATTCCTTCTACTTTCCTGTCAATTTACATATTATTTACCCCACGCCTCTGTAAATTCTGTCTTTACTAATATTACACATTGCACCCCTCTCGGGAGTCTCCGTGGTGAGGTGGTCAAGCCGTCTGACTCGGGCTCCGAAGGTTGTATGTTCGATTCCTTCATTTCACGAGTGCATTTTTTTCGGAGACTTCCAAGGGTCGTCGCTGGAGCTACGGAGTTCGTGCTTTGTGCGACGCTTTCCGCCCTGCGGAAAGAGACTGGGCCATATGGGATAAAAACCAGGTGCAATGCAGTCGACCCTGTCGACTTTTAAGCTACTTTTTTTATTGCACCCACTCCCATACGAAACTGGCTACGCCTTGTACTTGTGTCCTTACCAGAAATAACGTGGTTTACTGTAAGACTAATTTGTTAGCGTGAATTCACTACATTTTCCCCAAAACATCAAAGAAATGTCGCCGCTTTCGATGATTTAAGTTGCTTTTGGACCTATCAAAGACATGTTCCTTGGGTGGGAATAAATATAAGACGGCAGGAAAAATTTCATAACGATGCAACAGAGTTTTCAAAATAATTGATCGTGAATGACGGCATTCATTTCTGGACATACTATAGTGTCACCTATCGGGCGCTAGAGCGTCAACTATTCCACCCCACGACGTTTGATGGAAAATGTGGAAGATGTTGATGATGATGAAGACATATTTGGATGACTTGGCCACATACAATAATCGAAACGAGAACACAGACCTAATCCAAGACTCGGGTGATCACGTGAGATGGCCAACCATAACAGCTCACGTAGGTCGACATGGCACAGGTGATGATTTGGGGACAAACTATGGAGATACGTATCAACAAGCTCAAGTTGACTTCTGCTTTCTGTAAATATATTCAGGTTGACATTCGTAACATTACAGAGAAGGTGGTGGTGGGGGGAGTTGGGAGGAGGGTGAGGAAGAAGAATTAGAAGCTGCTGCTGCTTCTGTTGCTGCTGCTGCTGCTGCTGCTGATGATGATGATGATGATGATGATGATGATGATGATGATGATGATGATGATGATGATGATGATGATGATGATGATGATGAAGTGCGGGGAGAGAGAGAGAGAGAGAGAGAGAGAGAGAGAGAGAGAGAGAGAGAGAGAGAGAGAGAGAGAGAGAGATCATCTTTCAGTTTAAAATGTTTTGCGTATCCTTTTACAGGACTTAGCTGTCAACAGCAGCATCTTTCAGCTGTCTGTTGATCTCTTGGCAAGATTACGCTCAGTAGTTTGCCATTGCTTTCTGAGCGGCCGGCTCAGTATCCGCAAGTCACGAGCGGGGGTCGAACCACCTCAGTTCTCGCTCCGCTGCGAGACTCTGCGTGATAAACGGGATTACAGAGAGAAAGTGTTGTAACCCCACAGCCAGAGAGACCGGCCATCTTTCAGTATGGTCACATTATTTCCATTTGCTGATACTGTTTCCTTTGGGCAGCCCACGCGACCTGGTCGGCCGTGGATTATCAACCCAGTCAGTGACAACAACCCCTGGTGGTTGACCTTGGCTGCACTACTTCCGGCGCTGCTGGCAACCATTTTGGTGTTCATGGATCAGCAGATTACCGCAGTCATTGTCAACCGGAAAGAGCATAAGTTGAAGGTCAGGGAGTTCATTCTGTGCCAGACAACTACTTTGCTTGTTCTCTCATCCGGTATCCTGCTATGTTCATAATTTCTACTCCATAACACTTTTTGGAAACTCTTCTCTATCACACGCCATATGTCTTTCTTGTATTTGTGGCTGTCATGCAAATTATCTATCACATCCTAAATCTATCTACGTTGTTATTTTACTCTTCTCGTATTCCCCGGTTCACCTTCCATTCTTGATGATCTGTTCCGGACATACTTGGTGTTTGTAAAGTCTCACTACACTTTGTATTTAGAACAAATTTGAAAAATGAAGAACATGATGTCATCAAAAATTGTGCTCCAGAGTCTATCGTGAAGCAATATGCAGCGAATGGCTGTCGTCTAAGAGTAGTTCTTTGCACTCCAAACAGAATGGTGTTATTATCAACGGAAGGAAGATATGTTTTTTTTTTAATTTGCTCTACACACAAAGTGTAGTGAGACTTTACAAACACCCTGTACATGTCTTTTGTTGTGCTGAAAGTATTTTATTTTCCTCGTCTTTGTTTATCTTAATAGACAATTTTCTTCACTACCGGGTGTTTGTTGGAGAGATATTTGTTCTCTATTTCGTTAAATAAAATTTTAAGACTTTTCTATAGCATTGTATTCACAGACGCGAATGTGCTGTATAGGTGGTTTGTTCCGTGCACATGTTCCACACATTTAATGTACCACAGGAAATATGCATGTTCAGGGGGTTCAGCATGGCATAATGGATATTAGCTCTCGTTCTTGAACATCCGGTGGGCTGGTGATGAGGTAGCTAGTTCAATCCCTACACCGGCCAGTTGGACTTCTTCCTCTTCTTCTGCGTTCATCCGGATTTTTTTTCGGATGTGACTGCGTTGTGCCTGTTTACAGCAGAGCTGCGTTCTTGCGCCGTTAGGCCGACACATCCGACTTCTGCGGGCAGTTGGACTAAAATATTGACTTCTCGCCCTCGACATGAGGGAGTAAGCTACAAGTACCTCTGAAGTCGGAGTGGGTTCGCCTGATGGCGAGGGACACTGGTAATAAGGAAACTTAATTCACACGCAAAACTCAGTCCAGTGCTACTAGAAGTATCGTGTATTTACTACACTTGAATTCAAAGCGAGTGAGCACCCCCCCCCCCCCCCCTCCAAACAAACAAAGAATGCATGCTCTCAGTTCTCTGAATTGTGTTATTCTATATGTTTCAGCATACTGTACTGGCAACTGGCCGTCTTGACAGACCATAGTTTGTTACGCTGTGCGTTAAAAAAGATAAAATAACCTCTCCATAGCACAAAGCCTGGGTGAATTGGAGAGACCTTGTGTTGCCCATGCGTGTGGGTGTGTGGGTGTGGGTGTGGGGTGTGTGTGTGGGTTGGGGGTTGTGTGTGGGTGGGGGGGGGGTGATGTGTGTATATGTGGGGGATGTGTATGTGTTGGATGTGGACATGTGGGTGTGCGGAGGATGTGTGGGTGGGTGTGAGAAGTGTGTGTGGGGCTATGTGGGAGTGGGTGGGGGATGTATGTGTGTGTGGGTGGGTGGGGATGTATGAGTGGGTGGGAGATGTGTGTGGGTGGATGGGAAATGTGTGGGTGGATTGGTGGATGTGTGTATGGGTTGGGGGATGTTTGTGAGGGATGTGTGTGTGTGAGGAAGTGCGTGTGGGAGGGGGATGTCTGTGTGGTTATGGATGTGTGTGGGTGGGGGGATTTTGTGTGGGGGTGTGTGTGGGATGTTGGGTGAGGGTGTGGCATGTGTGTGTGGTGGCAGGTTGTGTGGGTTGGTGGGGTATCTGTGTGGGGGATGTGTGGGTGGGTGGATAGATTGTGTTGGTGAGTGTGTGTGGGGAATGTGTGTTGGTTGCGTATGTGTCTGTGTGGTGGCAGGTTGTGTGGGTTGATGGGGGGGGGGGATGTGTGTGGGGGATGTGTGTTTGGCTGGGTGGTTGAGGGTGTATGGGTGGGTGGGGTGTATGTGTGTGTGGGTGGGGGATCTGTGTGTGGGGATTGTGTGGTGGGTGGGGGAATGTGTGTGTGGGTGGGGGGCTGTGTCTCATAACATGGTAATATGCATTGTTTATGTTTACAACATTCATTTAACAATGTTTTTTTTTCCTATGTGAATGTATCATGCATTATTGATGAACGAAAGACGAGTGACTGGAAGGGCCAAATGTAAAACGTGCCTGCGTGCCCAATTTGTAACCCTTTAAAAATAAAGTTAAATCAAATCAAATCATGCAACATGATCCATCTCTAGTTTGTTCCAGGGGAAAGGAAACACCAATACATCTAGGGAGCCGGGGAGCCAGATTTCTTTAGTAACATCTGACCAAATTTAAAAGCGTTAAACAAATAGAGTGTCATGTTTGAGTTTCAAGATCAGGATGCACCACACATCACGTGTTGATGGACATTGAAACAGTTAATCAATATAAATATTCTAACGCTACATAGTTCATGTACTGTGCGGAAATGCTTCTTGTGTGATCTATGAAAGGAGACTGAAACACGTATGTAGATACCGGTGTGGAATGAAAGCTATCCTCAACTATACCCAATAACCAAATGTGTTTCACAACAGAAAGGCTGCGGTTACCACCTGGATATACTAGTGCTGGCAGTTATGATTGCTGTCAACTCCGTGCTTGGGTTGCCGTGGTTTGTCGCTGCCACAGTCTCTGCCATCGCTCACATCATGAGTCTGAAGGTAACACTACTTTGTGTTATAACTTAAGAGTTACTTGCAGTGGTGCAGTCGTGCTGGGACGCCGCCCCAGTACTCTTTTTATGCAACCATGGCACGCTCTGTTTAATAAAATAAGTGTTACAAGTTTTTAATTTGCTTTTTTAATAATTAATTTGCTGCTTAGTTGTGGTTCTAACTTCACGGAAAAGTATCACCCAATAATGCTATGTTGCTGTGCCAGGGAATATCACACAAAATGTCCTCACTGCCTCGTGTAAACAGTAATTTATTACGTGTTTGTCTAAACGAAACCTTTTTTTTTAAATATCGCATATCCCTTACATGACGTTGCAGTCAACACCAGCATTTTTCAGCCGCTGTTGATGTATTAGGCAAGTTTTACGTTCAGTAGTTTGCCATTGCTTTCTGAACGACCGGCTCCCATACCAACACGTTATAACACAACGCGACACGGTCTGCTGCACAAATCGGTCGCATCTGAGTTTCGAACGCCTGGTAAGCGGCTCACGAACCGCGTTCGCAAGCCTTTGTCCACGGAGCCGGTTGTAAACGAAATCTGTCGTATCGTAAAGACTGATGCATCTATTATTCACTTAAAGCGTTAATTAATAATTAGGTCATAAATGCTAAGGGCTAAGGGGAAAGACAAAGATAATGAGATTAAGCCAAGTAAATCGATGTTCTGATTTCGAGGTAGCGGGTTCAACCCCTACACCTTGCAGTTATACTAAAATTGTTACTTCTAATTCTTAACGTAAATGACAAGTATGGGAGTTGGTTCGCCTGATGTCGAGGGACACTGATGATATTCACTGGTAACCCTACTTATTTTTTGGCACCGAATCAGTTAAAATAAGAGCACAGAATGCAAAGGGAGCTTTCGTAGCAGTGGGAGATATGTGAAGGTCAAAGAAAATTAAATTTAGCACCAAACTTAAAATATTAACTCCAGTGTTAAATCTGTGAAGAGCGACTGGCCGAGTGGTTTCTCCTTCGGGGGACCTGCGTTAGAATCTATATCTATAAAACAGAGTGTATGTGGCTTTGTGTGTTTGTTTGTATTGGATGCGTTCGATAACGGTACATCCGATTGAGATGAAATTTTCTACACGTCTTCCTTTCATTCCTGTGCAACCGACTGTAATAGTTTCTTAGTGTAAAATCTTCTACTTATTTAATAAGATCTACTTTTTCATTTTTCATTATATAATTTCTATATAGCAGGGGGACTTCACTCTAGAAAAGTTATTTCAAGGGGCATAACTTTTAATAACATTTCTATATAATTTATAGTCATATTGTTGGACTTACTTGCACTATTGTTAAACTCTTTGTCTATAGTTATTTTCAGGCATATAAGTTATAATAAATAATGATATAATCTTTAAGGCATTTTCAAAGTTTGCATAAAAATAATGCATAATGCATAACATTGTAACCCATCTTTTTCTGCTTAAAGAACTTATCAACTGTCATGTCGGTGATTAAAAACAGTTTTCATTAAAAATAATGAATGGTGTGTGGAAGGACATTCTTTTAAGTTACTGTGCGCCAGGAGCTGGGCGAAACCACGCCGGGTCAGATAGATAGACAGACAGATAGTCGGGAACGGAAGCTTATTTGACTACTTATATGAATTAAATGACATGCTCCCCACCAGGGACTGGGTGAAGCCGGGCCGGGTCAGACAGACAGATAGACAGACAGACAGTCGGGAACGGGAGAGCTTATATGACTACGTATATGAATTAAATGAGATGCTCCCCACCAGGGACTGGGTGAAGCCGGGCCGGGACAGACAAACAGACAGATAAACAGACAAACAGGTAGTCGGGAACGGGAGAGCTTATATGACTACGTATATGAATTAAATGAGATGCTCCCCACCAGGGACTGGGTGAAGCCGGGCCGGGTCAGCCAGACAGACAGACAGACAGACAAACAAGCAGACAGACAGACTGATAGATAGATAGATCCCCTCCAGGGCCTGGGCGAAGCCGGGCCGGGTCAGCTAGTCCTCTATGAAGCGTGGATTTTTTTTTCTGTTGGGGGAAAAAAGAAAATCCTAACCTGCACAGTGAGCGGCGACTGCCCTCAGGCTCTAGCCCCCCCCCCCCCCCCCCCACCCCGGCCCTACACTGCAAGGTACTATAGGCAGTAAAATGACAGTTTTTATGACAGTTAAATCGGTACTACTGTATGGATCCGAAACAAAGAGAACGACACAAACAATTAAAAACTGATTCAGAGCTAAACAATAAGAAGGTTTGGACTAAGCCTGGTACACAATCACATGAACAACTATTATACGAGGGTAAGTTAATAAGTAAGTCACAAATGGCTGTAGAAAAATAACTAAAGATGATGGCAACTTGAAACCAGTTTATTTGTATACATACATTGTCCCTTTATTTCTCAACATAATTTCCACCAACATTGATGCACTTATCCCATCGTTTTATCAGTTCTTCCAAACAGGCTGCATAGAACTGCCTGCTCTGTTTTCTAAACCACGTTTTCCCTTCACTTCAACTTCGGCGTCATTCGTGATGTGTCTCCCGTCAAGGTGGGTATTCAGTGAACTTAGCCCCTAGCGATTTCCAGTAACACGGTGCATAGTTGGCTAGAAAAAGTTACGAGGGCGAGTCAATAAGTAAGTCACACAGTGTTGTGGGATTGCAGATAAATGAAAATAGGGCACGCAGATTTATGCAGTCGGTTTGGGAGAACTGATAAAACGATGGGATAAGTGCGTCAATGTTGGAGGAAATTATGTTGAGAAATAAAGGGACAGTGTATGTATACAAATCAACTGGTTTCACGTTGTTATCACATTTAGTTATTTTTCTGCAACCATTTGTGACTTACTTATTAACTTACCCTCGTAGTGTAAATTTCAGTTCACTGAACATTGAAACTGCGGAAGATATTAAGAAACGAAATAAATAACACGGTGACCCTACTGTGGCACTATATCGTCATTCTGTTTAAATGGGAGGTGAACATTTGGTGATATGTTATCCTTCGGCTCTGTATCAGTTAATCATCATCATCATCATCATCATCTTCCACTTCTGCCGTCAAGCGTCGTGGGGAGGAATAATTTGCGTTCCAGTGCCCGGTGGACTGCACTGGATAATAAACTACATAACTTCATTTGTTGGTGCTTGCACAGAATATTGGGACTAAAGTGGGTGACAGAACCACCGATGTCAGAGTGTATTTTTAATGAATGTGCAGTGTTTGAAAATATTGCCGGTCCAAGTTTTGTATTTACCTATTATGTCGCATAAACTTTACAGAGGGTGAATACAAAACTTGGACCGGCAATATTTTCAAACACTACACGGACATTAAAAATACACCTATAGAACTCGTAGAGAGAACCTAATACATGTTAATTATTGAAAGAACAGCCATCGAATTCAAAGTGTGTGACATTTTCTGTTCCTGTCAGTTGTATGCACACAGAAAGATTGCATGCTAAATGTGCTGTTACCGTGGGGATAACTTTTGCTCCCCATTCGAACAATACCAGTGACTATATGTTTTAGGTATTCTAGCTAAAGTATTATTCATTTATTCACTTCATGTGATATATAGCAACACATCATCATCATCATCATCATCATTCAGTGCCGTGCCGGTTGGCGTAGGCGATCATGCCTCTTCACAAATTGCGATCTCTGACGGTATGGGTCAATTCGTGGCACGACACGAGACTGTCGCGAATTTTCTCATGCTATCTCCCTCCATCTCTCTTTCCACAAATCTTTCGGGTTGTCACAACGTGTTCCAGTTGTTGCCTTCTCATAATGTGGCCAATAAATGATGACTGCTTGTTTCTGATGTTTGTGATTTATCATTGCGACTTAGTTTCCGTCATAATAACCAGATCGCTCATTTGGCTGTCCAATTAATTTTTCAGCATTCTTCTATAAAACCACATCTCCAAGGTTCTGGGGATTTTTCGCCTGTTATTAATTATCCAGGATATAGCAACACATGGTCTCTAAATTCAGCCCAGGCTTTGTGCTGTGGAGAGGTATAACTCCATTGTACAAACTATCGCTAATCAAGACGGCAAGGTGCCAGTCATCATATACAACTATGCAGTACGCAACTGATGTTGCAGTGAAATATGTCAGGCAGTAAATCGTGCAAGATATTGTTTGTGGCTTCTGTGTTTCCATTTCTTCGTTGTTGGTTGTAATTTGTGGTTGGCATGTGATATTGTGGTATCCATAACGACACACGTACATAAACTGCCATCCACACAACAGGTTGAGTCTGACTGTACGGCCCCTGGAGAGAAACCAGAGTTCCTTGGTGTCAGGGAGCAACGAGTTACCGCCCTTCTGGTGGGAATTCTCAGTGGGTTATCTGTCCTGCTGACTGGTGTGTTGAAGGTATGCTATATCGTTGTGAGCAACTTTTTTTTTAAAGTTGCATATCTCTTACAGGAAGTTGCAGTCAACACCAACATTTTCAGCTGTTATTGATGTTCTTGGCAAGGTTACGATCAGTACTTTGCCATTGCTTTCTGAGCGACCGGCTCACGTACCCCGTAAGTAACCAACGCGGCGCTATCCGCGGCCGAGTCTCGCGCAGCTGTGTTCCTCTCGTGGATATACGGGATTACGGTGTGAACAACTAGGGTTAGAATTAAATTTTAAGGAAACACAGATTATGGTCGCCACTATGAAGTAAAAAATACCACGTTGTAATATACAGTTAAATGGCGATATACAGTTAAATGGCGATATACAGTTAAATGGCGATATACAGTTAAATGGCGACGCTCTCCGCGCTGCGGAAAGAGACCGAGCCATATGGCATAAAACCCGGTGCGATGAAGTCGACCCTGTCGACTTTTAAGCGACTTTTTTATACAGTTAAATGGAAACATTCTTAAATATGTGAATCGGTACAATTATTTGGGAACAGTCATACTATCTGATGGGGCCTTGAAGAGATTAGAACAAGAATCGCCACGGCGAAGGTAGCCTTTTGCCAGATGGAAAACGTTACTGACCAATAAAAAGATGTCAATTGCAACGAGAAAAAGAATGTTGAAGTGCTACATAGAACCTGTACATTGTATGGATGTGAAGCGTGGACAATGAGCAGACAAGCTAACAACATCTGATGGCTGTTGAAATGTGGTTTCTGGGAAAAATGCAAACTGGGAAAATGAAAAGAATACCACGGACAGGCATAAAAACCAATGACCAAGTCCTACAAGAAACAAATAAATGAAAACCGTAAACTGAATAGAGAAATTAGACGTAGACAGTTACAGATTTTTTGGTCACGTAATGAGAAGAAATAAATTGGAGAAGTTGACAACTGTCAAGATTGAGGGGAAAAGAACAAAGGGAGAAGACAGAGAAGTAAATACCTAGATGGCTTGGCCACGTGGCATGGTCGAGACAGAAACACTGAGCTGATCCACGAATCTGGTGATCGAGTAAGACGGTGAAACGTGACCGCCCATGCTTATCGGCATTGCAGATTATCCATCCATCAATCATGTGCCATGCCGGTAAGCGTGAGCGGTCATGTTCTGCCATCTCACTCGATCACCAGAGTCATGGATCAGCTCCGCAGATTATGATTATGATGATATCGTTGTACTTCTACATTTCAGAAAGTTATGCTATATCGTAGTACTTCTACACTTCAGAAAGTTATGCTATATCGTACTTCTACACTTCAGAAAGTTATGCTATATCGTTGTACTTCTACACTTCAGAAAGTTATGCTATATCGTACTTCTACACTTTAGAAAGTTATGCTATATCGTTGTACTTCTAAACTTCAGAAAGTTATGCTATATCGTACTTCTACACTTTAGAAAGTTATGCTATATCGTACTTCTACACTTCAGAAAGTTATGCTATATCGTACTTCTACACTTCAGAAAGTTATGCTATATCGTACTTCTACACTTCAGAAAGTTATACTATATCGTTGTACTTCTACACTTCAGAAAGTTATGCTATATCGTACTTCTACACTCCAGAAAGTTATGCTATATCGTACTTCTACACTTCAGAATGTTATGCTATATCGTACTTCTACACTTCAGAAATTTATGCTATATCGTACTTCTCCACTTCAGAAAGTTATGCTATATCGTACTTCTACACTTCAGAAAGTTATGCTATATCGCACTTCTACACTTTAGAAAGTTATGCTATATAGTACTTCTCCACTTCAGAAAGTTATGCTATATCGCACTTCTACACTTTAGAAAGTTATGCTATATCGTACTTCTCCACTTCAGAAAGTTATGCTATATCGTACTTCTACACTTTAGAAAGTTATTCTATATCGTACTTCTCCACTTCAGAAAGTTATGCTATATCGCACTTCTACACTTCAGAAAGTTATGCTATATCGCACTTCTACACTTTAGAAAGTTATGCTATATCGTACTTCTTCACTTCAGAAAGTTATGCTATATCGCACTTCTACACTTTAGAAAGTTATGCTATATCGTACTTCTACACTTTAGAAAGTTATGCTATATCGTACTTCTCCACTTCAGAAAGTTATGCTTCTTCTTCGTTCATCCGGAGTTTTTTTTTTTTTCGGATGTGATTGCGTTGTGCCTGTTTACAGCAGAGCTGCGTTCTTGCACCGTTAGGCCGACACATCCGACTTCTGCGGGCATTTGTTGACCGGGTTAACCTTCCCGGGGGTTTCTTAGGACGTTTGACTCTCACTGGTGTGGTGTTATCCCCCATCCCAGCTGGCCCATATAGAACAGCCAAAGACATCCTGGTCAGCCCTCAAGGGAAGGCAGGGGCAGACCATGGGCATTCCCCGCCATCCAAGGAGGCTTCCATAATTGCAGAGCCAACACACAGCGCTCTGGTACTGGGCTCACCCAAGGAATCGTCACGTCCTGCACATGGCTGCTTAGCCTCACTTCCGTATATTGGGCCTTCTGTTCACCATAGGCTGTTCTTCCGGAAACCAGAAGAATGCAGTGTGCAGATGACATCCACACAGTGAGCTTTTGACTCGGACTTTCCGAGCAATGGATTTGCTATCCGAGCAATATTCCATTTCGTGCCACTAGGACACTTTTTCCACCTTATTTGAAGCCCACACAGTGAGCTTTTGATTCGGACTTTCCACGTAATGGATTTGCTATCCAAGCAATATTCCATTTCGTGCCACTAGGACACTTTTTCCACCTTTTATGAAGCTCACACAGTGAGCTTCTGATTCGGACTTTCCCCGTAATGGATTTGCTATCCGAGCAATATTCCATTTCATGCCTCTGGGAGGCTTTTGTAACCGACATACCTGTGGTATGAAGTGTGGCAGTCTGAATACTTCTTCATACACCTTTAAATGGCAACCTGTATGTAGTTAAAGTAAGCTGCGGTCAACTTGAGCTTGTTGATATCTCCATAGAGCTTGTCCTCAAATGAAGCAGGTGCGGGCCAAAATATCTTTCTCTGTTCTGCATATATTGGGCAATCCTGCAGCAAATGTTTAGCTGTCATTTTTCGAGTTCGACAATTACATTCATCGGTATCTCCTATTTTTAGTTTATTGAACAAGTGGTATTTCAGCCTGTTATGTCCTGTGCGGAGTCTGAAGATTGCTACTTGTTCTCTTCTGTCGAGTTTGTAATATGCATCATCCTTCTGGTGGCCTGGATGCTCTGATTCCCATTTGGTTTTATAGGTGCTTTTTATCAACCTCTTTGCCTCATTGTAAGTTATGTCTATGTCAGGCTGTGGTAGTCGTCCGCCCTCTTTTGCCAGTCTGTCAGCCTCTTCATTTCCAGGTATACTGCAATGTGATGGGATCCACTGTATTACAACTTTTTTGGATTTCTGGCTTAGACCATGGAGTACTGCTCTTAGGTCAGCTAGTTCTGTGCTGTTATTGCTCTTCAGTATTGAGACAGCTGACTTTGCATCTGTGAAGATAGCTATTTGCTTCTCTTTTTTTCCCTCCATCAAGAGCATTTCTGCTGCAGTTTTCAGAGCCTCTACCTCTGCTTTGAAGTTACTTGAAAACTTTCCAGTTGCCACTGAATGTGTTTTTTTCACTCCATTTTTTAAATTTAGGAGAATTCCTCCTCCTCCATTCTCTATTGAATTTTTGGCTGATCCATTTGTATATGCATGGGTCCAATTGCTACTTGGGTAATGTTCTTTTATGTAGTTTAGGGTTATTTCTCTTCTTTCGGTTTCATGCTGAGTGTTCTTTTTCTCAATACCAGGAATGTTTTCTATCATCTCAGGCAGTTGCTGCTGTCTCCAAGCTAGGAAGTTGTGTGCATAGTAAATGGGCTTGACTGTTGATATGTTAAATATGGGATCTGCCCTAATCTTTCGTTTTGCAGTTTCTACAAAGTTGCTACGCTTCAGTCTTCCTTTTCCAAAACCATTAAACCTGTTATACATAGGGTGGTCTGTCAATCTTCTAAATTTTTCTGCTTGTTGCTGGGCTCTGCTATCTCTTCTGTCCTGCATTGGTTGTAAACAAGTGATCTTTTCTAGTTCATTAATAGGCGTTGTCTTCAGGCTTCCAGTTATGATTCGCATTCCTTGGTTTTCGACTCTACTTATTTTGTTAAAGTTTGACTTAGCTGCTGTTGCCCAAGCTGCAATGCCATATTCCAGTACTGGCCTCACCCGTCCAGTATATAGCTTCTTGAGAACTTTCTCATCTGCTCCCCACGTTGTACCACCAAGCTTTTTCATGATTGCCATTCTTTGCCTTGCTGTTGTTCGATTTTTCTCAACCTGTGTTTTCCATGTCAGGCGACGATCAAAGGTAACTCCGAGATAGTTTGGATTTTCTTCATGGCGCAATATTTTTCCATTCAATACCAGCTTAGGTTGCTGAGTTTTATTTGAGAGGGAGAACACTGTGCATGTTGTTTTCTCCTCACTTATCTTCACTAGCCATGATTTTGACCAGTCCTCTAGTGCTAATAGGGCTTGCTGTATTCTGCTGTTAGCTGTACTAATATATTCTTCAGATGTCCATATGGCTAGGTCATCTGCAAAGGATGATGTGTGTACTCTGGTTGGAAAATTTTCCGTGATGTCGTTTATATATGCTAGGAATAATGTTGGTGAAAGAACTCCTCCTTGGGGGACACCTTGCTCCAACAGCATCATTTTGCTGGTTTGTCCTTGTACTTTTGTCCTGGCAGTTCTGTTCTCAAGGTAGTGGCTGATCCATTTGTACATTTTCCCACAAACATGCATTTTTTGCAGTTTTACTTTCAGTCCTTCCTTCCATACTTTATCAAATGCTTTTTCTAAATCTATCCAGACCGCTAGTGTGTGCGTTTTCTCTTGGAAGGCATCTTCTATTTCCTGAGCTATATAGGTTATTTGATCTTCAGTGGATCTGTACTTTCTGAATCCTGCTTGGTGTGGTGTTAAGAGTTTGTTTTCATCCAGATGCCATGTTAGCCTGCTATTGATAATGCGTTCCATTAATTTTCCTACACAGCTAAGTAGACTGATAGGTCGATAGCCATTTGGTTCTTCCAGGTCTTTTCCTTTCTTTGGGACTGGTATTAGTATAGCTTCCTTCCATGCCTGTGGGACTATTCCCCTCTTCCAGCTGTAATTTAGGACTGCTAGTAGTTTCTTTTTTGCCTTTGTCCCTAGTCCTATTAGCATTTCATTTGTGATTTCATCCTTTCCTGGTGATTTCTTCTTTTTTAGGGTATTCATTGCCTGTTCCATTTCTTCCATTGTTAGATTTGCCATCATATATTCTGCTGCTGTCTCTGTATTACTGTGATGTATCTGTTTATCTTTGATTGCTTTCTTCTGTTCGGTTGTAATATCAATGTGGTTTGCACTGGCATAGTGTTCCATTAGTGCATTTGCAGCCTTTTTTCCTGTAAGCAAGGCATTTCCTTGTTTAATTGTTATTTGTTTGTTTCTAGGTCCTTCATTGTTCACGGCTTTCACTAGTTTCCATAGTTTGTTTCCATCCCTGTCAAAATTCAGGTTTTCTGTTTTTTCCCTCCAACAATCTCTTGTTGTTTGATTTACTGTTCTTTTATATTTTGCTGAGATGGCTTTGAGAGAGATGTTCGCTTCAATTGTTTGTTCTCTCTCTGCTGTCTTCCTGGCAACTTCAACTTTGTCCTCCAAACTTTGTAGTTCTTCAGTCCAGTATGGTTTGTAATTTTTCCTCGCTCCTCTTGGAATGGACTCAGTGGCTGCCTGTATTATTGCTCTGTTTAGACTTTCCACCATTTGCTTCATGTTGCCATATCGTGTATTTATGTTTTCACAATATTTGTCTGTTAGTGTGGCAAATCTGTCCCAATCTGCTCGTTTGTAATTCCAGCGGGTCAAGGGCTTTTGCTCCTGTGGAACATACTCCATATTCATTACAAGCTTGATTGGTCTGTGGTCACTACCAGCTAATTGGTCCAGCACATGGCGATCGATTTTGTGGAGGATGTCTCCTGTGCAGAAAGCTAAGTCTGGAGTAGAAGTGGTAATCCATCTTCTGGAGTAGAAGCTCGGTGTGTCATCCGCTTTGTTGAGTAGATGGAGATTTGAGTCTATTTTCCAGTCCTCCACTTCATCTCCTCTTTTGTCAGTATCTGGGTATCCCCATCTTTCTGAACGGCTATTAAAGTCTCCGACAATAATGCAATTTGTGTCAGTCATTTTCATGTTTGAGAGTGTAAGATCCTTATCTGCTGGGCTATAAAGATTGTAAATTCTTATTTTCACGTCCTTTATCATTATATCAACACCTATAATTTCTGTTTGGTTGTCAGAGATCACAGATACTTCGCTGCAAGGTATTGTATTTCATGTAAGTATTAGAACTCCTCCTTTATGTCCTTCGCGGTCGAAACGTGTAGCCTGATATCCCCTGACTGAAAATTTGTGATTGGCGTTGAGGTGTGTCTCTTGAATGCATGCCACATCTATTCTATCTTTATGAAGACGCTGTGTCAGGGATTCTTTCTTGTTATAAACTCCTTCGGCATTCCACTGTAGTATGTTGAGTGTCCTTGGTATTTGGTCAATAGCTCTTAACCTACTCCTCTGTGCCTTGACTCCACAGCACAGGGGAAGGTGACCACCAGTAGTCATGGGTGGACCCCCTCGAGGCAGGGGGCCCGGCACTATCACCGCCTGATGGGACTTCACGGGATTAGCACCATAACGATTAATTTTCATCTGTGGCATCATGAAAAGATAAAGTTACGTTGCACTGCTTTGTCAAGCCTGTGGCTCAGTACATCCGATTTCGACAAGCATATTTTGGGGTGCTTTCCCTAGCCTTTGACTGTCCCCAGTCTACCTACAAGGCAGCAGGTTTGTGCGTCACTTCGTCTGGTCTCTCTCCCTTGACCTGTCCGACATGGGTGACCCTACCAGTAGTTGTGCTACCGTCGGCATAGCTCTTGGGGTCATTGGAACGCGGAAGCCCCTCTACCTCGTCAAGGTGGACGCACGGCAGAGGGGAGAAAGTTATGCTATATCGTACTTCTCCACTTCAGAAAGTTATGCTATATCGCACCTCTACACTTTAGAAAGTTATGCTATACCGTACTTCTACACTTTAGAAAGTTATGCTATATCGTACTTCTACGCTCCAGAAAGTTATGCTATGTCGCACTTCTACACTTTAGAAAGTTATGCTATATCGTACTTCTACACTCCAGAAAGTTATGCTATATCGTACTTCTACACTCCAGTAAGTTATGCTATATCGTACTTCTACACTTTAGAAAATTATGCTATATCGCACTTCTACACTTTAGAAAGTTATGCTTGTCACGAGCTCGCCATGAGTTACCCAGATAATAATAATACCGACGTTTGCGTGGCGTATATTTTCTAGGCCACAAAAGTCGTACTAACAGAGTAAACACAGCTGCACAGGTTACATCGTGTCAGCCCATAAACACATTTGGTGGTGAGTGAGAAGGAATGGATACATCGAGTTGGCAGTTCATTAACAGTTAGAATCACATATGATTGTCGGCTTATGATATGGAATGGTTCCGTTTGTCATCTATACTGCCGGACATCAGACGGAAATGGCTGCTGGGATTGTCACCACGGAACAGAAGATTGACAGTTTATCAACAGGTCGGAAGTGCCCGACTAGGGAGAAAACAGTGCATCTGTCAATTCTTGGTTTCCGGCACATCGAGAGGATTGACGGGGTTATTTGCAACTCTTTGTTGTAACTCGACAGCAACTCGCTGGCTTGTTTTGAGAATCTAAACCTGTGATGAAAAATCTAACATGGAGGGAGCCAGAGGGAGGATGGATCCCTGACAGGGGATGATCTGCCAATGTGCCATCTGTGTGGGCATAAAGGAAAATGTCACGTGATCAACTTTAGGAGTTGCCATAAAAACCCGAGTTGGGACCAACTAGAAAAACTTGAAAATATGGATCTAGGCAGACATGCTTGTCACTGCAGCAGTTAGAACATCTAACGTGTGAAGGAGATATTTGATTTAGTTTACACGAGCCTGTATGGCTACCATTAGATGTAATTTAGTGTAAACTGCAGTGCCGTAAGGTATAACCTATTATATTATTCGTTCTAATTAATATAGACTGTGGCCTTGTTAAACTAAAGTGTGATGATTAGCACTGTTAGTGGAAACTAGTTAGAGTAGAATAGTGATATTAACTCTGCTAGTTAAGAATAGATTAGTGAAGTGTTGATAAGCTTTACTAGTTAAGAATTGAGTAATGAGGGATAATTGGGATCTTCCCGTAGGTGTCCCTGGTGGGCGGGGTTCCGCATTCTGTTTGCTGATTTTTTCTTTGTCATAGCCTGATTCGGCTCTAGGTGGGTAGCTAATCTGCTCTATGACTAAGTCTAGTTAGCTAAAGATCATTAAGCAAGGTGATAGGCTTACACTCAGCCGAAGGGATCAGTGACTAGTACTATCACCAGATGTGTTGTTTCTATCCTAGGTTCCCTACCAGATCCAAGGAAACTCTACAAGTTTTGGGAAAGAATTAAAAAACCCATTCTGAAGAACACCAGTTCAAGAGTCAATAAAGTTGCATACAGAAACGTAACTTACGCTAGAAGGAAATTGATTCATCAAAGAGAGTGATGCATACTGATGCACCACACAGCATCATACAGTAGTAACGAACCGAGAACCGGCTAAGAGTACCTAGTGTTAGTACAGCAACAATTAACATTAGAAATTAGCACTTATGGACTGAATGGTTCGATGTGCAACGAGGATGATCTGTCGACTAACTAACTAACTAACTAACTGCGTACACACTACAAAAGACTTGTGCAGTTTGTTAAGGAACGTTAGGAACGGACATTGTGTAGAGTGCAACCGGTCCATGATTAACTGTTAATACCACCGGTGTCTATTTCGGATGTTCATGAAATTGGATTACCAGAGGTCTACAGAGGCAAAGCAGTATCCGGCAAGATGGTTTCGGCAACGGGTGAGAAGTACATGTTCTGACGTAACGTGCTGTGGTCTATCTTTGCTGGGATCAGCTGACTGGGTTGCTGTCTGAGAGTCAGAGTCTACACACTTTATAGAACACGTCACACATTTTCTTCACATACACGTCTCTTATACGTTACACTTTTATTTTAATAAATTACTCTTTATTAATTTCTAGAAGCAAGAGTTGTTGAGTATGTTGCGTTGGGGAAGTATGAGAAGGGGGCATAGTACGACAGTGTGAGAGTGATAGGAAGAGGTGTCCATAGGCTGATGGAGTGTGTTGGACGGAAGCTGGTGGATTCTCCAGAATATTGAGAGGGAAAAAAAAAATTATTATAATGTGGGTGTCGGATCTCCTCACTCCAGGGACGACACTTTAAAGGAGGACACGACATTATTGGGGGCTCGTAAACGGGATCTTTGGACAGCGGGATCTCTTGTAAACGGGATCTTTGGACAGCGGGATCTCTTGTAAACGGAATCTTTGGACAGCGGGATCTCCCGTAAACGGGATCTTTGGACAGCGAGATCTCCTGCAAACAGGAACCTTTGACAGTGGGATCTTCTGACAACGGGGGTCTTTTGACACAGGATCCTTAGTTATTAGAGGGAGATATCATATTGGAGAATCCAGCTAGAGTGAATGTGGATAGGGGTTAGGACTAATATCTTACCTGTTCACACTTCACACGTCTGCATAGGTCTGTGGTCCTGATTCTACTCTTGTCACTGAGTGAATGTGCTGTGTGTGGTAATATCTAGATTTATAGTACTTGTTCATATATCTGTATAGTAATTTGCAGTTATATTGTACTAGACCTGCTAGCTTACCTCTCTGTATAATGGCCACCCCTAAACTTAGCACGTTAGAATTAAAGGCAAGGGGGGAAGAAATGGGATTGGGGGGATCTTCTCTAACGGATTACATACAGGAAGTGGAGAGAGAGTATCGTCAAGCAGAAAGGGAAGAGCGAAAGGCCGAGTTGGAATTGAGAAGGATGGAGTTGGAACAAGCAGCTAAGAAATTGGAAGCTGAGCAAGCAGCTAAGAAATTGGAAGCTGAGCAAGCAGCTAGGAAATTGGAAGCTGAGCAAGCAGCTAAGAAATTGGAAGCTGAGCAAGCAGCTAGGAAATTTGAAGCTGAACAAGCAGCTAGGAAATTAGAAGCTGAACAAGAAGCACAGAAGAGGGAGCACGAGTACCGGATGCGGGAACTCGAGCTCAAGAGTCAATCTAATGGAGAAACTGAGGGAGCAGTTGGAGGTTCCTCCATCCCAGGATCAACACCAGTAGGTGGACATGGGTACCATGCTATGAAGTTTCCTTTAGCGGTCTACGAGGAGGACAAAGAGAAGATTGATCAATACCTTCAACGCTTCGAGGCTATGTCAGTTGCTATGGGTCTGGAGCGTAACAAATGGAATCTTAAGCTATCCCAGGGATTACGCGGGACCGGATACGAGGTTTATACTCGCCTGCCACCAGGACATGAGAACAATTATGATGAGTTAAAGACGGCTCTGCTGAAACGATTCGAGGTTACGTCACATACCTACCGGAAAAAATTTCGAGCAGCGAAACGAGAACCGGGGGAGTTGTTTGCCGCCTACAGTTTGCGTCTAAAATCTTATCTCCATAAGTGGATGGATTTGGCTGGGTTCGCACATGACTATGAGAGTCTGGAAGAGCTCATGGTGGTCGACCAGCTGAAGAAGCAAATGTCTAAACCTCTCAGGACGTTCCTGGGAGAACAAGGAGCGGAAAGTATTGACCTCGTGACGAAATTAGCAGAACGGTTCGTCGAGGTACATGGGGAGGCAGGGGAAAACCTTTCCACCAACACCAAAAGTCAAGAGAAACATGACAAGAAGAAAACCAAAAACTCAGGAACAAAAAAGTGGGAACCTTATGTGCAAAAATCAGAGGATAGTTCAGAGAAGAAGAAGGAGGGAAGCAAGAGCACTTCAAGCTCTACACCTAAACGACCATGGTCGGAGAAGTGGTGTTCAATTTGTAAGTCACCCTCTCACAATACGAGGGACTGCAAATTGAAGGCTAAGAACCCTCACTTCGCAGCATGTCAAGTGACTTCCAAGGAGGTTGTCACGGAAAATGCCAAGGTCAACAAGGAAGCTCGCCACCAGGAGAGCTCACTCAAGTCCGACAATAGAAAATCTAGGACAGGGAAATGGTGCAACCAATGCAAGTCAAACACGCACAATGCTATTGACTGCAGGGGAAAGTCAGGAGACACTCAATTCGTCGTGTGCTCAGGAAAACCTAAGGTGGAGCCCACCGAACAGGTCGAGGCCGAGGAAGAGACTCCAGACCAGGAAAAACCACCTGTAGTGGAATTGGTAGAGGTTAACGGTCGTCAAGTGGAGTGTTTATACGACACAGGACTGGACGGGGAGGCCGTGATTTCTGCGGATCTGGTACATCCAGAACAATTCACAGGTGAAACATTGGATATACAGCCTGCACAGAAAAGTGCTGTACCCATGAAGTTGCCCATTGCTAATGTGGAGATTCGCTCAAGGTACGTCACCGGCACCATCAAGGCCGCTGTATTGACCGATCCCATTTTTCCAGTCATCCTAGGTTGCCGATATGTCTTTCTGGGAATGCCCAGGGAGCCAATCCATATGGGAGCAATGCAGACTCGCTCTCAGACGAGAACGGAAGAGGCAGACGCAATTGTGACTAACCCAATGCCGGGGGAGCTACGAACTGCCCAGAGTGAGGATGATACTTTACGTCCTTGCTACAAAAAGCTGCAGAAAAGTGCTGATCCACCAGGACGGGGGCAGTACTACATGAAGAATAGGATACTCTACAGGAGAGCAGGAAGGGGAGACAACCTATACGGTCAGTTGGTCGTCCCGAAAGCTCACCGGTCCCAGATTCTTCATATGGGGCATACCATCTCCTTTAGTGGACACATGGGTATTGCCGCCACCATGCAGCGGATTTCCTGCCATTACTATTGGCCGGGAATGACAGATGATGTGCGTCGGTATGTGAAGTCATGCCCTGAGTGCCAGAGGGTGGCACCGAAACACTGGACAGCACCGGTGGTGTTGGGTGAGATGCCCATCATGAACTCTCCTTTCGAGAGGGTAGCCATCGATATCGTGGGTCCACTTCCCAGGACTAGGAAGAGGAACATGTATATACTCACAATGGTGGATTGCTGTACAATGTGGGGTGAGGCTATACCGTTGACCACGATTGACTCGAAAAGAGTGGCGGACGCACTGATGGAGGCCTTTACCAGATTAGGCTTTCCGGATCAAATTCTGACGGACAATGGATCTCAGTTTTGTGGAAAACTCATGGAGGAGGTATTTAGGGTGTTTCACTCTAACCACATACATACCAGCCCTTACCACCCTCAAGCCAATGGACAAGTAGAGCGTTTCAACGGCACGTTGATGACAATGCTCAGGAAACTAGCGCAGGAAAAACCTGATAGGTGGGATGAATATATCCCAGCCGCACTCTTTGCCTATCGGGAAGTTCCTCATGGCTCAACAGGACTACCACCCGCTACGTTGCTGTTTGGTCGTCCAATCAAAGGACCGTTGGAAGCCATGTTGAGGAGTTGGACTGAAGAGGGGACGTCAGAAGAAGTGATCTCATCCTATAAATACGTGGAGGAACTGAAAGAAAAACTCCACAAGGGATGGACTCTGGCAAATCAAAACTTGAAAAAGGCCAGGAAAAGACATGCGGCTTACTACAACCGTAGGTCTAAAGAAAGATCTCTAGAGGTGGGAGATAAAGTCTTGTTGCTACTCCCAACGGGAAACAACAAACTGGAGATAGGTTGGCAAGGACCATTTCCCGTGGAAAGGGTGATATCCAGAACCAACTATCAGATCCGGATCCGGGGAAAGTCGAAGATTTTCCATATCAATCTCTTGCGGAAATACGAAGAGAGACCCGGAGACAAGGCAGCGCACCTCATGGCAATGGCAGTTGCAGTGGAGACAGAAGTGGGAACCAGCGAGGCCAGGGAATATCCCTTGGAACACCAGGAAACCTATAGGGATGTGCAAGTGAACCCTGATCTGACCTCCCAGGAGAGGGAAAGGATAACCCAGGTTCTCAAGTCTCATAAGGAGATACTGACTGATAAACCAGGACGAACGAGGTTGGTTGAGTTCGAGATGACTTTGACCACACAGGAGCCTGTTCGCCAAAAGGTTTACCCAGTGCCATTCTCTAAAGAAAAGGCCCTGGAGGAGGAAATACAGAAACTGCTGGCGGATGACGTGATTGCACCATCCACATCCCCATACAATGCGGGGGTAGTTTTGTTACGCAAACCAAGTGGAGAACACCGGTTGTGTATAGGCTACCGACTTCTGAACAGTCACACACAATTTCAGGTGGAACCTTTGCCGAATCCAACTCAGTTATTCGCTAGGCTCCATAAGGCTCGGTACTTTTCAAAGGTGGATCTGAGTCGGGGGTACTATCAGATACCAGTCAAACCGGAGATTCGACCACTGTTAGCTTTCAGTACACCCAGTGGACACTACGAATTCAAGGTCATGCCCTTTGGACTCAGCAATGCACCTAGTGTGTTTACACGCATGATGAGGACTTTACTAGATCCGTTACAGGATCCATCCATCATCTCATTCATGGATGATATTCTGATTTCCAGTGACAGCTTGGATGACCACTTACAATCCTTGGAGAGAGTGTTTAATAGGCTCAAGGAAGCAGGGCTTACTGCTCGTCCAACCAAGTGCATGATTGGTTACCAGACTCTGGAATTTCTAGGCCACACCATCACTTCAGGACACATAGTCCCGGAAGAAAAGAACCTGGAGAAAATCAGAAATGCACCAAGGCCAAAAACGAAGAAGGATGTGCGATCCTTTCTCTCGTTGTGTGGGTTCTACCACAAATTTATCCCACATTTCACTGAATTGGGAGCTCCGTTGACGGAAACCTTGAAAAAGGGATTCCCGGATCAAATCATTTGGACACCAGAATGTGAGAATGCCTATAGTCAGTTAAAGGAGGCCTTGGTCAGCAAACCTGTATTACAGCTCCCTGACCTTTCCAAACAATTTGTGTTGAGAACAGATGCGAGTGCGATTGGAATTGGAGCCGCTTTGTTACAGGAAGGAAAAGACGATGCTTCGGTTTTGAAACCTGTAGCATACGCAAGTAAGAAACTTCTACAGGCGGAGAGGAATTATTCAACCGTCGAGAGAGAGTGCTTGTCCCTCGTATGGGCAGTGCAAAAATTTCAGCCATATTTGTATGGAGTTAAGTTTCGGGTCCAGTCGGATCATCAGCCTCTGATGTTCCTGGCTACTTCTCAGAAGCTCAATGCACGGTTGATGCGGTGGTCGTTGTTACTTCAACCTTATAATTTCACAGTGGAGTACATTCCTGGGAAGGAAAATGTTGGAGCGGACTTCTTGTCAAGACACCCAGCTCCTGAAGAAGAGGAATGAATCATCTGGATTTAACTCATGGTGGAGAAGAGTGAGATGGACTACTCTCTTAAGAGGGGGCCTATGTCACGAGCTCGCCATGAGTTACCCAGATAATAATAATACCGACGTTTGCGTGGCGTATATTTTCTAGGCCACAAAAGTCGTACTAACAGAGTAAACACAGCTGCACAGGTTACATCGTGTCAGCCCATAAACACATTTGGTGGTGAGTGAGAAGGAATGGATACATCGAGTTGGCAGTTCATTAACAGTTAGAATCACATATGATTGTCGGCTTAGGATATGGAATGGTTCCGTTTGTCATCTATACTGCCGGACATCAGACGGAAATGGCTGCTGGGATTGTCACCACGGAACAGAAGATTGACAGTTTATCAACAGGTCGGAAGTGCCCGACTAGGGAGAAAACAGTGCATCTGTCAATTCTTGGTTTCCGGCACATCGAGAGGATTGACGGGGTTATTTGCAACTCTTTGTTGTAACTCGACAGCAACTCGCTGGCTTGTTTTGAGAATCTAAACCTGTGATGAAAAATCTAACATGGAGGGAGCCAGAGGGAGGATGGATCCCTGACAGGGGATGATCTGCCAATGTGCCATCTGTGTGGGCATAAAGGAAAATGTCACGTGATCAACTTTAGGAGTTGCCATAAAAACCCGAGTTGGGACCAACTAGAAAAACTTGAAAATGTGGATCTAGGCAGACATGCTTGTCACTGCAGCAGTTAGAACATCTAACGTGTGAAGGAGATATTTGATTTAGTTTACACGAGCCTGTATGGCTACCATTAGATGTAATTTAGTGTAAACTGCAGTGCCGTAAGGTATAACCTATTATATTATTCGTTCTAATTAATATAGACTATGGCCTTGTTAAACTAAAGTGTGATGATTAGCACTGTTAGTGGAAACTAGTTAGAGTAGAATAGTGATATTAACTCTGCTAGTTAAGAATAGATTAGTGAAGTGTTGATAAGCTTTACTAGTTGAGAATTGAGTAATGAGGGATAATTGGGATCTTCCCGTAGGTGTCCCTGGTGGGCGGGGTTCCGCATTCTGTTTGCTGATTTTTTCTTTGTCATAGCCTGATTCGGCTCTAGGTGGGTAGCTAATCTGCTCTATGACTAAGTCTAGTTAGCTAAAGATCATTAAGCAAGGTGATAGGCTTACACTCAGCCGAAGGGATCAGTGACTAGTACTATCACCAGATGTGTTGTTTCTATCCTAGGTTCCCTACCAGATCCAAGGAAACTCTACAAGTTTTGGGAAAGAATTAAAAAACCCATTCTGAAGAACACCAGTTCAAGAGTCAATAAAGTTGCATACAGAAACGTAACTTACGCTAGAAGGAAATTGATTCATCAAAGAGAGTGATGCATACTGATGCACCACACAGCATCATACAGTAGTAACGAACCGAGAACCGGCTAAGAGTACCTAGTGTTAGTACAGCAACAATTAACATTAGAAATTAGCACTTATGGACTGAATGGTTCGATGTGCAACGAGGATGATCTGTCGACTAACTAACTAACTAACTAACTAACTGCGTACACACTACAAAAGACTTGTGCAGTTTGTTAAGGAACGTTAGGAACGGACATTGTGTAGAGTGCAACCGGTCCATGATTAACTGTTAATACCACCGGTGTCTATTTCGGATGTTCATGAAATTGGATTACCAGAGGTCTACAGAGGCAAAGCAGTATCCGGCAAGATGGTTTCGGCAACGGGTGAGAAGTACATGTTCTGACGTAACGTGCTGTGGTCTATCTTTGCTGGGATCAGCTGACTGGGTTGCTGTCTGAGAGTCAGAGTCTACACACTTTATAGAACACGTCACACATTTTCTTCACATACACGTCTCTTATACGTTACACTTTTATTTTAATAAATTACTCTTTATTAATTTCTAGAAGCAAGAGTTGTTGAGTATGTTGCGTTGGGGAAGTATGAGAAGGGGGCATAGTACGACAGTGTGAGAGTGATAGGAAGAGGTGTCCATAGGCTGATGGAGTGTGTTGGACGGAAGCTGGTGGATTCTCCAGAATATTGAGAGGGAAAAAAAAAATTATTATAATGTGGGTGTCGGATCTCCTCACTCCAGGGACGACACTTTAAAGGAGGACACGACAATGCTATATCGCACTTCTACACTCCAGAAAGTTATGCTATATCGTTCTTCTACACTCCAGTAAGTTATGCTATATCGTACTTCTACACTCCAGAAAGTTATGCTATATCGTACTTCTACACTCCAGTAAGTTATGCTATATCGTACTTCTACACTCCAGTAAGTTATGCTATATCGTACTTCTACACTCCAGTAAGTTATGCTATATCGTACTTCTACACTCCAGAAAGTTATGCTATATCGTACTTCTACACTCCAGTAAGTTATGCTATATCGTACTTCTACACTTTAGAAAATTATGCTATATCGCACTTCTACACTTTAGAAAGTTATGCTATATCGTACTTCTATCGAAGACAAATATTGTAAATGAGTTAGCTATGAGTTCTACTTCTTCTTCTTCTTCTGCGTTCATCCGGAGTTTTTTTTTTCTTTTCGGATGTGATTGCGTTGTGCCTGTTTACAGCAGAGCTGCGTTATTGCGCCGTTAGGCCGACACATCCGACTTCTGCGGGCTTTTGTTGACCGGGTTAACCTTCCCGGGGGCTATGAGTTCAGCATGGCCGAATAGATAAAATTGCTTTTTTGTAAACATAAGTAGTGCTGATGCCATGACAGCGGGTTCAATACCTACACCGGACAGTTGGACTGAAATGTTGACTTCTCTTCCTTGACTTGGGGACGTAAATTACTAGTAACTCAGAAGTTGGAGTGGATTCGCTTGAGGGCGAGGGACTCTAGTAACAGGGAAAATTAATCCATAAGCAAAAGTCAGTCCGGTGCACTAGAAGTAATAGCACGTGTACGGACTACGCTTGTGTTCAAAGTGAGCGAAGGAGAAAACAAAAGTTAGTTATTAGTTAGTTAGCCATTAATTAGTTAGTTAGTCATTAATTAGTTAATCAGTCAATCAGTTAGTTAGTCAGTCAGTTAGTCGCGATTCCAGTTTCATTGCAACGGGTTACCCCATAATTGCTCCGTTCCTGTGCCAGTGAATACCGTACAAACTGCTCCCCACTGTCCTATGTGAAAAGTGAAAGAGACAGCTGCCCCGATAAAACCAACGGCGCGCTCACTGAAGCGTTCAAAAGGCCGCTGCCAGAATGCCAACACAACAGTCTGCCACTAGAATTACAGTTTATCGTCGGCGGAAGCAACAGTTGCACACGCATTAATTGTAAATATGTAAGAGAGACAAACGTAATTGTGGTTGTTTTGTTTTATCCCTAGTTTATCCCGCTCCCAGTTTTGTATGGTGTCTTCCTGTTTATGGGTGTGACAGCGCTGGATGGCATGCAGGTTAGCTACTGAACCACTTCTACAGTTGTATTGTTCATTGTTTCGTTCATATTGCTCAGTTTTGTTCTTGTAGTCATGTCTTTACATTTACCAGGTGCACACGTGATTTAATATTTATCTTCATTTGCTCTCAAATAACTACGCCTATTTCTGTAATAAAACTGTTAGTTCATGTCAGATTTCTTTCATTACCAGTCTGTTTCTCTTCTTTCAACTCAGTATAGTTTCTCTTCTTTAATCTCCGCATTTTTCTCTTCTTTCATCATCGTTTAGTTTCTCTTCTGCCATCTCAATACAGCTTCTTTTCATTTATCTCTATACGGTTTATATTCTTTCATCTCTATACAGTTTATACCCTTTCATCTCTACACAGTGTATATTCTTTCATCTCTATACAGTGTATATTCTTTCATCTCTATACAGTGTATATTCTTTCATCTCCGTGCCGTTTTTATTCTTTCACCTCTATACCGTTTATATTCTTCCATCTTCATGCTGTAGGCCTTCTTTCATCACTTTCCCTCGACGCTCTAGTGAGGAACAGGGCACAACTCTTCTGAAAGTTGAACAATTCAAACAATGTGTATATCAAGTCATATTAAATTGCATATATAATCCCATCCGGTGCCTTAAGAAATGACATAGGGAACCATGAGAAATTAACAGTTCAGTCAGTTGTCTTACACATTGCCACCACAGTTGTCTTGCACATTGCCACCACAGTTGTCTTGTACATTGCCACCACAGTTGTCTTACACATTGCCACCACAGTTGTCTTGTACATTGCCACCACAGTTGTCTTGTACATTGCCACCACAGTTGTCTTGTACATTGCCACCACAGTTGTCTTGTACATTGCCACCACAGTTGTCTTGTACATTGCCACCACAGTTGTCTTACACATTGCCACCACAGTTGTCTTACACATTGCCACCACAGTTGTCTTACACATTGCCACCACAGTTGTCTTGCACATTGCCACCACAGTTGTCTTGTACATTGCCACCACAGTTGCCTTGCACATTGCCACCACAGTTGCCTTGCACATTGCCACCACAGTTGCCTTGCACATTGCCACCACAGTTGTCTTGCACATTGCCACCAAATGAACCTTGTATCAATTCATCTCCCTCCAGCTTGTCGATCGGTGCGTCCTGTTCATCATCAGCCCCAAATACCAGCCAGATTATCCGTACCTGCGACACGTTGCCTTATACAGAGTTCACATTTACACCTTTGTACAAGTCACCTGCCTGGCCGCGCTGTGGATCATTAAGTCATTCAAAGAAACATCTATTGGTTTCCCAATAATGGTAAGTTTACCAATATTCTGTTGTGTAGAATATTTGTGAATAATTAAGGTTGAAATATGAGCGAAATATGCCAGGCAATAAATCGTGCAATCTATTGTGTGTACCTTCGTTATTCAAATTTGTTTATCCCTGGGAAATTATTCTTCTTCATATCTTGTCTCTTATAAAAGGAATTTCTGATAAGAAGAAGTATTTCTCGAGTCCCAGGTGAGTTCGCCTTATCAGATCTGCACTATAAAAGTTTATTTCTATGGCAGGTGTCAGCAACCTTTGGCATGCATGCTAATCGCTGCTCGTGAAACGATTTTCAGGGCACGCTCAGTGAATTGAAATATAGTAGATGAGAGAAAATTGAATTTTTAAATTAAATAGAAGCATATATTATATTATTTATAATTTGTGTATGTAACATTTCTCTCTATATATATTTATATATTCTTGTTTTCACATCTATTCACAATGAAAGTTGTTAAACACTGGAAGTTAGAATGTGCCATCTTATTAAAAATGTGTTAAGGGAGACAATTGAAGAAAAGTGTGCAAGAGGAAGACAATGTTACAATGGGTAGACAACATCAAGAGATGGATTGGAAGAAGCATGTACGAGTGTCCCAGAAAGATGCAGGACAAGGGATGTTGGAGACGCATTGCAGCCAACCTCCGGGACAAAGACGGCACTTGATGACTCTGGAAGATATAGAATATACGCATATCAATGAAAGTGGTCAAGCCGCATGCCTTGAGCTCTGAGGGTGGTGGATTCATTTCCGGACATTTCATTTGGTTTAGCGATGAAATGTGTGTGGAGACCCCCGGGGGGTCGTCGCTGGAGCTACAGAGTTTGTTCTCTGTGCGACACTTTCGGTAGGGCAAGCCGAGCTGTGGAAAGAGACCAAACCGTATGGGATAAAACTCGGTGCGATGAAATCGACCCTCTTTATCACTAATGCTCAGCACCCTTGAAAAGGTTATTTACCTCAATATGCGTGATAAAACAAGCAGACGTAGATTACCGTTTTCTACGCTTTAACAGATATTGAGTTCCAAACAGAAAGTAGGTTTGGACCTAGCCAAAATGCATGGAGGAAAATGTGAAGTAGAGGTGACATAAAAGTTGTTAATATGATAGCAGACGCGTATTATTTATCAAATAAAAGAGGGGTTGCATAGTGAAACATTATTGTATATACAGTGCAAACTGCTTAAGGCGCGCTAGGACGTGGAGAATTTCTGTTGTGAAGAATAGTATTGTATTGTACATTGGAAATGCATTACTATACGCTTGAACCTTTGTAAGAGGAATTTCTGATAACTATTTTTAGGTCCCTGGTGAGTTCGCCTTATCAGGTGTGCACTGTATATGCCCAAGGCAGCTACGGACTGCGGCTTAAAACGATTAACCATCCCAGGGCATTGAATCACTTACGGTGTTTTGGGTATATCAATCAATCAATCAGGTGCCGTCTCCATAATGACAGTTGGCTGCAATGGATCTCCAACACTGTCTCTCGCCTTGATTGTACATTCTGTCAGGCTGACATTCGTCCATCGCTTGATGTTATCTTCCCACTTGTATCGTTGTCTACCTCTTGCTCGCTTGCCTTCAACCTTACCCTCCAGTATTGTTTTAAACAAAAGTGCTATGTCTTTTAACGTGGCCGAAATATTTCACTTGTCTCCTCTTTATTTATTTCATCAACACTCTCTTCATTTCCAGTTTTTCTAGAACCTCTGTATTTGAATGTTTTTGATTCCATGAAATACGACCTATTCGTCCGTATGTCCACATCTCCATAGCCTCTATTCGACTTTCTAGTTGCTTGTTCAATGTCCAGGCTTCCGTGCCATACAGTAGCGTTGAATATACGTAGCATTTGACAATTCTCATTCTTAATGCGGTGTTAATACTGATTTCATGCTGTTGAAAGCATTTTTGGCCATTCCTATTCTCTTTTTAATGTCTGTTTCAATTTAGTGCACCATACAAAGTTAACAAGTTACTGGTATGACCTTTGCAATTAACCCCAGCATTTATACGAGCTGTTAATGGTTTACTTGGCAATTTTAGTTCAGTGTGCCACTGCTTTCACAACAGCCGACGTGCCATGCTATGGAATGGAAATCAATCCTAACTCTTGACTTCCAAACCATCCGGGACTGATTTTTAACCCCTGACTCTGTATATCGAGGAAAGGGGGGGGGGGTGATTAAACCATGGTACAAAGTCAAGGACCCGATTTAACGTATTGAAGTGCATTCCTTGAACTCAAACGTAGACCACCCACGTGCTACTACCACTGATAGATGCAACTTCTGGTGAGCGCCCTGGACTGATTTAGTTTTCCCTATGACCAGTGTCCCTCGCCATTAGGCGAACCCACTCCGACTTCTGAGGTGCTTGTAATTTACGTCAACAAGTCAAGGACGAGAAGTCAACATTTTAGTCTAACTGTCTGGTGTAGGGATTGAACCTGCTACCTTGGCATCAGCACACTTGATGTTTAACTGATTGAGAGATGAAGGGTGATAAATCGTCAAATATCACCTCCAGTTTGGACAGAGGGACGATATATCACTATACTAGAGTCATTGTGTTGATTGTTTCGCTGTATCTTCCATAATTTTAATGTTCATGAAGCGGAACTTTAAATTATTATACTTGTTCATTTGATTGTGTGCAGGTTTGTTCTAAACCTACTTTTTATTTGGTGCTGTATCAGTTAAGAAGATCGTAAATTGATTAGAGAAATTAGACGTAGACAGTCAAAAATTTTTGGGCATGTTATGAGAAGAAATGGATTGGAGAATTTGGTGACAACTGGTAAGATCGAGGGGAACAGACCAAGGGGAAGACCTAGAAGCAAGTACCTGGATGGCTTGGCCTTGTGGCATGGTCGAGACAGAAACACGGAGCTGATCCACGACTCTGGTGATCGAGTGAGATGGCAGAACATGACCGCCCACGCTTACCTGCATGGCACATGATGGATGGATGGATCAGTTAAGAGCGACCGCTCTTGCCCATTAGGCCACGCTGACCTCGTCTAGGCTATGGGAATATACGGTAAAGTAAACCACGTGATATGGTCTAGACAAGAACACAGAGTTGACCCACGACTCTAGTGATCATGTAGGCATGATGATGAAAGTAAAGACAAAACGGTGCAGGATTCCTGTTATCTACGTTAGTTCAGTTACTCGTTTTGTCTGATCACAGATAACATTCATAATTTTCTATCCGGTTTTTTTTCCTATCCGGTTTTGCTGATATCTCTGCAGGTTTTGTCTGATAACTGACTGGGTTTTGTCTGATAACAGTGACTGGGTTTTATTGACATCCCTGCAGGTTTTGTCTGACAACAGTGACTGGGTTTTATTGACATCCCTGCAGGTTTTGTCTGATAACATTGACTGGGTTTTATTGACATCCCTGCAGGTTTTGTCTGATAACATTGACTGGGTTTTATTGACATCCCTGCAGGTTTTGTCTGACAACAGTGACTGGGTTTTATTGACATTCCTGCAGGTTTTGTCTGATAACATTGACTGGGTTTTATTGACATCCCTGCAGGTTTTGTCTGATAACATTGACTGGGTTTTATTGACATCCCTGCAGGTTTTGTCTGATAACAGTGACTGGGTTTTATTGACATCCCTGCAGGTTTTGTCTGACAACAGTGACTGGGTTTTATTGACATCCCTGCAGGTTTTGTCTGATAACTGACTGGGTTTTGTCTGATAACAGTGACTGGGTTTTATTGACATCCCTGCAGGTTTTGTCTGATAACATTGACTGGGTTTTATTGACATCCCTGCAGGTTTTGTCTGATAACATTGACTGGGTTTTATTGACATCCCTGCAGGTTTTGTCTGATAACAGTGACTGGGTTTTATTGACATCCCTGCAGGTTTTGTCTGATAACAGTGACTGGGTTTTATTGACATCCCTGCAGGTTTTGTCTGACAACAGTGACTGGGTTTTATTGACATCCCTGCAGGTTTTGTCTGATAACTGACTGGGTTTTGTCTGATAACAGTGACTGGGTTTTATTGACATCCCTGCAGGTTTTGTCTGATAACATTGACTGGGTTTTATTGACATCCCTGCAGGTTTTGTCTGATAACTGACTGGGTTTTGTCTGATAACAGTGACTGGGTTTTATTGACATCCCTGCAGGTTTTGTCTGATAACAGTGACTGGGTTTTATTGACATCCCTGCAGGTTTTGTCTGACAACAGTGACTGGGTTTTATTGACATCCCTGCAGGTTTTGTCTGATAACTGACTGGGTTTTGTCTGATAACAGTGACTGGGTTTTATTGACATCCCTGCAGGTTTTGTCTGATAACAGTGACTGGGTTTTATTGACATTCCTGCAGGTTTTGCCTGATAACTGTCGGCGTTTTCCTAACATCCCTGCAGGTTTTGCCTGTTAACATTGTCTGACATCCCTGCAGGTGTTGGCCATCTGTTTTGTCCGCAAGTTCCTGGACTGCATCTTCTCTCAGTGCGAGCTGAGCTGGCTCGATCATGTCCTACCAGCCATGTGTTCACAACAAGGAAAGCAGCAGGTATAAGTCTGAAGCTGTCCTCTACATCTTCCGCCTTCATCTAGAGCAGTGGTTCTCAACCGGGGGAAATTCCCCCCCCCCCCCCAGGGGGGAATTTTATTGTTTCCACGTTATAGTACGTCAACAGCAGATGAAAATGCTGGTGTTGACTGTAACGTCCCGTAAGGGATACGCAACAAAATTAATTGGGGGGGGGGGAATTAAGATTATTTCAAGATCGCTTTAGTACAAGAACCGATTATTTGATGTTTTTCCCTTCATATACTGTACGGTTCTGTCTCACCCTTCTAAAATTCAATTTATAAAGTAGACCCACAAATCGTGTTTTATGTGGACGTCTAAACTTGTTTTAGTATGTGCTATTAATTTTAGCTTCCATTATTACGTATACTGTGTAGGGGCGGGGCGGGATTTTTAGGTAGGAAGTACGAAAGGGGGGAATGACGTTCTGAAAATATGGTGAAAAAGGGTGGGGAGGGGCATGGGCCACATTTTTAGGTAGGAAATACGAAAGGGGGGGGGGGAGAAATGATGTTCTGAAAATATGGTGAAGGGAGGCACGGGCCCAAAAAGATTGAGAACCACTGATCTAGTGTATGCTAGTTCTAACTAACGTTACTGGGTTCAATCAACGGCCAGCTTGGTCCATCAGATGCTATATTATTGTAGCCCGTGTTATACTGTTACATCAGTTATTATATTATCATCGTCATCATAATCCATTGCCTTGCCGGCTGGCATGGGTGATCATGTCTCTCCACAAATTACGATCTCCAACGTCGTGGATGAATTCATGTGTTGACTTCCTTCCGTGCCATGACAAAAGACGGTCAACAATATTCTCAGGCTGTCTTCTTCTATTTCTCTGTCCGGTTGTCACAACATTGTTTCAGTTTTTGTCTTCTCATAACGCGGCCAGAAATACGACTGCCTCTTTCTGTTTGTGATAAGCTGTCTTTGCGACTCAGTTTCCCTTACAACGTCCAGATTGCTCATTTTGGCTGTCCAATGTTATATTATATCATATGTAATAATATTCTACTGTATGTCATAATATTGTATTGTACGTTATATTGCTTCAGATGTCATAATTTTCTATCCGATAGAATGCTGCATCGGTTGTTAGCGAGTTGCATCAGCAGCTAATAGGTTGCGTCATATCTATTTCATGGAGATGAACATCTTGAGCAAATCTTCCAAAGGATGGAAAAGCTACTTGTCCAAATGGTATCTCATCAGATGCCTGTAGAACTTACTAAAAAAACCTCAACTGACATACTGCAGATAATTTATTCAGTATTATCTGGGAAACTGAAGAAATAGTAGCAGACAAAAGAAGGATATCTGTGAAGCTGCCAAAGAAGGGGGACATACAGGAGATTGAAAATTATAAAGGAATAAAGTTACTGTCATCTCATCTCATCATGTTCCTCTTGTACCTTGCGGTGTCGAGGTAAAGTATAAACTTCGTGAGAGTGCCCGGTTATGGGCTTCGTATATCGACATTCCCATGGATTCTGTTATTCCCTCCGTCCAACGTTTACGTGGTCGGCCTCTTCCTCTGTTTCCATCTGGTCTGTACATCATTGCTTGTTGTGGCATGCTGTTGGCTGGTAGCCTACTTGCATGGCCAAACCATTTGACTTGCTGCTTTCTAATAAAATCTAGAGCAGCTTTAACCCCTACTTTAGTCCTGATTTCTTCATTTCTGATCTTATCTCTTCTTGATACGTTGAGTATTCTTCTCAGAAACCTCATTTCTGTTGTTGTGATTTTTCTTTTCTCTTTTTCTGTCATTGTCCAGGTTTGGCATTGGTAGCACAGAGTTGGTAGGAAGATTGTGTTATAAAGTGCTTTCTTAGTAGTTATTGATACATGTTTGTTCTTTAGTATTGGTGCCATTTGTCCAATGAGTTGATTTGCCTTATTGCACCTATTTTTAATCTCGTCTTCTGATCTGCCATTTGATAATATTATACTTCCTAGGTACTTGAAGCTCTTTACTTGTTTCAAGGGATGTTCGTTTAGGTGAATTGTTGCTGTTTGTTCTTCTTTAGTTATAGTAATTACCTCTGTTTTGCTTGTGCTAATTTTCATGTTATGTTCCCTACACATTTCGTTTAGACTATTCATGTGGTCTTGTAATTCAGCTTCTGATTTTGCTATTAGTGCTTGGTCGTCCGCAAACAGGAGTTCTCTAATGGTTAGATTTGCAGATGGTTCTTCTTCTGTGTTCTCGCCATGCGGTATTCTTGCTGTCTCTGCTTGGCTGGTTTCTTTACATATGTTGTCTATATATGTTATGAACAAGAGAGGGGACAGGACACAACCTTGTCGTACTCCAGATCTTATGGTGAAGGGTTCTGAGTGTTCTCCAGTTGCTCTCACTTTGCATTCACTGTTGTATAAACTTCTACATAGGTTTGTTAGATGTGTACTCACTCCATATTGTTTAAGAATTTCCCACAGCTTGTTTCTATCTACCCTATCAAATGCCTTTTCTTGGTCGACAAAGGCTAAGTAGAGTGTTTCATTGAATTCAATTGATTTTTCTATAAGTTGTCTAAGAGCAAAAATGGCGTCTGTGCATCCTTTGTTTTTCCTAAATCCAAGCTGCGTTTCGCTTAGCTGGGGTTCTAAAGTAGTTCGTAATCTTTTTTCAAGAATTTTGCAAAATATTTTCCCAGTATGACTCAACAGTGAAATGCCTCTGTATTGTGTGCAATCTCTTTTGCTGCCTTTGTTTTTCCAAATTGGGATGATTATGGCGTTTCCCCAGTCTCGTGGTGTCTGTTGTTCTACCCAAACATGGTTGAATAGTCTATGTAGCCAAGCTGTTCCTACTTCCCTTGCTGCTTTAATTAGTTCATTTGGTATTTCATCCTGTCCTGGTGATTTGTTTAATGGGGCTAATCTGATGGCTTCTATAATTTCTTCTTTTAGTATGTCTGGTTCTAGTTCCTCGGTGACATCTGTGTAGGTCTCTTGAATTCCTGTGACATCTGATGGGATGTTGAGAAGTTGTTCGAAATACTGCTTCCATCATATTACTGTCAGTTCCCGGGAAAATACTGAGCTGGTTCATTCTGGAGAGACTGAGATGCCAGTGGCAAACAGCTAAGGGATGAACAGTCAGGTTTTCAACCAAATAGATTCTGCTCTGGCCAGGCAGTAACACCATGCACAGTAATACACGAAAAGCATACAGATTATTAGATGGGATGTCACAAATTCATCATCATCAAGTGCCGTGTCAGCTGGCAGGTCTGTCTTTGGTGTTCTGAACTCTGCTGCTGATATTCCTCCATGCCAATGTCTTAAGCTCATCCAGCCATTAACGTTGTTCACGTGAGGAGCGGCTGGCCAAGTGGCTAGAATGCCAGATTCTCCTTCGGGAGACACGGGTTCAAATCCTTGGTAAGGTGTGGGATCGTTTTCTGTTGGGGGTAAAAAGAACATCCTAACCTGTGCAGTTCGCTGTGAATGCACTAGCCAGGCGGCCTTAATTCCTCAGGCTCAAAGACCCCCCTGCCATACACCGCAAGGTACTATGTTCGCAGTAAATGACAGTAGCATTCACTGACTCTGAACTATACAATCATGAAAACATGGGAAGATAAATGTGGTGGTTTCCCCTTGACTTCCAGATCCAAACGGCTTTTTATAACCATTTTGGACTTACTTCAAGTGAGTGCCCTGATCAAGAGTTGTCAACATATCCCAGTAGATGCATACCAGTTAGGTTTAAAAATTCATAGGGGAAAGAGAAAGATAATGGGAATACATTAAACAAATAACAGTCTCCCTTAGTGAAACCTCACTTTTTAAAAAAAACAGAACTGTGCACCTATTTAGAAAGCAATGTAGACCAGAAAGCTAGAGGATATTATAGCACTGGGACATTTGTGGAAGACAAACAAAAATTACTAAACTCAGCACCAAACTTAGGCCGGCCGCCGTAGCGAAGGACGCAGGTCATAATCCTGTATACCCGCATTTTAAACACAGCTGCGCGCGATTTGCAGCAGACTGTGTTGCGTTAGTATTGGTACCGGTCATTCAGAAGGCAATGGCAAACAACTGAACGTAAACTTGCCAAGAGATCACAGCGGCAGAAATGCTGGTGTTGACTGCGATGTACTGTAAAAATGATATGCAAAAAAGGGGGGGGGAGAAAAACTTAATATTAAATTCTAACATTAAATCAGTACTATTGTATGAATCAGAAACAATAAAAGTGATTACAAACTCAAACATTCACTAATTCGTGCATGCACAAAACTGAAAGAATATAAATTATAACGGAATCACCAAAGTGGAGCTTAAAGCGAGAACTAGGTAAGTGCCAACAACCGAAAAGTGACGAGAAGGCACTGGCATAGGATAGAACACTCATTGAGAAAAATAGGGAATAGTATAACTAAAAAAACACAAAAAGTCGCTTAAAAGTCTATATGGTCGACTTCATTGCATTAGGTTTTTATCCCATATGACTTAGTCTCTCTCCGCAGTGAACTGCCGATAGCGTCGCACAAGCACGAACTGCGGCCACAACCCCCAGGAGTCTCTGAAAAATGCACTCGTGAACCAAAGGGCGCGACCAGACAGCTTGACCACTTCACAATGGAGACTCCCTGAGTATAACTAGAAACGCTTTAGCCTGGGACCTACAGGGTAACAGAAATAGAACAAGACATAACATCATGCCGATAAGAGACAGAAACAAATTAATCATACACGGAGGACGTGGAATAGCTACGGCCTTTGCCCCAAATGAAGGGTACAAGAGAGAAAGATTTAAACCTATCACATTTCAAGTCAGATTCCATTATAAGAATCTCAACTCATTCCAAGAAATGCCCAAATCACACGCTCAAATCTTTCGTGGGCAGGATTTGTTAAGGGCTGCAGTTTAAATTTGTGAGCCACTCAAACCATCTCATAAAGTCACAAATGTTTCAGGTCACACATGATAAGTATTATAGCAGTTCCTTATGATTCTTCAATGTGTCATTTGCAGGACAGTACTACCAACACACCCCGTGACCACCAGCATCATACACACGACAAAAGGAACCATGATCTGACTGAAATGACGGCCATTGCAATCAACGTCCATCTTATCAACAGCACTGTTAATGTCATCACTGATGCTGATGAAGGGATAGATAACCTAAACACAGTCAGCGTCACAGGTGAAGACGAGGCAGAGAAGTGTAGGGCCATTGTGACATAGAAAGACAGCTATTTATGTGTTGTTTCTGACAAAATAATTTAATGTTCAGATTTAATACGAGATGAATTTAAGAGAATTTGGGCAAAACATGATTGACTGCCAATACGCTAAGTGTTCATGCACCATGCAGATAGGCATTCTAAATTCTTGTCCTAATTATCCTGTTGCCATTGCCAAGTATTTTATCTCCTTGTCTTGCTTATTTCCCATTTTAATTTGCGCTCACTTTGAACTCGAGCGTAGTCCATACACATTTCTAGTACATGGGACGTCTTTTTCTTTCGTTCGCTTGAAATATTTCTATAACTGCAATGTTGTCTCTTGTGTGAATTAAAGAGTCTTTTTCAGTTCGCACAGCGGTCCATGAGTTTATCTTCCACTATCGTCTCTCTAGGCCAGAAGGTTTGCCTAGATATGTTATATTTTGGGCAGTCTTGGAGTACGTGCTCTGCTGTCTGTGACGCCAATCCACATGTGCACATGGCTGAGTCACCAATCTTGAATTTGGTATACATGTGGTAAAAATTTTTGCGTGTGGATAAACTTTCACTATTACCATCTGGCAAAACCACATCTGAGGTACTTGTAAATGAAAATAAAAAAGTTGAGGATCGATGTCATTGCACCGGATTCTATCTAGCATCGCACACTGCACGAACCCTGTAGCTCCAGCGACAATCCCAAGCAGTCTCCAAGAAGAGTGCACTCGTGAACCGAAAGACGTAGCCCAGAACCAAACCCACAACTTTCGGAGAGCGGGGCAGGCAGCTTGACCACTTCACCATGGAGATCCCACCTTGTAATGCATGTCCTCAAGTCAAGATTTTAGTCTAACAACCTGATACCTCGCCATCGGCACACCTAAAGTTTGATACTAAGAAATAGCTCTTATCCTATCAGCCATGCTGACCGCACTTTTGCCATTAATTTTACCAGGTGTCACTAAGTTTTCATTTTCCAGTCCATCCATGGTATTCTTTTACTAATCACCCGGAAATGACATCACTTGTGTTAAAACTAGGTCAGTATGCTAGCTGGTACACAAGTTCTCTAACCCATTTACTCCCAGTGTCATTTTAAAGTCTCCTTTTTGGACTTTCTTGCACAAAACATGCAAGCTAATGTCAAATAAATAATGAACATACACGAAGCCATAGACGGGCGAGACATGTCAGACAAGAGATGAAACAAAACAAAATAGATGACACACCACTATCTACGTTTTCACCAGTTTCAGGCGAACATGGAAAAGAGTTCAGATTATGCTTATAGAGGAAAGTCAACATATATATCACAATGTAGAGACAAGGTTAATGGATGCATATCATGCCCGGGGAGCATTGGGTATATGGTTTTAATTCCATGTTTTATAGACCAACCAGCACTTGATGGGTGCCTTTTCAGAAAGTATTGCAGTTAGAACTTATTACCGACATCTGTAGCATGTAAATTCACATTATGTTTCTCTGTTCCAGGGAAACAGTGAATTTACATGCTATAAATGGCTGTAATAACCATCAGTTTTTAATATTTTAGGATAATTAATTGGGGGTGGTTTTTTTTTTTTTTGGGGGGGGGGGGGGGGGGAGAGAGATAGATGTATCCCTGTTATATACGTGAGAGAGCAATGTCTACATAAAGAGAAGAGAGGTTTATTTCTCAGGCACAGTAATAAATCACAACGCCATTATTTATTTCATATAATTATATTCCAACAGCTGGTCTCTCACACAATCACACAGACAGATCCCACAGATGTTGGCTTCACTTGTTCTTGAAGTACTCTCTCACCACATCTAGTGCTGGAGATTCCATCCCATAATCCTGGAGGAAGAAACATTGTACAACACTGACAGTTATAAAACAACGAAAAAGATCATGCACAACACTGACAGTTATAAAACAACGAAAAAGATCATGCACAACACTGACAGTTATAGCACAACAGAAGAGACCATGAACAACACTGACAGTTATAGAACATGTACAACACTGACAGTTATAGCACAATGGAAGAGACCATGTACAACACTGACAGTTATAGAATATGAACAACACTGACAGTTATAGCACAATGGAAGAGACCATGCACAACACTGACAGTTATAGCACAATGGAAGAGACCATGTACAACACTGACAGTTATAGAATATGAACAACACTGACAGTTATAGCACAATGGAAGAGACCATGCACAACACTGACAGTTATAGCACAATGGAAGAGACCATGTACAACACTGACAGTTATAGAATATGTACAACACTGACAGTTATAGCACAATGGAAGAGACCATGTACAACACTGACAGTTATAGAACATGTACACACTGACAGTTATAGAACATGTACAACACTGACAGTTATAGCACAATGGAAGAGACCATGTACAACACTGACAGTTATAGCACAATGGAAGAGACCATGTACAACACTGACAGTTATAGCACAATGGAAGAGACCATGTACAACACTGACAGTTATAGAACAATGGAAGAGACCATGTACAACACTGACAGTTATAGAATATGTACAACACTAACAGTTATAGCACAATGGAAGAGACCATGTACAACACTGACAGTTATAGCACAATGGAAGAGACCATGTACAACACTGACAGTTATAGAACATGTACAACACTGACAGTTATAGAACATGTACAACACTGACAGTTATAGAACATGTACAACACTGACAGTTATAGAACATGTACAACACTGACAGTTATAGAACATGTACAACACTGACAGTTATAGAACATGTACAACACTGACAGTTATAGAACATGTACAACACTGACAGTTATAGAACATGTACAACACTGACAGTTATAGAACATGTACAACACTGACAGTTATAGAACATGTACAACACTGACAGTTATAGAACATGTACAACACTGACAGTTATAGAACATGTACAACACTGACAGTTATAGAACATGTACAACACTGACAGTTATAGAACATGTACAACACTGACAGTTAAAGCACAATGGAAGAGACCATGTACAACACTGACAGTTATAGCACATGTACAACACTGACAGTTAAAGCACAATGGAAGAGACCATGTACAACACTGACAGTTATAGCACATGTACAACACTGACAGTTATAGAACATGTACAACACTGACAGTTATAGAACATGTACAACACTGACAGTTATAGAACATGTACAACACTGACAGTTATAGAACATGTACAACACTGACAGTTATAGAACATGTACAACACTGACAGTTATAGAACATGTACAACACTGACAGTTATAGAACATGTACAACACTGACAGTTATAGAACATGTACAACACTGACAGTTATAGAACATGTACAACATTGACAGTTATAGAACATGTACAACACTGACAGTTATAGAACATGTACAACACTGACAGTTAAAGCACAATGGAAGAGACCATGTACAACACTGACAGTTATAGCACATGTACAACACTGACAGTTATAGAACATGTACAACACTGACAGTTATAGCACATGTACAACACTGACAGTTATAGCACAATGGAAGAGACCATGTACAACACTAACAGTTATAACACCGTCAAATAATCCATCCCTCCTACACTGAGACTGCTTGTTACTGGTGCCCAAGCATAAACATGGGAACACTAACTTAACAGGTGTGTTGTGTGATGCAAATAGCCTTTGCAGGCCACACCTGTCACAAAAGGACTGCCATGCCTCCCAATGAACAGGCACCCCCCTAGACAATGGAAGACAGCAGGGCCGGCCGAGTTTTGTGATCCATACACAGCATTCAGCACCCACACTGGCAGACTTCAAAAACATGACTGAAATTAGTGTGCTGCTTAGCGTGAGATGGCAACAAAGTCATCACGTATCCTCAAATTCTTCATGCCATATACTTGAATATGGGGTTCCTAAGACATCTTTATTTATCAACCTAAGCTTAATCTTTTACTATCTTCTTCTACAGGACATCACAATCAACCCCAGCCCCTTTTTTGGGAGGTGTGATTTTCTGTTAATTTTACGTTCAGCAGTTTATTTCCGTCAATACCCATACCTTTGTGTACATAAAGCAGTCCCCTTCCAAATCCACTGTGGCCAAGTTATGTCAGTGTTGTGAAACTCGTTCAACTGTGATTTCTCTACCCTTAGCCCACAGAAGCTGGCAGAATCACATTTACCCATGTCATTCGGGAGCATATCACAGAATGTGAGTGTGTGGCAGGCAGACATATTTTCTGTGTAGACTTCAACATGTTATCTGTGAATGTGAGTGTGTGGCAGACAGTATATTTTCTGTGTAGACTTCAACATGTTATCTGTGAATGTGAGTGTGTGGCAGACAGTATATTTTCTGTGTAGACTTCAACATGTTATCTGTGAATGTGAGTGTGTGGCAGACAGTATATTTTCTATGTAGACTTCAACATGTTATCTGTGAATGTGAGTGTGTGGCATGCAGTATATTTTCTGTGTAGGCTTCAACATGTTATCTGTGAATGTGAGTGTGTGGCAGGCAGAATATTTTCTGTGTAGGCTTCAAAATGTTATCTGTGAATGTGTAGCAGGCAGAATATTTTCTGTGTAGGCTTCAACATGTTATCTGTGAATGTGAGTGTGTGGCAGACAGTATATTTTCTGTGTAGACTTCAACATGTTATCTGTGAATGTGAGTGTGTGGCAGGCAGAATATTTTCTGTGTAGGCTTCAAAATGTTATCTGTGAATGTGTGGCAGGCAGAATATTTTCTGTGTAGGCTTCAACATGTTATCTGTGAATGTGAGTGTGTGGCATGCAGTATATTTTCTGTGTAGGCTTCAACATGTTATCTGTGAATGTGAGTGTGTGGCAGGCAGAATATTTTCTGTGTAGGCTTCAAAATGTTATCTGTGAATGTGTGGCAGGCAGAATATTTTCTGTGTAGGCTTCAACATGTTATCTGTGAATGTGTGGCAGACAGTATATTTTCTGTGTAGACTTCAACATGTTATCTGTAAATGTGAGTGTGTGGCAGACAGTATATTTTCTGTGTAGGCTTCAACATGTTATCTGTGAATGTGAGTGTGTGGCATACAGTATACTTTCTGTGTAGGCTTCAACATGTTATCTGTGAATGTGAGTGTGTGGCAGGCAGTATATTTTCTGTGTAGACTTCAACATGTTATCTGTGAATGTGAGTGTGTGGCAGGCAGTATATTTTCTGTGTAGACTTCAACATGTTATCTGTGAATGTGAGTGTGTGGCAGGCAGAATATTTTCTGTGTAGGCTTCAAAATGTTATCTGTGAGTGTGTGGCAGGCAGAATATTTTCTGTGTAGACTTCAACATGTTATCTGTGAATGTGAGTGTGTGGCAGACAGTATATTTTCTGTGTAGACTTCAACATGTTATCTGTGAATGTGAGTGTGTGGCAGACAGTATATTTTCTGTGTAGACTTCAACATGTTATCTGTGAATGTGAGTGTGTGGCAGACAGTATATTTTCTGTGTAGACTTCAACATGTTATCTGTGAATGTGAGTGTGTGGCAGACAGTATATTTTCTGTGTAGACTTCAACATGTGATCTGTGAATAAACAAAGGTATTTGTGCTGCTGAGTCTGCTGTAGATTTTTCTGTAGGTGTTCCAGAAATACGATGGCACTCAGCATATTATACTGTCACACCAACATATGGCATTATGCAGTCTGTTACGCGTTACCATTTCTTTCTTCATAAGGCTGTTAGCTCTGTCCTGCAAATGTGTTTCTACCCGTCTCCCCCCTCTCCAGCCTAAGAGTTACTGCAGATCTAGTTCTACATGTGTACATCATCTCCCTGCTGTCGATGCACACATTGGACTCAATAATATACAACTATTAACACAATCACAGAATCTGCCCAGTCACATTTGCCCAAAACACAAAAAAGCCAAAGGGACAAATTGCACTGCCCATACAGGGACTTTAACATATGGGTGAAGAGACAAAGTGGTAGAGAGTTAACATGTATTAACTGCTCAATCTCCTCCCACCTTTCATCTTCCCATGCAGTATGCTGCCCCCCCCCCCCCCCCCCTCATATAGAAATACAGGCTCCCAAGCAAAGTCAGCAACACAAATGACCACGTCAGCAACACAAATGACCACGTCAGCAACACAAATGACCACGTCGGCAACACAAATGACACCGTCAGCAACACGAATGACACCGTCAGCAACACGAATGACCATGTCAGCAACACGAATGACCATGTCAGCAACACAAATGGCCATGTCAGCAACACAAATGGCCATGTCAGCAACACAAATGGCCATGTCAGCAACACAAATGACCATGTCAGCAACACAAATGACCATGTCAGCAACACAAATGACCATGTCAGCAACACAAATGACCATGTCAGCAACACAAATGACCATGTCAGCAACACAAATGACCATGTCAGCAACACAAATGACCATGTCAGTAACACAAATGACCATGTCAGTAACACGAATGACAGTCAGTAACACGAATGACCATGTCAGTAACATGAATGACACTGTCAGTAACATGAATGACAGTCAGTAACACAAATGACACAGTAACATGAATGACAATGTAACCACACGGTTGCAGTCTCACTAACCTTGACAACAACAACTCCACAGGCATTGACCTTTCTGGCTTTGCCCTCCTTGTCTAATTTGCATAGGCCAGCCCACTCTCCCAGCTTCTTGGCATCATCCACCTGAAATCATTGAACAATTTATAGCATACACAGAATTCTCACAGCAACGGTGGGATACTCATATTACATCCCTTGGCCTTGTCTAGAGCAGGCATCGGCAATGACTCTCCATGGCGAAGTGGTTAAGCCAACTCCCTCGTGTAGTGCAGATCATGTGTTCGTTCCTGGACTATTGCCTTTTAGAGCATGAGTTCAGTTTTCCTCCGAGCTACAGTTTTATCTGATGTTCTCGGCAGGCTGTTTTGTCATTCCATGAACAAAGATAATGCCAGACTGGGTAACCCCGGTGCAATGAAGTTGTCAATCTTGACTTCAGAACTTTTTAATCGTAACTTTCCAATCCTGTCTGTCATTGGTAACTGAATGGAAGTCAGTATTGTCAGTACCATTATTTATCAAGCTTTCCACACACATCTCAGTATCATCATCATCATGTGCCATGCCAATAAGCATGGGCAGTCATGTTTTGGCATCTCACTCGATCACCATAGCTGTGGATCAGAGTTCTTGCATCAACCATAAAAGGCCAAGTCATCCAGGTATTTACTTCTCTGCCCTCACCTCATCTCAGCATATGCATGTTAAAACTGTATCTGTTTTGGTATGTGAGCATTTTGAATTAAATCCCACCCCTTTTGCCAGATTATACAAGTGAACATGTTTATCAGGCGCTATGTTTCAAGGATGCCAGAGACAGGTGTGCATGCAAGTGCGTGTGTAGGATAAAGCCACTAAACATTTCGGCCTGTTTATCTAGTTTACTCCTGAGGAACGTAACACCAATACATCTGGAACACAAGCTGCAGGATCAGCAAAACAAAACTCGTGACCGTCTGTCGGAGCTTCAATCCTAGACCAGTTCCAAATCAAGGCTTAGCGCCTGGTCTGCCCTTTAGGTTGCATATCTTCACACTAGGGTAAGGTTTGTACCCTCCCAATTGCACTCTTTCACCTGAAGCCTTTGGCACAATGTCGGGTTTGGTAAGCGCGGCCCAACATTCAGCATTAACAGGAAGCAAATAGTTCCACCTAATGTCACACAGAGTGGAGTCATATCTGAGTACGGTCTAAAGAGAAGTAGCAAATAGTAAATAAATACACAGGCATGGTGACATACAACATAATGATTTATGATAAGAAAATTGTGTCACCGATATCAAAGTGTGTTTGTGTGCTGAGGTAGACTTTAGGGCAACATCCGTTGTGTCACTTATGATCATGTTGTAGTTAAGACAGTACAAAGAACATACCTTGAGTAGATTAATCCCATGCTCAGCACACAAGGCCTCAATCAACTTGGGGTACAAAGGTTCGTCAACGCTGTTGGCTAGAACACACAAGTGAGCCTGGCGTCTGCAATATGGACAAGAAACACATGAAATCTTAGGCCTCTCTAGCCACCCCCAACAATATGGACAAGAAACACATGAAATCTGAGGCCTCTATAGCCACCCCCAACAATATGGACAAGAAACACATGAAATCTGAGGCCTCTCTAGCCATCCCCAACAATATGGACAAGAAACACATGAAATCTGAGGCCTCTAGCCACCCCCAACTGTAACTGAATGAACAAACTAGCAAGAACTTCAACAGATTCGACAGCCGGAGATGTGGTTTATGAGAGTTTTACAAATACCATTGACTGCCAGAGTAGTAAACGGCAAAAAATACCTGGAAAATGCTAATAAAATAAATTTGGAATATCATCTTGTTCCTCTAGTGCCATGTGGTGTCGAGGTGAAGCACAAATAGTGGGAGAGTGCCCGTCCATCATCTCATCTTGTTCCTCTTGCATCTTGCGGTGTCGAGGTGAAGCATAAACAGCGGGAGAGTGTCATTTATGGGCTTCATGTATTGAGTTTCCCATGGACTGCTATTCGCTGCATCCATCATTTACGTGGTCAGCCTATTCCTCTGCTTCCATCTGGTCTGTATATCATTACTTGTTGTAGTATACTGTTGTTAACCTACTTGCATGGCCACATCATTTGACTTGCTGCCTTCTTATAAAATCTAGCGCTGCTATAAACCTCAGTTTAGTCCTGATTTCATCATTTCTGATTTTCTCTCTTCTTGATACAATGAGTAGTCTTCTTAGGAATCTCATTTCTGATATAATTTTTCTTTTCTCTTGTTCTATCATTGTCCAGGTTTGGCCACATTGCAGAATACTATATACAAATAAGGAAACAATATTCTTTGGCCATTCAATGAAAGGCATTGGAAAACTGATCACCGCAAAGATCAGCGGTAGAAGAGACGGGAGGACCAAGCAAACATGCTGCATGGAGGGGGGGGGGGGGGGCACAATCTACCGACATGCATCAACGCCTATGCCAGCTGTCAGGGCACATGATGATGCTAGAGGTCCGACCCCCACTCCCAGCAGTCAATGGACTTCGAGGACATCCTCCTATATCCAGCCCTGCCTATGTTCTTATTAAGAATCTACTTATTTACTGATGTAGTCACTTCTACGATTTCTAATACATCGCCTTAATTTAACTGGAAGAATGAACCTATGGACTATTTTCAGTAAGAATTAAAGCCAGAGGATGATATATGATTAATTACAAATGATGTTACTGCTCTCAGGCAAACTTAAGTGCTCAGGCAAACTTAAGTGCTCAGCCTCCCCAGCAGAAGTGTTGTGTGGGTCCTGGTTGACCCATTTGTGAGCTACTAAATAGAATTGTCTTGTCTGCGCTCACTGCAACCAGCTTACAAATCCCACACTTCAGGCATGCAGACATTAGCAAAAGAAACACTCCTACCACAACACACATGTCTAGACCTTAGAATCCTGTCATTCTGCTCATGTGGTCAATATCCCTAGAGTATACAGTAGTTGACAACACCATTTCTATGGCTGGCTGACTATTCTTTACTTCTTCCATTGGTCAAGGTTGCAGATTCATTCATCACTTCATTTGCCTGTCTGTGGGCATTCAATATATCAGCCTGGACTGGGCCACTGCTGCTCCACCACCCACAAGAGCCTATCAGCTGTTATCCTGCCAATCAGATACTATAACAGATACTATAACAGATACTATAACAGATACTATAACAGATACTATAACAGATACTATAACAGATACTATAACAGATACTATAACAGCAGAGACAGCCACATACTTGTCTAGGGCCTTGGTGGCCTCTTTGACACCCTTGCAGAGTCCGTCGTGGATGAGGGCAGTCTTGAGGACTTCCTGGATGGCCTGGTAGATGTCCATGGACCCGACATCAGCTGGAATAAGAGCTGGAGCAGCTGCTGGGATACTAGAAACAGACAAAATATACAACAAATTATTCAAACTGACCCAATAGCTGGGATACTAGAAACAGACAAAATATACAACAAATTATTCAAACTGACCCAACAGCTGGGATGCTAAAAATGGACAACCACAATCCCATGCAAGACACGTGCTCGGCTGCTCAGATCTCAGTATTTCTATGAGCATGTGACAGCTGATTACTAGCTCAGAGTTGGGTGATAGGTCTCGTGTCCCTCACCAACATTTGGCTTTCAAGTCTGACAACCCCCTGCCCAGCCCGGTGTCCCCCACCCACATCATCAAAATCAGCTGCACCAACATTTTAAAAGTTGTGTCCCAAACTGAGATGTGATATTGTCGTGCCATCACATTTTGTAGCTGCCAGGTGAAGTCATTAAGCCGCCTGCCTCATGGTATGATGTCAAACTCTCTCAGATCCCTGGTGGTCATTGCTGGGGCTCTGGAGTTGGTAGTGTGGTCACGACCAGGAGTTAAAACAATTCAGTACTAGACGCCACGGAGCCTGGACATTTTTTATCTAGTGGTTCAATCCTTTTTACCGTCTCCGTGGTAAAGAGGTTACGGACATAGTTCCTAATCCTGAATACCTATGTTCAAAACACAGCTGTGTTTTTTTATGAAATGGTATTGGTGCCAGTCGTTAAGAAAGAAATGGCAAACTAGTGAACATAAACTTGCCCAGGAATCACGAACAGCAAAAACATGCTGGGGTCGACTGCTTTGCCTTTTAAAGGACATAGCAACTAACTTTTTTTTTCAAACCTTTTCCTAGCTCGTTTTTGCAATAAAATCTGCTGGCTTCTAAGAAAAAGGGATTGGCTCATGAATTATGTTTTTTTTTCCACCTCTAGTCATGATGAGTCTGATGGCGCAGGAAACTGGTAATAGGGAAAGCTAATCCATATGCAAAAATCAGTCCAGTGTACAATCCAGTAGTAGCACGGGCATGGACTATGCTTGAGTTCAAAGCAAAACAAGAAAAAGGACAAAATAAACTTACACTTCTACATCAGCCATGTTGAGTAACTTGCTTGTTGCTGAGAAAACAAAATACAATGTACAAATTACAACATGGCTTTAATAAAATTGTATACAGGGGTTTCAGCAGGTGTTCATCATAATCTTCTGCTTTTGCCGTCAAGTGTCATGTTGAATAGTTCCAGCATCAGATAAATGTTTCGTGTGACAATACAATGTCCTTGATGTCTTCAAAGTACTTTCTTCTTGGACATCTAACTTTCATATCAGATCTTTGGTGTAGCGCATTAGCAATGCTGATAGGGAGTGTTTATTCACAATCAAACTGTCAATAACACTGAGTGTTATTCGCAATTGCGGCTAGTCATGTGACGTTTCCTCTCCTGAATAATGGTCACAAATTATTTATTGTAAAAAGTATCCCTCGTAAGACCTAATTAGGTATTATGCTAGTTGCGATATGCTGATTCAGGGGCGATATTTCATTTGGCAAATATAATTGGGAGAGTTTATACATAGCTGAAGTATGAATAAACAGAAACTTTATACATAGCTGAAGTATGAGTAAAGGGATACTTTATACATAGTTGAAGAGTGACTTTAGATATCAAGAATAATTTTCCAGATTGGTATCCCCAATACAAATATCTGTGTCCCCAGACGTGTTCAAGAATTGTTAACTTGCGTTTCTGTACACTTACTGTTTACAGGCATCCATCTTTGTTTACATTACCGACCTATTTCCCACTATTTATGTCCTGACCATTCCGGTCCAAGCTGACAGTAATATGCGTCGCCTCAGAGAGACTTGATTAGGCAATTAAAACATCAGGCTTTCGACTGACTGGCCTGATGAATTAACAAATAAACAAGGACATGCTACTCATATAAAGTGCAGGAAAACCTGGTATATGTGAAGCAGGTTGAAAAGAGAGAGGAGAGAGATAGATAACGAAGCTAGTGTGAGAGACAGAGGTATGAGAAAGATGTGTTGAAAGACAAAAAAGTGATACCCTTTTTTTTATATAATATAAATAAGATAGTAAAAGTGACAAAAAAGAAATAACTTCGATAAGCAAATATTTAAAACATCAGTTCATAATCATAGTTCCTAATATTTGTTTAAAAGTCGCTTTCACCTAATTAATTCCTGAAGAATTAAAAAGAAAATAGTGTCCAGCAGGGAATCGAACCAACAGCTCCCGCTTATCAGGCAGACACTTACCACTGTGCTACCGAGGATATGATTTTGAATCAACAAAAATATATAACATAGCCACGCTCATGTCCCGATGACGTCACATACGTTAAGTCACGTGACTTGGCAAATCACGTGACCAGCCAGGAAAGTTCCGCTATGAATAAAGGGATCATTTATTCATAGCCGGGGTATGAATAGACACTTTGAATATAATTTACGTTAAACACAAAGACATCTATTTGATCCGTCGATTCTGACACTCGATCATCCCGTCGCTGCCTGGGGGAAGATAAAAAAAACATTGCCTCCCTGGTCTCCCGCGTGACAGGTAGAGATACTTACCACTATGCTACTGAGGACACAATAAGTTCCACAAAAATTGTCCACATTGTCCCAATGACGTAAACACAATGTGATTGCAAATAATGACATTGATGGTGATAACCATGGTGCTACTTGTCAATGAGATGCTAAAACCATGGGCTGATTCCATCGTCTGCCTGTTATGTGTTACTTGTATTGCAAAGTTATATTGGCAATTCTAAGGCAATCTGGCAAGTGTCAATCTGGATGCATTCTGACACTGAACACAGGTTTGAAATAAACATGCTATTTTAAATTTATTATGTCATTTTGCAGGACATAGGTATTTTTTGTTAGGTGTCATTTCATTTACAAGCGGGAGTCTGTGGCGAAGTGGTCAAGCCATTTGACTTGTGCTCCGAAGGTTGTGGGTTCGATTCCAGGCCGCGTCCTTCGGTTTACGAGCTAAATATTTCGAAGACTCCTGAGGGGCGTCGCTAAAAGCTACGGAGTTCGTGCTTTGTGTGACACTTTCCGTGCTGCAGAAAGAGACCGAGCCATATGGGATAAAACCCAGCGCAATGAAGAAGTTTAATTTCTCCTCTACTCTGCCATCCCCTGATAAAACTTCCTAGATATTACTGCTTCAGAAATATACTACTTTTAGTAAGTGTTGCCAAATCATTAATTGCAAACCTCACTACTGATATCAAGATAAATACGAGTCTTGGTTTCTGAGCTAGGAGTAGGAGACTGACCACAACTCTCAACTCCCCATGGAGATATCAGTACTGGCCGGAAGGAACAATGTGTACACAATTTTGCTTCTATACATACAAGTCTTTTTCATTTATCAGAACTCTAATTACAGCCATGACTTCCAAAAGAAGACAATCCCTTTCAAATTAATTTCCGAAATGTGGCAGAGTGAGGCTGGGGTGGGCTCTAATTATAACTTCGTTTATGATTGAACGGGTTAGGGAAATGAAACAATGACCTGACCGAACCGGTATCAGAAGAGCTGAACATCAATGCAGTTTACTAAAGAGTTAAAACTCAAAGATCAGAAGAGCTGAACATCAATGCAGTTTACTAAAGAGTTAAAACTCAAAGATCAGAAGATCTGAACATCAATGCAGTTTACTAAAGAGTTAAAACTCAAAGATCAGAAGAGCTGAACATCAATGCAGTTTACTAAAGAGTTAAAACTCAAAGATCAGAAGAGCTGAACATAAATGCAGTTTACTAAAGAGTTAAAACAAAGAACTTTCAAAAGCAACTTTCTCAGAAAGTTTCTGTGGTGAGATTTTGTCACATGGGATTCGCGGATTCTAGACGTGTTATAGTAATTACTAATTCTACGTATAATATACATAATTATAATAGCTATAGAATTTGTAAATTAACTACAATAATTCGATGAGACTTCACTTGCATACAATTAAACTATCAAAGAACATTGCCCGATCCAAGTCATCAAATCCATCAAATTGTAAAGCCATGCTTTGAACATTGAAGTTTAGCAACCTATTATCGATATACTATATTTCTTTGAATTCAACCATATTATCATCACGTGTAACAATTCCACACAACACATTTTCCTACACTGTCATTCAACAAAACACTAGACTATATTAAAGCAGGGTATTATATTAAAATTGTATTTTACAATGAATATTTCCTCAACCACACCGACATCACCCACCTTATCCTTGCGCAGGCTTCTGGTGAAAAGGAAATGGTAAAAGTGGGAAGCTTTTAGAGAAACAATCATCCGGAAACTATCACTATCATTCCGCGCCGTGCAGTACCTCACGTCATCTCACCATGTGCAATAGATATACCAACTGAGTCAACTGCAGTTGACAATTACATAAATAAACAGGATAGTGATAGTTAGTTGCATATCCTTTACAGGACGTCGCAGTCAATAACATCATTTTTTAAATATTTGTTATTCCTTGGCAAGTTTATGTTCAGTTGTTTACCATTCCTTTCTGAACAACTGGCACTCATACCTTTTGAATGGGGAAAATACACATATCATTTACAAATTAAATTACTACACTCATGAAATTAGTATTTAATTCCGAAATAAATTACTACACTACTGGAATTAGTATTTATTTCTGACTAAACTGATATTCTTGTTAGGAACAGAGACTAGTTAATACATTGACAAAGCCATGGAGGCAGCTGAAGAAGGTAGCAAAAGATGGGGAGGCTTTATGCGAGTTGGTCGATGTGGTAGGTTCCATGGGGGTGGGGTGGGGGGGGGGGGTGGAGAGGTAAAGAAGCAAGAGAGGAAGACATCAGTAGTCGCACCGAAAGAAAATATAGTTAGAATCTAAATGACTTGAAGTCTAGCAAGTGTTGCTAGATCACACGTTAAAATTGTAAGGAAAGGACATGAATTAATTTTATTATCATAGTTTTAGTCTTTTAAACATTAATATCTAATTCACACTCAACACTGCAGCTCTATAAGCATATCTAATGTTGTTTATAATTTGTCTATTGATGTGTAATCCATTATCAAAGGAACACACTACGGAACACACTTGGGCAAGGTGGAGTACCCGTTTAGCCTCCCGATCAGAGTTACGTGGAGCCATGAGTGCAGGTGGTGAATGAAGTTGTAGAGCAGCCAACAGATAGTTGTAGGTTATGGTCTCCATCTTCACAACGGTAGGCCCAGGATATCTCTCTCTCTCTCTCTCTCTCTCTCTCTCTCTCTCTCTCTCTCTCTCTCTCTCTCTCTCTCTCTCTCTCTCTCTCTCTCTCTTTTTTCTTTTTTTTCTGAATGCTCTACGAGAAGTAAGACTTTTGCGAGAACCAAGTGATGACTGTGAATCTACAACCATGATTAGACTGCGAGAATAGTAAATTAAAAGAGGTGTGGCCAAACAAGAACACTACGCAGGAAGCCAAAGAAGATTGATAAACCAACACAGAACAGGTGTCATTAGCCGCTACACGCTGCGGGATTTGCTGAGGGGGGGGGGGTGTCCGAGCACTTATGGACTGAATGGTTCGATGTGCAATGAGGATGATCTGTCGACTACCTAACTAACTAACTCTCTTTTTTTTTGGGGGGGGGGGAATATGGCTACGGTCATCGACCAATATGGTCACTGCTAGGTAGGAAAGCAATGGCAAACTACCTTCTTTACAGATGCCAAGAATATTACGTACTGCAGTCTTATCGATAATCAGAGAAACGGCGTAAATGGGTGCACTAGAAAGAAAACATGAAACATGGTTTGAGGAAAATTGCAAGGACATTGAAAACCAACAAAACACACGGAATGCCAAATTAATGCACAAAAGAATTAATGACATCACTAACAAAAGAATACACACATCAACGGGTTGCCTAAAAACCAAAGATGGCAAAATCATAATAGAAAAAGATCAGATTTTACATGCATGGTCACATTATGTGAAAGACTTTATGATGATACAAGAAAAGAACAATATGATCATCGGAATAATAATGAAGGACCATCAATTTTGAAGATGGAAGTTCAGAATGCTCTTAACCATATGCAAACTGGCAAGACCCCGGATACAGATAATATCACAATAGAAATGATCAATGCCTTAGAAGAATATGGAATATACCAAGTCACCAGACTGCTGAACGCAATATACGATACTAGAGTTATACCTCCTACATGATGTAATTCTATATTTATTGCAATCCCGAAGAAATCAGGAGCCTTAGAATGCGATCAATATCGAACAATTAGTATAATCAGCCACATCACGAAGATACTGCTGAGAATTACATGCAAAGAGTTAGGAAGAAAATACAACCCGAAATAGGAGAAGAACAATGTGGGTTTGTAGAAGGCTAGGGCACAGTAAGCTGTGTATATACTAGGATATAATTGAACATTCTATAGAAGTAAACACAGATCTACATCTTTGTTTTATTGACTACACAAAGGCTTTCGATAAAGTGAGACATGTCAACATGATAAGGATGCTTGAAGATCAATGCTTGAATTAATATGAATGATGCTCAGAATTCTATTCTCAGATAGTGAGAATTGCATGGATATTTTGCCCTGGCCATGCGGATGTACGGTGGAATGAACAGGCTGAAAGGCTAGCAGGGAATGCACCTCTTGGTGGAATTTTGCCTATGGACAAGGGGGAGGTGGTCGTGCGCTAGTGGAACCAGGTGGAGAAGGCGGAGGAACAGACTGAGAACCCAAATGTGGAAAGAATGAGATTGCGGGGGATCGGAAGGGGGTCTGGAAGAATCTCAAAACTGAGAGGGAAGACCAGGAGAACTTTTAAACAGATAGCGGTGGGTACTTCTTCTTCTTCTGCTGCGTTCATCCGGAGTTTTTTCCCCAGACGTGATTGCGTTCTGCCTGTTTACAGCAGAGCTGCGTTCTTGCGCCGTTAGGCCAACACATCCGACTTATGCGGGCATTTTTTGACCGGGTTAACCTTCCCGGGGGTTTCTTAGGACGTTTGACTCTCACTGTTGTGGTGTTATCTCCCATCCCAGCAGGCCCATCTAGAACAGCCAAAGACATCCTGGTCAGCCCTCAAGGGAAGGCAGGGGCAGACCATGGGCATTCCCCGCCATCCAAGGAGGTTTCCATAATTGCAGAGCCAACACACAGCGCTCTGGTACTGGGCTCGCCCAAGGAATCGTCACGTCCTTTACATGGCTGCTTAGCCTCACTTCCGTATATTGGGATCGGCAGGGGTTCTGGAAGAATCTCAAAACTGAGAGGGAAGACCAGGAGAACTTTTAATCAGATAGCGGTGGGAACGATTAGTAGTGTGACTCTTCGCTGGCTGTTGAACGAGGGGGCGGAGTACGTATGGGAATGTCCTGAGTACAGTGATGTCGGTTCTTATCTCAACTCAACTCAGGAAGAAAATACCGTCGGAGACGTGTGTACACTTGAGAAGATTGGCAGAGGCATGGAATAGATCAAAGTGTCGAATAAAAATGCAGACATGTTTGGAGTTATAATCAAATTGGGCCGTGAGTGTAGGGAATGGCCTGCAGGCGCCACGGAAGAAGAAATTCAGCAATTAATCCATAACTACTCTCGTCCTGGCTATGTGATGATCTATACCTATGGCTCTCTGTTAAGAGGCAAAAAGTGTCTGGGGATTCATAGCAAACGCAAATTGGCAATGTTCAGTAAAGGAGAGCTTGGCATATGACACCACAACCACAAGTCTGAGAATGGAGGTGAAGGCGGTTATCTCAGCTTTCAGCTGGTTGGAAAACAAACTGTATACGCATGTTGTGATTGTAACTGATTCACAAAGCATGCTGACAAATTTGAAGACTGGCAGAATAGTTTGCATCAATTCAGGGGTCGCGGGTTGTGAGCATTCGACATTCGCTGGATCTTTTCTCCAGGACACTTTGGTGGATTGGAAATTAACAGGCAGACAGATTGGCTGGTGCCGCATCATGGAAGGGTGATTTGAATCATGATAAGGCAGATGTGGTGAAGGCCCTCTGGGAGAATGTGATTTATGCAGAAGAACAGATAAGACTAACATGCCTGGAGAGAATGCAGCATCAAGGGGTGGTCAGATAGTCGTCACTCTGAGGTAAAGCAGGACGGACATTTAATCAGATTGCAACGGGCACCATTAGTATTAGAACTCTACACTGGCTGTTGAATATGAGAGTTGAGCGTTTATGGGAATGCCCCAAGTGCAGTGATGTCGGTTCTTGACTCAACTCAACTCAGTTCAGAGCGGAGACTGCCGGTTGCGATTCTCTGTAGCATATTCATGAAGTATGATGTAATTACTGCCTGTATGGCCGCCTCTTATGCTGTCAATGCAAGTGCTCTTGAGGCAGCAGTTGTGAGCGCTAGAAATGGTATGTAATTTTAGCTTTTTCTTTCCCGCTGAAAGTTGAAACTTATGCATTGTCGACAGTTCTGTCTCTAAGCAGATGAAATCTTAATAACTACTACATGTCTAAACACCAGATTATGTTTAGTTCTTATAGCACAAATACCACCACCTGAAGACATTGAGGGAAATAGATGGCAGGCTCAAAGCAGACCCAGAGTAATGATGCTGGATGGATTGAGACGATGTCATGGAGGAGTATCATCAGCAGAGTTGATCCAGAACACTATAGACCGAGATCTGTGGAGAGACAAGACCACACTACGCTAGCTGGCAGTGCACTTGATGATGATGATGATGATGATGATGATGATGATGCGAATGCAGACACAGAAATAATTATTTTGTTGTGTTAAATACGTGTAGGTCTGAGTAAATTTTTTTTTTTTTTTAACATTTTGTAAAGAGGCAAAAGAATCCCGGTTTAAGGAAAATTGATAAACAACACTATACCAAAAATATTAAATTAATGTACAAAATTCACAAACAAAACGCATACATCAAAGGATTGCGTGAAAACTAAAGTGAACATTACATTGGTCAAAAATCATATAATATATGCGGGGAACGAAGAAACATATATTTTAGGTGCTTGGTCAGAATACGTGAAGTATCACCTCCATCTTCGATGCGGGAGTTTATGAAAATGAACGAGCTGATAAACTTGTTCGCGCTGCCTCCCCTCCAATCCTTAGGAAGCAAGATGTTTTGAGGCTTGAGCGGAGGACTGTGACGATAGTGAATCCACATAGCTGTCCAGAATGAGAGACTCGGGAGTAAGATGGACACAGGACACTACAGACACTTTTGAGCATAGGCGTGATGACGATGAGGAACAGGCTAGAGATCGAGACACTATTCTGCAGATTGTAATGACATCCATCCATCTATCATGTGCCATGCCGATAAGCGTAGGTGGTCATGTTCTGCCATCTCACTTGATCACCAGAGTCGTGGATCAGCTCCGTGTTCCACTCTCGACCATGCCAAGTGGCCAAGCCATCCAGGTATTTACTTCTCGGTCTTCCCTTTGGTCTCTTCCCTTCGATCTTGTCAGTCGTCACAAAGTTCTCCGTCATTTCTTCTCATAACAAGCCCTACAAATTTTGACTGTCCACGTCTAATGTCTCTAATCAGTTTACGATCTTCATTTGTTTCTTGAAGGACTTGTTCATTGGTTTTTCTGTCTGTCCATGGTTTTCTTTGTATTTTCCCCAGAAACCACATTTCCACAGCCATCAGATGTTTTTCAGCTTGACTGCTTATTGTCCACGCTTCACATCCATACAGAAGTATAGGTTCTTCTTCTTCGTTCATCCGGAGTTTTTTTTCGGATGTGATTGTGTTGTGCCTGTTTACAGCAGAGCTGCGTTCTTGCGCCGTTAGGCCGACACATCCGACTTCTGCGGACATTTGTTGACCGGGTTAACCTTCCCGGGGGTTTCTTAGGACGTTTGACTCTCACTGTTGTGGTGTTATCTCCCATCCTAGCTGGCCCATATAGAACAGCCAAAGACATCCTGGTCAGCCCTCAAGGGAAGGCAGGGGCAGACCATGAGCATTCCCCGCCATCCAAGGAGGCTTCCATAATTGCAGAGCCAACACACAGCGCTCTGGTACTGGGCTCACCCAAGGAATCGTCACGCCCTGCACATGGCTGCTTAGCCTCACTTCCGTATATTGGGCCTTCCGTTCACCATAGGCTGTTCTTCCGGAAACCAGAAGAATGCAGTGTGCAGATGACATCCACACAGTGAGCTTTCGACTCGGACTTTCCGCACAATGGATTTGCTATCCGAGCAATATTCCATTTCGTGCCACTAGGACACTTTTTCCCTCCCCCGATGGTGTTTCCACCTTGTCGTGGTGGGGGAGCTTGAGTTTCTCAATGACCCTGAGAGCTATGCCGGCGGTAGCGTAGCTACCAGCAGGGCCTCCCAAGCCGGACAGGTCAAAGGGTAGAGAACAGACAAAGAGAAACACCCTGGTCCTCCAGGTTGGGGGTTGAAGCGTGGGGTTAACATCCCCACCTTTGTAAAAACCTTTCTTTGTTACGAAACAAATACATGAGCCTCGATATCGGACTGACTTATCTGGACAACGACCTTGGAACGTTAAAGGACTTTTGAGATTTGGAACATGGAATGTACGGACACTATATCGAGCTGGAGCGGCCGAAGAACTAACCCGGGAGCTGGTTGAATATCAAATGGATATAACAGCAATTCAAGAAATAAGGTGGCCAGGAGAGGGTACTTTAGAGCAAAATGGAATGATTATAATATATGGAGGAAACACCCAAAATAAACATGAATTAGGAACAGGATTTGTCATCAAAAAAGAGTTATGGGGGAACGTTTTAAACTTTAAAGCTTTTAATGACAGGATTAGTAAATTACGAATAAAAGGTAAATGGAAAAATATAACAATGATTAATGTACATGCACCTACTGAAGAGAAAGAAGATGATATTAAAGAAGACTTTTATAATGATCTGGAAGATGTCATAGAAGAAACCCCCAAACAGGACATCCTGATTGTGCTGGGAGACTTCAATGCAAAAATAGGTAGAGAGCAGACTAATAAAAAAGTGGCTGGTATGGAAAGCCTACATACAACTTCAAATGATAATGGATGGAGAGTCATCAACCTGGCAGAAGCCAAAGGACTGCAGATTAGCAGCACCAGACTACAAAGAAAGGATATACACAAACAAACTTGGAAATCATGTGACAAGAGAACCTATAATCAAATAGATCACATTTTAATTAACAACAGAAATGCATCAAACATACAGCAAGTCAGAAGTTATAGAGGAGCTGAGTGCCACAGTGACCACTTCCTCGTTGGAGCAAAATTTAAAATAAAACTTAAGAGAGCTTTCTATACTAAATTACAAAGATTACACCCAACATATAACAGAGAAAAACTACAAGACATTACAGTCAAAGAGAAATTTACAGGTGAAATAAAATGTAAACTTGAAACTCTGCAAAACCCTTCGGAGGAAAGCGTTGACCAAACTTGGTTGAACATCAAGAATACAATTCAATCTACCGCAGAAGAATGTCTCGGTGTGTTAACCACGCATAGAAAGAACAGATGGTTCAATCAAAAATGTGAAGAAGCAGTCATTAGGAAGAAGAATGCCAGACATGTATGGTTAAATGACATCAATAACATCCAAAAGGAAGAGCATTATAGAAATGAATGTAAAGAGGCTACAAAAATAGTCAGACAGCAGAAGCGAGAATATATGAGTAATATAATCAAAGATATGGAAACTAATCACCAGAAAAATGAATCCAGAAAATTTTTTAAAGAACTGAAGTCAATGAAACGAGGGCACCAACAAAACACATATGGTTTAAAAGACAAAAATGGGAATATGATAAATACCAATGAGGAAATGTGCAACACATGGAAAGAATATTTTATTGAATTACTAAATTGTGAAGCTCCAAGTAACATTTTCCCACAGGAAGAGGTTCTAACATGCGAACCACAAATTGAAGAACCTACATTTGAAGAAATCCTATATGTAATCACACGACTTAAAAACAATAAGGCAACTGGGACTGATGGAATTGCTGCTGAATTTATAAAGGCAGGTGGCCATGCATTACATCTAAAGCTATACGAACTAATAATAAAAATCTGGAGGACAGAAGAATTACCCCATGACTGGAAAGAGTCATTATTGATACCTATCTTTAAGAAAGGAGACAAGTTCCAATGTGGAAATTATAGAGGAATATCACTACTGTCCACAAGCTATAAGATACTATCCGCAGTATTACTAAATAGACTAAAACCATATTCAGAAGACATATTAGGTGACTACCAGGCAGGTTTTAGACAAAACAGATCAACAATAGATCAGATATTTATCTTACGACAAATAGCCGAGAAACATTGGGAATATAAAAGAGATCTCCATAACATTTTTGTGGATTTTAAAAAGGCTTATGATAGTGTCCATAGGAATAGTCTATGGAATGCTATGCAGGAATTTGGAATACCAAGGAAGTTAATCAACATGACCAGACTATGCATGGAAGATACTTATAATATAGTAACATATAAAGGCAGGAAATCAGACCCTTTCCAAATAACATCTGGCTTGAAACAGGGTGATGCACTATCGCCGCTACTCTTCAATCTGGCTCTAGAGAAAGTTGTAAGGAAGATAAAGGAGGAATGTGATATTGGAGGAACATCCAAGCTGCTTGGTTATGCAGATGATATAGATATTATAGGACAAAGTGAACAAAAGTCATTGGAAATATTGACTCACTTAAAGGAAAAAGCCCAACAGATGGGGCTGGTTATCAACCAAGATAAGACAGAATATATGGTAATTTCAAGAGACGGAATGGCTAAAAACTCTGGCCACATACAAATAGATAATATGACCATTAAAAAAACGGCAACATACAAATACCTGGGTACAATCTTCAACTGCTCCAACATCATAAGGGAAGAAATACAAACTAGAATCAACTCTGGAAATAAGATATACTATGCACTACAACATCTACTAAAATCAAAGGCGCTATCTCGTAACACCAAAATCACAATATACAAAACACTGATCAGACCAGTTGTGCTGTATGGCTCTGAAACCTGGAGTACAACGAAAGGAGACGAAGCCTTGTTACAAACCTTTGAGAACAAAATTTTAAGACGCATCTTTGGACCCATTAGGGATACACAAAGTGGAGAGTGGAAAAGAAGAAGTAACAAAGACATTTATGATCTGTTTAAGTCTCCGCTAATCACTGGTATCATGAAGGCTAATAGACTACAATGGCTGGGGCATATAGAAAGAATGGAAGATAACAGGGAAACAAAACTCGCTTACACTCAGGAAATAAATGACCGTAGACCCCGAGGTAGACCAAGAAGACGGTGGAGAGATAATACATGTACAGACCTACAAGCACTTGGAATCAACGACTGGCAAGAGAAGGTCCACCAGAGAGACGAATGGAGACGGATTGTATTTGCAGCAAAGAACCTCAATGGCTCGGAAAGCTGAAGAAGAAGAAGAAGGACACTTTTTCCACCTTTTATGAAGCTCACACAGTGAGCTTTTGATTCGGACTTTCCACGTAATGGATTTGCTATCCGAGCAATATTCAATTTCATGCCTCTCGGAGGCTTTTGTAACTGACATACCTGTGGTATGAAGTGTGGCAGTCTGAATACTTCTTCATACACCTTTAAATGTCAACCTGTATGTAGTTAAAGTAAGCTGCGGTATGACAACTCTGACATTGATGGAGCCAGGGAAAATAGATTCTTGATAATGGATGATATGCCCAAATGACACCTGCCGGACGTCAACCATGTCACGTGACCAATTTAACTTGAGCTTGTTGATATCTCCATAGAGCTTGTCCTCAAATGAAGCAGGTGTGGGCCAACATATCTTTCTCTGTTCTGCATATATTGGGCAATCCTGCAGCAAATGTTTTGCTGTCATTTTTCCAGTTCCACAATTACATTCATCGGTATCTCCTATCTTTAGTTTATTGAACAAGTGGTATTTCAGCCTGTTATGTCCTGTGTGGAGTCTGAAGATTGCTACTTGTTCTCTTCGGTCGAGTTTGTAATATGCATCATCCTTCTGGTGGCCTGGATGCTCTGATTCCCATTTGGTTTTATAGATGCTTTTTATCAATCTCTTTGCCTCATTGTAAGTTGTCTATGTCAGGCTGTGGTAGTCGTCCGCCCTCTTTTGCCAGTCTGTCAGCCTCTTCATTTCCAGGTATACTGCAATGTGATAGGATCCACTGTATTACAACTTTTTTGGATTTCTGGCTTAAACCATGGAGTGCTGCTCTTAGGTCAGCTATTTCTGTGCTGTTATTGCTCTTCAGTATTGAGACAGCTGACTTTGCATCTGTGAAGATAGCTATTTGCTTCTCTTTTTTTCCTCCATCAAGAGCATTTCTGCTGCAGTTTTCAGAGCCTCTACCTCTGCTTTGAAGTTACTTGAAAACTTTCCAGTTGCCACTGAATGTGTTTTTTTCACTCCATTTTTTAAATTTAGGAGAATTCCTCCTCCTCCATTCTCTATTGAATTTTTGGCTGATCCATCTGTATATGCATGGGTCCAATTCCTGCTTGGGTAATGTTCTTTTATGTAGTTGAGGGTTATTTCTCTTCTTTCGGTTTCATGCTGAGTGTTCTTTTTCTCAATACCAGGAATGTTTTCTATCATCTCAGGCAGTTGCTGCTGTCTCCAAGCTGGGAAGTTGTGTGCATAGTAAATGGGCTTGAATGTTGATATGTTAAGTATGGGATCTGCCCTCCCCTCTGCCGTGCGTCCACCTTGACGAGGTAGAGGGGCTTGAGCGTTCCAATGACCCCAAGAGCTATGCCGACGGTAGCACAGCTACTGGTAGGGTCACCCATGTCGGACAGGTCAAGGGAGAGGGACCAGACGAAGTGACGCACAAACCTGCTGCCTTGTAGGTAGACTGGGGACAGTCAAAGGCTAGGGAAAGCATCCCGAACAAATGCTTGTCGAAATCGGATGTACTGAGCCACAGGCTTGACAAAGAAGTGCAACGTAACTTTATCATTTCATGATGCCACAGATGAAAGTTAATCGATATGGTGCTAATCCCGTGAAGTCCCATCAGGCGGTGATAGTGCCGGGCCCCCTGCCTCGAGGGGGTCCACCCATGACTACTGGTGGTCACCTTCCCCTGTGCTGTGGAGTCAAGGCACAGAGGAGTAGGTTAAGAGCTATTGACCAAACACCCCGGACACTCAACATACTACAATGGAATGCAGAAGGAGTTTATAACAAGAAAGCCTCCCTAACACAGCGTCTTCATAAAGATAGAATAGATGTGGCATGCATTCAAGAGACACACCTCAACGCCAATCGCACATTTTCAGTCGAGGGATATCAGGCCACACGTTTCGACCGCGAAGGACATAAAGGAGGAGTTGTAATACTTACACGAAATACAATACCTTGCAGCGAAGTATCTGTGATCTCTGACAACCAAACGGAAATTATAGGTGTTGATATAATGATAAAGGACGTGAAAATAAGAATTTACAATCTATATAGCCCGGCAGATAAGGATCTTACACTCTCAAACATGGAAATAACTGACACAAATTGCATTGTTGTCGGAGACTTTAATAGCCGTTCAGAAAGATGGGGATACCCAGATACTGACAAAAGAGGAGATGAAGTGGAGGACTGGGAAATAGACTCAAATCTCCATCTACTTAACAAAGCGGATGACACACCGAGCTTCTACTCCAGAAGATGGATTACCACTTCTACTCCAGACTTAGCTTTCTGCACAGGAGACATCCTCCACAAAATCGATCGCCATGTGCTGGACCAATTAGCAGGTAGTGACCACAGACCAATCAAGCTTGTAATAAATATGGAGTATGTTCCACAGGAGCAAAAGCCTTTGCCCCGTTGGAATTACAAACGAGCAGATTGGGACAGATTTGCCATACTAACAGACAAATATTGTGAAAACGTAAATACACGATATGGCAACATGAAGCAAATGGTGGAAAGTCTAAACAGAGCAATAATACAGGCAGCCACTGAGTCTATTCCAAGAGAAGCAAGGAAAAATTACAAACCATACTGGACTGAAGAACTACAATTTTTGGAGGACAAAGTTGAAGATGCTAGGAAGATCGCAGAGAGAGAACAAACAACTGAAGCGAACATCTCTCTCAAAGCCATCTCAGCAAAATATAAAAGAACAGTAAATCAAACAACAAGAGATTGTTGGAGGAAAAAAACAGAAAACCTGAATTTTGACAGGGATGGAAACAAACTATGGAAACTAGTGAAAGCCATGAACAATGAAGGACCTAGAAACAAACAAATAACAATTAAACAAGGAAATTCCTTGCTTACAGGAAAAAAGGCTGCAAATGCACTAATGGAACACTATGCCAGTGCAAACCACATTGATATTACAGCCGAACAGAAGAAAGCAATCAAAGATAAACAGATGCATCATACATATACAGAGACAGCAGCAGAATATATGATGGCAAATCTAACAATGGAAGAAATGGAACAGGCAATGAATACCCTAAAAAAGAAGACATCACCAGGAAAGGATGGAATCACAAATGAAATGCTAATAGGACTAGGCACTAAGGCAAAAAAGAAACTACTAGCAGTCCTAAATTACAGCTGGAAGAGGGGAATAGTCCCACAGGCATGGAAGGAAGCTATACTAATACCAGTCCCAAAGAAAGGAAAAGACCTGGAAGAACCAAATGGCTATCGACCTATCAGTCTTCTTAGCTGTGTAGGAAAATTAATGGAACGCATTATCAATGGCAGGCTAACATGGCATCTGGAAGAAAACCAACTCTTAACACCTCACCAAGCAGGATTCAGAAAGTACAGATCTACTGAAGATCAAATAACCTATATAGCTCAGGAAATAGAGGATGCCTTCCAAGAGAAAAAGCACACACTAGCAGTCTGGATAGATTTAGAAAAAGCATTTGATAAAGTATGGAAGGAAGGACTGAAAGTAAAACTGCAAAAAATGCATGTTTGCGGGAAAATGTACAAATGGATCAGCCACTACCTTGAGAACAGAACTGCCAGGACAAAAGTACAAGGACAAACCAGCAAAATGATGCTGTTGGAGCAAGGTGTCCCCCAAGGAGGAGTTCTTTCACCAACATTATTCCTAGCATATATAAACGACATCACGGAAAATTTTCCAGCCAGAGTACACACATCATCCTTTGCAGATGACCTAGCCATATGGACATCTGAAGAATATATTAGTACAGCTAACAGCAGAATACAGCAAGCCCTATTAGCGCTAGAGGACTGGTCAAAATCATGGCTAGTGAAGATAAGTGAGGAGAAAACAACATGCACAGTGTTCTCCCTCTCAAATAAAACTCAGCAACCTAAGCTGGTATTGAATGGAAAAATATTGCGCCATGAAGAAAATCCAAACTATCTAGGAGTCACCTTTGATCGTCGCCTGACATGGAAGACACAGGTTGAGAAAAATCGAACAAGAGCAAGGCAAAGAATGGCAATCATGAAAAAGCTTGCTGGTACAACATGGGGAGCAGATGAGAAAGTTCTCAAGAAGTTATATACTGGGCGGGTGAGGCCAGTACTGGAATATGGCATTGCAGCTTGGGCAACAGCAGCTAAGTCAAACTTTAACAAAATAAGTAGAGTCCAAAATCAAGGAATGCGAATCATAACTGGAAGCCTGAAGACAACGCCTATTAATGAATTAGAAAAGATCACTTGTTTACAACCAATGCAGGATAGAAGAGATAGCAGAGCCCAGCAACAAGCAGAAAAATTTAGAAGATTGACAGACCACCCTATGTACAACAGATTTAATGGTTTTGGAAAGGGAAGACTGAAGCGTAGCAACTTTGTAGAAACTGCAAAACGAAGGATTAGATCAGATCCTATTCTTAACATATCAACAGTCAAGCCCATACACAATGCACACAAGTTCCCAGCTTGGAGACAGCAGCAACTGCCTGAGATGATAGAAAACATTCCTGGTATTGAGAAAAAGAACACTCAGCATGAAACCGAAAGAAGAGAAATAACCCTAAACTACATAAAAGAACATTACCCAAGCAGGAATTGGACCCATGCATATACAGATGGATCAGCCAAAAATTCAATAGAGAATGGAGGAGGAGGAATTCTCCTAAATTTAAAAAATGGAGCGAAAAAAACACATTCAATGGCAACTGGAAAATTTTCAAGTAACTTCAAAGCGGAGGTAGAGGCTCTGAAAACTGCAGCAGAAATGCTCCTGATGGAGGAAAATAAAGAGAAGCAAATAGCTATCTTCACAGATGCAAAGTCAGCTGTCTCAATACTGAAGAGCAATAACAGCACAGAACTAACTGACCTAAGAGCAGCACTCCATGGTCTATGCCAGAAATCCAAAAAAGTTGTAATACAGTGGATCCCATCACATTGCAGTATACCTGGAAACGAAGAGGCTGACAGACTGGCAAAAGAGGGCGGACGACTACCACAGCCTGACATAGACATAACCTATAATGAGGCAAACAGGTTGATAAAAAGCACTTATAGAACCAAATGGGAATCAGAGCATCCAGGCCATCAGAAGGATGATGCATATTACAAACTCGACAGAAGAGAACAAGTAGCAATCTTCAGACTCCGCACAGGACACAACAGGCTGAAATACCACTTGTTCAATAAACTAAAGATAGGAGATACCGATGAATGTAATTGTAGAACTGGAAAAATGACAGCAAAACATTTGCTGCAGGATTGCCCAACGTATGCAGAACAGAGAAAGATATTTTGGCCCACACCTGCTTCATTTGAGGACAAGCTCTATGGAGATATCAACAAGCTAAAGTTGACCGCAGATTACTTTAACTATATACAGGTTGACATTTAAAGGTGCATGAAGACCCAGAGGCATGAAATGGAATATTGCTTGGATAGCAAATCCATTACGTGGAAAGTCCAAATCAAAAGCCCATTGTGTGGGCTTCATAAAAGGTGGAAAAGTGTCCTAGTGGCACGAAATGGAATATTGCTTGGATAGCAAATCCATTACGTGGAAAGTCCGAATCAAAAGCCCACTGTGTGGGCTTCATAAAAGGTGGAAAAGTGTCCTAGTGGCACGAAATGGAATATTGCTTGGATAGCAAATCCATTACGTGGAAAGTCTGAATCAAAAGCCCACTGTGTGGGCTTCATAAAAGGTGGAAAAGTGTCCTAGTGGCACGAAATGGAATATTGCTTGGCTAGCAAATCCATTACATGGAAAGTCCGAATCGAAAGCTCACTGTGTGGATGTCATCTGCAGACTGCATACTTCTGGTTTCCGGAAGAACAGCCTATGGTGAACGGAAGGCCCAATATACGGAAGTGAGGCTAAGCAGCCATGTGCAGGACGTGACGATTCCTTGGGTGAGCCCAGTACCAGAGCGCTATGTATCGGCTCTGCAAGTATGGAAGCCTCCTTGGATGGCGGGGAATGCCCATGGTCTGCCCCTGCCTTCCCTTGAGGGCTGACCAGGATCTTTGGCTGTTCTATATGGACCAGCTGGGATGGGGGATAACACCACAACAGTGAGAGTCAAACGTCCTAAGAAACCCCCGGGAAGGTTAACCCGGTCAACAAATGCCCGCAGAAGTCGGATGTGTCGGCCTAACGGCGCAAGAACGCAGCTCTGCTGTAAACAGGCACAACGCAATCACATCCGAAAAAAAACTCCGGATGAACGAAGAAGAAGAAGGATCTGCCCTAATTTTTCGTTTTGCAGTTTCTACAAAGTTGCTACGCTTCAGTCTTCCTTTTCCAAAACCATTAAACCTGTTATACATAGGGTGGTCTGTCAATCTTCTAAATTTTTCTGCTTGTTGCTGGGCTCTGCTATCTCTTCTGTCCTGCATTGGTTGTAAACAAGGGAAAGCACCCCGAAAAAATGCTTGTCGAAATCGGATGTATTGAGCCACAGGCTTGACAAAGCAGTGCAACGTAACTTAATTCGTGATGTCACAAATTAAAATTAATCGTAAATTAAAATTAATCGTTATGGTGCTAATCCCGCGAAGTCCCATCAGGCGGTGATAGTGCCGGGCCCCCTGCCTCGAGGGGGTCCACCCATGACTACTGGTGGTCACCTTCCCCTGTGCTGTGGAGTCAAGGCACAGAGGAGTAGGTTAAGAGCTATTGACCAAACACCCCGGACACTCAACATACTACAGTGGAATGCCGAAGGAGTTTATAACAAAAAAGTCTACCTAACACAGCGTATTCGTAAAGATAGAATAGATGTGGCATGCATTCAAGAGACACACTTCAACGCCAATCGCAAATTCTCAGTCAGAGGATATCAGGCCACACGTTTTGACCGCGAAGGACACAAAGGAGGAGTTCTAATTTTTTTTTTTTTAATTCGCATATTCTTTACAGGACATCGCTGTCAACAGCAGCATATTTCAGGTGTCTGTTGATTTCTTGGCAAGATTACGCTCAGTAGTTTGCCATTGCTTTCTGAGCGGTCGGCTCAGTTATCCCGCAAGTCACTAGCGGGGGTAGAACCGCTTCCTCTACGAGACTCTGCGTGATAAACGGGATTACGGAGAAAGTGGTGTAAGCCAGGAGTTCTAATACTTACACAAAATACAATACCTTGCAGCGAAGTATCTGTGATCTCTGACAACCAAACGGAAATGATAGGTGTTGATATAATGATAAAGGACGTGAAAAAAAGAATTTCCAATCTGTACAGCCCAGCAGATAAGGACCTTACACTCTCAAATATGAAAATAACTGACACAAACTGCATTATTGTCATAGACTTTAATAGCCGTTCAGAAAGATGGGGATATCCAGATACTGACAAAAGAGGAGATGAAGTGGAGGACTGGGAAATAGACTCAAATCTCCATCTACTCAACAAAGCGGATAGCACATCCATTACGTGGAATGTCCGAATCAAAAGCTCACCGTGTGGGCTTCGTAAATGGTGGAAACAGTGTCCTAGTGACACGAAATGGAATATTGCTTGGATAGCAAATCCATTATGTGGAAAGTCATAATCGAAAGCTCACTGTGTGGATGTCATCTGCAGACTGCATTCTTCTGGTTTCCGGAGGAACAGCCCATGGTGAACGGAAGGCCCAATATACGGAAGTGAGGCTAAGCAGCCATGTGCAAGACGTGACTGGGTGAGCCCAGTACCAGAGCGCTGTGTGATGGCTCTGCAAGTATGGAAGCCTCCTTGGATGGCGGGGAATGCCCATGGTCTGCCCCTGCCTTCCCTTGAGGGTTGACCAGGATGTCTTTGGCTGTTCTCTATGGGCCAGCTAGGATGGAGGATAACACCACAACAGTGAGATTCAAACGTCCCAAGAAACCCCCGGGAAGGTTAACCCGGTCAAAAATGCCCGCAGAAGTCGGATGTGTCGGCCTAACGGCGCAAGAACGCAGCTCTGCTGTAAACAGGCACAACGAAGTCACATCCGAAAAAAAAACATCCGGATGAACGCACAAGAAGAAGAAGAAGAAGAAGAAGAAGAAGAAGAAGAAGAAGAAGAAGAAGAAGAAGAAGAAGAAGAAGAAGAAACCACTAACCCTTTTATACATAGGGTGGTCTGTCAATCTTCTAAATTTTTCTGCTTGTTGCTGGGTTCTGCTATCTCTTCTATCCTGCATTGGTTGTAAACAAGTGATCTTTTCTAGTTCATTAATAGGCGTTGTCTTCAGGCTTCCAGTTATGATTCGCATTCCTTGATTTTGGACTCTACTTATTTTGTTAAAGTTTGACTTAGCTGCTGTTGCCCAAGCTGCAATGCCATATTCCAGTACTGGCCTCACCCGTCCAGTATATAACTTCTTGAGAACTTTCTCATCTGCTCCCCACGTTGTACCAGCAAGCTTTTTCATGATTGCCATTCTTTGCCTTGCTCTTGTTCGATTTTTCTCAACCTTGTCTTCCACATCAGGCGACGATCAAAGGTGACTCCTATATAGTTTGGATTTTCTTCATGGCGTAATATTTTTCCATGTGTGTTGTTTGTAATATCAATGTGGTTTGCACTGGCATAGTGTTCCATTAGTGCATTTGCAGCCTTTTTTCATGTAAGCAAGGCATTTCCTTGTTTAATTGTTATTTGTTTGTTTCTAGGTCCTTCATTGTTCATGGCTTTCACTAGTTTCCATAGTTTGTTTCCATCCCTGTCAAAATTAAGGTTTTCTGTTTTTTCCCTCCAACAATCTCCTGTTGTTTGATTTACTGGTCTTTTATAATTTGCTGAGATGGCTTTGAGAGAGATGTTCGCTTCAATTGTTTGTTCTCTCTCTCTCTCTCTCTCTCTCTCTCTCTCTCTCTCTCTCTCTCTCTCTCTCTCTCTCTCTCTCTCTCTCTCTCTCTCTCTGCTGTCTTCCTGGCATCTTCAACTTTGTCCTCCAAAATTTGTAGTTCTTCAGTCCAGTATGGTTTGTAATTTTTCCTCGCTCCTCTAGGAATGGACTCAGTGGCTGCCTGTATTATCGCTCTGTTTAGACTTTCCACCATTTGCTTTATGTTGCCATATTGTGTATTTATGTTTTCACAATATTTGCCTGTTAGTATGGCAAATCTGTCCCAATCTGCTCGTTTGTAATTCCAGCGGGGCAAGGGCTTTTGCTCCTGTGGAACATTATCCATATTCATTACAAGCTTTATTGGTCTGTGGTCACTACCTGCTAATTGGTCAAGCACATGGCGATCAATTTTGTGGAGGATGTCTCCTGTGCAGAAAGCTAAGTCTGGATTAGAAGTGGTAAGCCATCTTCTGGAGTAGAAGCTCGGTGTGTCATCCGCTTTGTTGAGTAGATGGAGATTTGAGTCTATTTCCCAGTCCTCCAATTCACCTCCTCTTTTGTCAGTATCTGGGTATCCCCATCTTTCTGAACGGCTATTAAAGTCTCCGACAATAATGCAGTTTGTGTCAGTTATTTTCATGTTTGAGAGTGTAAGGTCCTTATCTGCTGGGCTATACAGATTGTAGATTCTTATTTTCACGTCCTTTATCATTATATCAACACCTATAATTTCTGTTTGGTTGTCAGAGATCACAGATACTTCGCTGCAAGGTATTGTATTTCGTGTAAGTATTAGAACTCCTCCTTTGTGTCCTTCGCGGTCGAAACGTGTGGCCTGATATCCTCTGACTCCCCTCTGCTGTGTGTCCACCGTGACGAGGTAGAGGGGCTTGTGCGTCCCAATGACCCAAAGAGCTATGCCGACGGTAGCACAGCTACTGGTAGGGCCAACCATGTCGGACAGGTCAAGGGAGAGGGACCAGACAAAGAGACACACAAACCTGCTGCCTTGTAGGTAGACTGGGGACAGTCAAAGGCTAGGGAAAGCACCCCGAATACATGCTTGTCAAAATCGGATGTACTGAGCCACAGGCTTGACAAATCAGTGCAACGTAAAACCTACTGCCTTGTAGGTAGACTGGGGACAGTCAAAGGCTAGGGACAGCATCCCGAATAAATGCTTGTCGAAATCGGATGTACTGAGCCACAGGCTTGACAAAGCAGTGCAACGTAACTTAATTCATGATGTCACAAATCAAAATTAGTCGTTATGGTGCTAATCCCGTGAAGTCCCATCAGGCGGCGATAGTGCCGGGCCCCCTGCCTCGAGGGGGTCCACCCATGACTACTGGTGGTCACCTTCCCCTGTGCTGTGGAGTCAAGGCACAGAGGAGTAGGTTAAGAGGTATTGACCAAATACCCCGGACACTCAACATACTACAATGGAATGCCGAAGGAGTTTATAAGAAGAAAGACTCCCTAACACAGCGTTTTCATAAAGATAGAATAGATGTGGCATGCATTCAAGAGACACACCTCAACGCCAATCACAAATTCTCAGTCAGAGGATATCAGGCCACACGGTTCGACCGCGAAGGACACAAAGGAAGAGTTCTAATACTTACACGAAATACAATACCTTGCAGCGAAGTATCTGTGATCTCTGACAACCAAACGGAAATTATAGGTGTTGATATAATGATAAAGGACGGGAAAATAAGAATCTACAATCTGTATAGCCCAGCAGATAAGGACCTTACACTCTCAAACATGAAAATAACTGACACAAACTGCATTATTGTCGGAGACTTTAATAGCCGTTCAGAAAGATGGGGATACCCAGATACTGACAAAAGAGGAGATGAATTGGAGGACTGGGAAATAGACTCAAATCTCCATCTACTCAACAAAGCGGATGACACACCGAGCTTCTACTCCAGAAGATGGCTTACCACTTCTGCTCCAGACTTAGCTTTCTGCACAGGAGACATCCTCCACAAAATTGATCGCCATGTGCTGGACCAATTAGCAGGTAGTGACCACAGACCAATCAAGCTTGTAATGAATATGGAGTATGTTCCACAGGAGCAAAAGCCCTTGCCCCGCTGGAATTACAAACGAGCAGATTGGGACAGATTTGCCATACTAACAGACAAATATTGTGAAAACATAAATACACGATATGGCAACATAAATCAAATGGTGGAAAGTCTAAACAGAGCGATAATACAGGCAGCCACTGAGTCCATTCCTAGAGGAGCGAGGAAAAATTACAAACCATACTGGACTGAAGAACTACAAAGTTTGGAGGACAAAGTTGAAGATGCCAGGAAGACAGCAGAGAGAGAACAAACAATTGAAGCGAATATCTCTCTCAAAGCCATCTCAGCAAAATATAAAAGAACAGTAAATCAAACAACAAGAGATTGTTGGAGGGAAAAAACAGAAAATCTGAATTTTGACCGGAATGGAAACAAACTATGGAAACTAGTGAAAGCCATGAACAATGAAGGACCTAGAAACAAACAAATAACAATTAAACAAGGAAATGCCTTGCTTACAGGAAAAAAGGCTGCAAATGCACTAATGGAATACTATGCAAATGCAAACCACATTGATATTACAACCGAACAGAAGAAAGCAATCAAAGACAGATACATCATAGAAATACAGACACAGCAGCAGAATATATGATGGCAAATCTAACAATGGAAGAAATGAAACAGGCAATGAATACCCTAGAAAAGAAGAAATCACAAGGAAAGGATGGAATCACAAATGAAATGCTAATAGGACTAGGCACCAAGGCAAAGAAGAAACTACTAGCAGTCCTAAATAACAACTGGAAGAGAGGAATAGTCCCACAGGCATGGAAGGAAGCTATACTAATACCAGTCCCAAAGAAAGGAAAAGACCTGGAAGAGCTAAATGGCTATCGACCTATCAGTCTACTTAGCTGTGTAGGAAAATTAATGGAACGCATTATCAATGGCAGGCTAACATGGCATCTGGAAGAAAACAAACTCTTAACACCACACCAAGCAGGATTCAGAAAGTACAGATCCACTGAAGATCAAATAACCTATATAGCTCAGGAAATAGAGGATGCCTTCCAAGAGAAAAAGCACACACTAGCAGTCTGGATAGATTTAGAACAAGCATTTGATAAAGTATGGAAGGAAGGACTGAAAGTAAAACTGCAAAACATGCATGTTTGTGGAAAAATGTATAAATGGATCAGCCACTACCTTGAGAACAGAACTGCCAGGACAAAAGTACAAGGACAAACAAGAAAAATGATGCTGCTGGAGCAAGGTGTCCCCCAAGGAGGAGTTCTTTCACCAACATTATTCCTAGCATATATAAATGACATCACAGAAAATTTTCCAGCCAGAGTACACACATCCTGCTTTGCAGATGAAATAGCCATATGGACATCTGAAGAATATATTAGTACAGCTAACAGCAGAATACAGCAAGCCCTATTAGCACTAGAGGACTGGTCAAAATCATGGCTAGTGAAGATAAGTGAGGAGAAAACAACATGCACAGTGTTCTCCCTCTCAAATAAAACTCAGCAACCTAAGCTGGTATTGAATGGAAAAATATTGCGCCATGAAGAAAATCCAAACTATCTAGGAGTCACCTTTGATCGTCGCCTGACATGGAAGACACAGGTTAAGAAAAATCGAACAAGAGCAAGGCAGAGAATGGCAATCATGAAAAAGCTTGCTGGTACAACGTGGGGAGCAGATGAGAAAGTTCTCAAGAAGTTATATACTGGACGGGTGAGGCCAGTACTGGAATATAGCATTGCAGCTTGGGCAACAGCAGCTAAGTCAAACTTTAACAAAATAAGTAGAGTCCAAAACCAAGGAATGCGAATCATAACTGGAAGCCTGAAGACAACGCCTATTAATGAACTAGAAAAGATCACTTGTTTACAACCAATGCAGGATAGAAGAGATAGCAGAGCCCAGCAACAAGCAGAAAAATTTAGAAGATTGACAGATCACCCTATGTACAACAGATTTAATGGTTTTGGAAAGGGAAGACTGAAGCGTAGCAACTTTGTAGAAACTGCAAAACGAAGGATTAGGGCAGATCCTATACTTAGCATATCAACAGTCAAGCCCATATACAATGCACACAAGTTCCCAGCTTGGAGACAGCAGCAACTGCCTGAGATGATAGAAAACATTCCTGGTATTGAGAAAAAGAACACTCAGCATGAAGCCGAAAGAAGAGAAATAACCCTAAACTACATAAAAGAACATTACCCAAGCAGGAGTTGGACCCATGCATATACAGATGGATCAGCCAAAAATTCAATAGAGAATGGAGGAGGAGGAATTCTCCTAAATTTAAAAAATGGAGCGAAAAAAAAAACACATTCAATGGCAACTGGAAAATTTTCAAGCAACTTCAATGCGAAGGTAGAGGCTCTGATAATTGCAGCAGAAATGCTCCTGATGGAGGAAAATAAAGAGAAGCAAATAGCTATCTTCACAGATGCAAAGTCAGCTGTCTCAATACTGAAGAGCAATAACAGCACATAACTAACTGACCTAAGAGCAGCACTCCATGGTCTATGCCAGACATCCAAAAAAATTGTAATACAGTGGATCCCATCACATTGCAGCATACCTGGAAACGAAGAGGCTGACAGACTGGCAAAGGAGGGCGGACGACTACCACAGCCTGACATAGACATAACCTATAATGAGGCAAAGAGGTTGATAAAAAGCACTTATAGAACCAAATGGGAAGCAGAGCATCCAGGCCATCAGAAGGATGATGCATATTACAAACTCGACCGAAGAGAACAAGTAGCAATCTTCAGACTCCGCACAGGACATAACAGGCTGAAATACCACTTGTTCAATAAACTAAAGATAGGAGATACCGATGAATGTAATTGTAGAACTGGAAAAATGACAGCAAAACATTTGCTGCAGGATTGCCCAACGAATGCAGAACAGAGAAAGATATTTTGGCCAAACACCTGCTTCATTTGAGGACAAGCTCTATGGAGATATCAACAAGCTCAAGTTGACCGTAGCTTACTTTAACTACATACAGGTTGACATTTAAAGGTGTATGAAGAAGTATTCAGACTGCCACACTTCATACCACAGGTATGTCGGTTACAAAAGCCTCCCAGAGGCATGAAATGGAATATTGCTGGACAGGAGATCCATTACGTAGAAAGTCCGAACCAAAAGCTCACTGTGTGGGCTTTCAAAAAAGGTGGAAAAAGTGTCCTAGTGGCACGAAATGGAATATTGCTTGGATAGCAAATCCATTATGTGGAAAGTCCGAATCAAAAGCTCACTGTGTGGGCTTTCAAAAAAGGTGGAAAAGTGTCCTAGTGGCACGAAATGGAATATTGCTCGGATAGCAAATCCATTGTGCGGAAAGTCCGAATCGAAAGCTCACTGTGTGGATGTCATTTGCACACTGCATTCTTCTGATTTCCGATAGAACAGCCTATGGTGAACGGAAGGCCCAATATACGGAAGTGAGGCTAAGCAGCCATGTGCAGGACGTGACGATTCCTTGGGTGAGCCCAGTACCAGAGCGCTGTGTGTTGGCTCTGCAAGTATGGAAGCCTCCTTGGATGGCGGGGAATGCCCATGGTCTGCCCCTGCCTTCCCTTGAGGGCTGACCAGGATCTCTTAGGCTGTTCTATATGGGCCAGCTAGGATGGGAGATAACACCACAACAGTGAGAGTCAAACGTCCTAAGAAACCCCCGGGAAGGTTAACCCGGTCAACAAATGCCCGCAGAAGTCGGATGTGTCGGCCTAACGGCGCAAGAACGCAGCTCTGCTGTAAACAGGCACAACGCAATCACATCCGAAAAACAACTCAGGATGAACGAAGAAGAAGAAGAAGAAGAACAAGTGGTATTTCAGCCTGTTATGTCCTGTGCGGAGTCTGAAGATTGCTACTTGTTCTCTTCGGTCGAGTTTGTAATATGCATCATCCTTCTGGTGACCTGGATGATCTGATTCCCATTTGGTTCTATAAGTGCTTTTTATCAACCTCTTTGCCTCGTTATAGGTTATGTCTATGTCAGGCTGTGGTAGTCGTCCGCCCTCTTTTGCCAGTCTGTCAGCCTCTTCATTTCCAGGTATACCTCAATGTGATGGTATCCACTGTATTACAACTTTTTTTGATTTCTGGCATAGACCATGGAGTGCTGCTCTTAGGTCAGCTATTTCTGTGCTGTAATTGCTCTTCAGTATTGAGACAGCTGACTTTGCATCTGTAAAGATAGCTATTTGCGTCTCTTTATTTTCCTCCATCGAGAGCATTTCTGCTGCAGTTTTCAGAGCCTCTACCTCCGCTTTGAAGTTACTTGAAAACTTTCCAGTTGCCACTGAATGTGTTTTTTTCACTCCATTTTTTAAATTTAGGAGAATTCCTTCTCCTCCATTCTCTACTGAATTTTTGGCTGATCCATCTGTATATGCATGGGTCCAATTGCTGCTTGGGTAATGTTCTTTTATGTAGTTTAGGGTTATTTCTCTTCTTTCGGTTTCATGCTGAGTGTTCTTTTTCTCAATACCAGGAATGTTTTCTATCATCTCAGGCAGTAGCTGCTGTCTCCAAGCTGGGAACTTGTCTGCATTGTAAATGGGTTTGACTGTTGATATGTTAAGTATGGGATCTGCCCTAATCTTTCGTTTTGCAGTTTCTACAAAGTTGCTACGCTTCAGTCTTCCCTTTCCAAAACCACTAAACCTTTTATACATAGGGTGGTCTGTCAATCTTCTAAATTTTTCAGCTTGTTGCTGGGCTCTGCTATCTCTTCTATCCTGCATTGGTTGTAAACAAGTGATCTTTTCTAGTTCATTAATAGGCGTTGTCTTCAGGCTTCCAGTTATGATTCGCATTCCTTGATTTTGGACTCTGCTTATTTTGTTAAAGTTTGACTTAGCTGCTGTTGCCCAAGCTGCAATGCCATATTCCAGTACTGGCCTCACCCGTCCAGTATATAACTTCTTGAGAACTTTCTCATCTGCTCCCCACGTTGTACCAGCAAGCTTTTTCATGATTGCCATTCTTTGCCTTGCTCTTGTTCGATTTTTCTCAACCTGTGTCTTCCATGTCAGGCGACGATCAAAGGTGACTCCTAGATAGTTTGGATTTTCTTCATGGCGCAATATTTTTCCATTCAATACCAGCTTAGGTTGCTGAGTTTTAGTTGAGAGGGAGAACACTGTGCATGTTGTTTTCTCCTCACTTATCTTCACTAGCCATGATTTTGACCAGTCCTCTAGCGCTAATAGGGCTTGCTGTATTCTGCTGTTAGCTGTACTAATATATTCTTCAGATGTCCATATGGCTAGGTCATCTGCAAAGGATGATGTGTGTACTCTGGCTGGAAAATTTTCTGTGATGTAGTTTATATATGCTAGGAATAATGTTGGTGAAAGAACTCCTCCTTGGGGGACACCTTGCTCCAACAGCATCATTTTGCTGGTTTGTCCTTGTACTTTTGTCCTGGCAGTTCTGTTCTCAAGGTAGTGGCTGATCCATTTATACATTTTTCCACAAACATGCATGTTTTGCAGTTTTACTTTCAGTCTTTCCTTCCATACTTTATCAAATGCTTTTTCTAAATCTATCCAGACTGCTAGTGTGTGCTTTTTCTCTTGGAAGGCAACCTCTATTTCCTGAGCTATATAGGTTATTTGATCTTCAGTGGATCTGTACTTTCTGAATCCTGCTTGGTGTGGTGTTAAGAGTTTGTTTTCTTCCAGATGCCATGTTAGCCTGCCATTGATAATGCGTTCCATTAATTTTCCTACACAGCTAAGTAGACTGATAGGTCGATAGCCATTTGGTTCTTCCAGGTCTTTTCCATTCTTTGGGATTGGTATTAGTATAGCTTCTTTCCATGCCTGTGGGACTATTCCCCTCTTCCAGCTGTAATTTAGGACTGCTGGTAGTTTCTTTTTTGCCTTAGTGCCTAGTCCTATTAGCATTTCATTTGTGATTCCATCCTTTCCTGGTGATTTCTTCTTTTTTAGGGTATTCATGGCCTGTTCCATTTCTTCCATTGTTAGATTTGCCATCATATATTCTGCTGCTGTCTCTGTATTTGTATGATGTATCTGTTTATCTTTGATTGCTTTCTTCTGTTCGGTTGTAATATCAATGTGGTTTGCATTTGCATAGTGTTCCATTAGTGCATTTGCAGCCTTTTTTCCTGTAAACAAGGCATTTCCTTGTTTAATTGTTATTTGTTTGTTGCTAGGTCCTTCATTGTTCATGGCTTTCACTAGTTTCCATAGTTTGTTTCCATCCCTGTCAAAATTCAGGTTTTCTGTTTTTTCCCTCCAACAATCTCTTGTTGTTTGATTTACTGTTCTTTTATATTTTGCTGAGATGGCTTTGAGAGAGATATTCGCTTCAATTGTTTGTTCTCTCTCTGCTGTCTTCCTGGCATCTTCAACTTTGTCCTCCAAACTTTGTAGTTCTTCAGTCCAGTATGGTTTGTAATTTTTCCTCGCTCCTCTTGGAATGGACTCCGTGGCTGCCTGTATTATCGCTCTGTTTAGACTTTCCACCATTTGCTTTATGTTGCCATATCGTGTATTTATGTTTTCACAATATTTGTCTGTTAGTATGGCAAATCTGTCCCAATCTGCTCGTTTGTAATTCCAGCGGGGCAAGGGCTTTTGCTCCTGTGGAACATACTCCATATTCATTACAAGCTTGATTGGTCTGTGGTCACTACCTGCTAATTGGTCCAGCACATGGCGATCAATTTTGTGGAGGATGTCTCCTGTGCAGAAAGCTAAGTCTGGAGTAGAAGTGGTAAGCCATCTTCTGGAGTAGAAGCTCGGTGTGTCATCCGCTTTGTTGAGTAGATGGAGATTTGAGTCTATTTCCCAGTCCTCCAATTCATCTCCTCTTTTGTCAGTATCTGGGTATCCCCATCTTTCTGAACGGCTATTAAAGTCTCCGACAATAATGCAGTTTGTGTCAGTTATTTTCATGTTTGAGAGTGTAAGGTCCTTATCTGCTGGGCTATACAGATTGTAGATTCTTATTTTCACGTCCTTTATCATTATATCAACACATATAATTTCCGTTTGGTTGTCAGAGATCACAGATACTTCGCTGCAAGGTATTGTATTTCGTGTAAGTATTAGAACTCCTCCTTTGTGTCCTTCGCGGTCGAAACGTGTGGCCTGATATCCTCTGACTGAGAATTTGTGATTGGCGTTGAGGTGTGTCTCTTGAATGCATGCCCCATCTATTCTATCTTTATGAAGACGCTGTGTTAGGGAGTCTTTCTTCTTGTAAACTCCTTCGGCATTCCATTGTAGTATGTTGAGTGTCCGGGGTATTTGGTCAATACCTCTTAACCTACTCCTCTGTGCCTTGACTCCACAGCACAGGGGAAGGTGACCACCAGTAGTCATGGGTGGACCCCCTCGAGGCAGGGGGCCCGGCACTATCGCCGCCTGATGGGACTTCACGGGATTAGTACCATAACGATTAATTTTGATTTGTGGCATCATGAATTAAGTTACGTTGCACTGCTTTGTCAAGCCTGTGGCTCAGTACATCCGATTTCGACAAGCATTTATTCGGGATGCTTTCCCTAGCCTTTGACTGTCCCCAGTCTACCTACACGGCAGCAGGTTTTACGTTGCACTGCTTTGTCAATCCTGTGTCTCAGTACATCCGATTTCGACAAGCATGTATTCGGGGTGCTTTCCCTAGCCTTTGACTGTCCCCAGTCTACCTACAAGGCAGCAGGTTTGTGTCTCTTCGTCTGGTCCCTCTCCCTTGACCTGTCCGACATGGGTGGCCCTACCAGTAGCTGTGCTACCGTCGGCATAGCTCTTGGGGTCATTGGGACGCACAAGCCCCTCTACCTCGTCACGGTGGACACACAGCAGAGGGGGGGGGGTGCCATGTCTTTTCCTTATCATTAGGATTATAGAATGACATTTGACTCAGTCTTAACACTCACTTTTGAAGAGTGTGACGAATAATCAGACGACTTCAAAGAAGGAACAAGACTCGTACTTTATTTTCGTAACGAGTGGAACAAATAACAGAGGATGATTATCATGTGTTATTAAACTGCTCCCGAGATTTGGGCGCGGCGTTTAAATATTTAACATTTCACGAACTCCCTGCCTTCTTCCAAATGTTCTCCTTGAGGCGTGGACCTGTCATTTCGCTGTTCTGAGTTGTATCACGTCTAGGTTTCGGGTCCTGCCTTAAGTATCCATTTGCCAATCGATCCCTCCTCCTGAAAATCTATTCGCTGACGCTCGGAATAAGTCGCATACGGATCTCTGGAAGACACGTCCTATCTTTCTGAATCACACACAGAGAAAGTCCTTTGTTGTTGTGTGACGTTGTTTACGTTACCTATGGTATCTTCCTGTCCTATTTGTCTATTTCCGTGCATAACTGGAAAAACCCAATTCATGGCTTTGGTGGAGTGTACCGTCATATGGCATAATGCCCCCTCCTAGATAAAAAAAAATGTTTTCATTTTTTTTTCTATGGATATATGTAGTACTTTGCAAACATATGCATTAACCTTTAACAACGAAACCTGGAAAGTTCCTAGTTTCCCCCTTTATCTACTCTCAAACAAAAATAATAATGTCATATGACGGGCACGCCCACCTGCCTAATACCCCATTAGACGTCGTGTGGCTGATCATGGGAGATCATACCAACTAATAACCATATTAGTCCCTACCTTGTCTTAATAGACAAGTGTGTCCTCACTCTAGGTAATACCATGAGTTTTGGACGAGAGTAATAATGGGTTTCCCAGTAATCCATGTTTGTCGTTGTTGCTGTTCCTCCATATATTCCATGTATATATTTATATTATCTGTTGGTAGAGTAGACGTAACGATACACTTTATCGAACCATTTGACATGTTAGGTTGTATAATACTTGTGTGGATATCTTTAGACCACCAGCCGATTCCGTATATATTCCTAGATTTTAATGGATCGATTGGCAACCTAGTTCGCTTTCATAAGATTAGTTCAGCTGAAACCTTGCTTATCCAACTATTTACCCAATCACAAAATCACAAAATAATTACTTCAATGTTTCTTAATTACAAGTGAAATACTAATTATCAATATACACATTCGCAATTAATGACTTATTTATGTAACACATTATTATAACAAAATTGAATCAAATTAATTAACTAAATAATTCTATTTAATTATTTAACGAATGTTCCAATGTTCCAATATTCCAATGTTCCAAAACTTAAACTTAATTAATAAAATTACACAACACAATCTACAAATACTTGACCGTAGTTTTCCACGTAAAATATTGACAGTCGAAACATCCATCAAGTGTGCAGGACATATTATTGGACTATTGCATCCGTGTAGATGTCTCTGCAAATAAATGTAAATTAACAACACATGTATCTATTTGATTACACTGTATATTCCTAACAGTATTAATTTAAAGTCACCGATTGTATCAACATCGTTTATTAATTAGGTGCTATTTGATTGAAATTTATTAAATTTCCAAATATTTTATAAAATAATAAATATAATAAACTATAACTGAATAAATTCTAACATATATCAGTCTTACTCTATATACCCTATAATCGACTGAGAATGTCCGCAAGATTATTATCCTTTCCAGGAATGTGACAGATATCGAATTCATAATCTTGTAAGAGTAAAGACCATCTATGAATTCTAGAGTTCTTAGGATGACCAGATTTGGAAATCTGTAGAGGTTTGTTATCAGAAAGAACAAGAAATTTCCTACCAAGTAGATATCTGGAAAAATTTCTCAATACTTTCAATTAATGCTAATGCTTCAAGTTCGGTAATAGCATAATTCCTCTGTGTCTCTGATAACGTTTTACTGAAGTAAAGAATTGGATGTAACTTGCCTTCATATAATTGGAGTAATACACCTGAAATAGCGTGTAAACTCGCATCTGTTTGTAGTACGAAATCTTTTGAGACATCAGGTAATTTCAGAATAGGATAATCACTGAACAATGTTTTTATCTGTTGTAATAGTTTCTCATGGTCATCTGTCCAAACTATTTTTGTAGGCTGACCTTTCTTTAATAGTTCAGAAAATGTTGCTGTCATATCAGCAAAATTAGGAATGAACTTTTGATAATAATTAATCAGACCTAATATACTCCTTAATTCCTTTTTTGATGCTTTTTGATATTAAGAATTTTAGTAACTACCATTGGATCAGTTTTCCTAAATCCGTTAGAAATTCTATGACCAAGGAATTGTATCTCAGTAAAACCTATTTCAATTTTACTTGGTTTAGCTTTCAACCCGTGTTGTTGTATTCTCTGAAATACCTGTTTAAGGATTTTAACATGTGTGTCAATATCTGAAGTATGCACACAAATATCATCCATATATGTCGCTACATTGGAAATTTCATGTAGTAGTCTTCTCATCATACGCATAAATGTGCTTGGTGCATTTTGTAGCCCAAATGGAAGATATGCCCATTCTTATAGACCTAATGGTGTACTGAACGCTGTAATATGCATTGACTCTTCATCCATGGGAATTTGCCAATATCCCTTGGTGAGATCAATTTTCGAAAAGAGTTTCGAGTTTGCCATGCCCTCGATTAACTCATCAATGTTTGGCATTGGTTCTGCGTTTAATAGTGTTAATGCATTTACTTTCCTATAATCCACGCATAACCGTAATGAACCATCCTTCTTTTTTACAATTACCACCGGAGAACAGTAGTTTGAAATAGATTTTCTTATAATCCCCGTTTTATCTAGTTCTGAAAGCTCTGCAGTAACTTTCTCTAGATAATGTATTGGGATAGGATAAGGTTTCACTTTAACTGGGACATTCGAGAGTAAGGTTATCTTATGTTTGATAAGTGATGTTTGTCCCGGTTTGTCGGAAAATATTGTACTAAACTCTTTTATTGCTGCAATAAGTTTCTCTTTGTCTTGGGTCGATAGATCCTGGCATATTTGTATAGATTGCCAACTACTCTCATTATTAACTATCGGTGTTGGAATCTGTTGTTTGATAGCGTCTTCTTGCTGTTCATTAATAACCCAACAAGCTGCTGCTATTCTATGTGGGATCTGCTTCGTTACCCGTGATGTATTGTTATCCCGTGGGATATATGGTTTTAACATGTTTATGTGAAATATTTTATGATTTCCCTTTACATCTATCCTATAATCTACATCACTAATTTTCTTGATCACTTTAAATGGACCTTGCCATGATGTAACTAAACAGTCTCGAGGATCAGGTAATAATAACCAAACCTCTTCTTCTTCTTTCAAGACTATTGTCTTGGCGTTCCTATTATCGTACTGTCTGTACTTTTGTCCAGCTTTTCCTAGTGCAGATTTTGCGATCTGACAAGCTGTAATGATTTTGTCTCTCAACTGTGTAACCATTTCGTATGCTTCTCTTTTAGGATAATCATATGTCTTATTCGTAAGCATATCGTTATATAATAATAATGGACCACACGGATTTGCTCCGTATACTAACTCAAATGGAGAAAATCCTTTACTGGATTGTGGTACCTCTCGGTACGCAAATAGTACAGCTGGTAGTAAAATATCCCAATCTTTTGGTCTATCTGCTGCTACTTTTGCTAGAGTTCGCTTAAAAACTCCATTATAATTTTCGTTGACCCCATTTGTCATTGGGTGCCAAGGAGAACTAAATACTTGTGGAATACCAAGTATTTTCATTGCTTCTTTAGTAGCTGTTGATATGAATTGACTACCTCTATCAGATAGTATGCAACTTGGGAATCCAATTCTACTAAAAATTGATAACAATGAATCTAATATGGATCTACTCGTGATGTGTTTGAGAGGAATAGCCTCTGGCCAACGAGTACACAGATCAATCATGGTTAAAATAAACCTATTACCTCGATCAGTAGTAGTTTCAATGGACCCACAATATCTATAGCAATTTTCTGAAATGGTCGTGATGCCAAATCAGTTTTCTGAAGGTGTGCATTCGGATGTTTGCCTTTTTGTGTAGTCATTTGACATAATGTACATGAGCGCACATGTGTTGTAATGTCTTTGGTAAACCCAGGCCAATAAAATTGTGTTAGTAATCTGCTGGTGGTTTTGGCAATACCCATATGACCCGCAAATGGTGAATCATGTGCGAGTTTCAGTGCTTCTACCCGATATTTTATTGGGAGTACTGTTTGTATGTAATGTGTTGTACCCCTATTGTACCGTCTTGACAAAATATCAGTCTTTTATCAACTCCAACAATTGAAGCTCCGGAATCACGGATACATGTAGTAGGTTCACCATTCACCCATGCTTGGTGAACTTTTATTTTGCCATTTTGAATATTAGCGGCATTAGCTTCATTAATTGTCTCGACAGATTCGTCAATAGGACTGTCTGTTAAAGTCTTGCCAGTCTAGTCATCATACTGTTGTATGATAGCTGCGTGTGTCTCTTCTAGGTCATCCGAGTCACTACTCGAAAATACGTATGCGGTACTCGCTTCCTTCCAAGAATTCTTCATTGGACAAGACCTGCTAGTGTGTCCGTACGCCCGACACGAGAAACATTTGATGCTTCTCTTGAATGAGTCATACTTACTTCTTTTTCTTGCTGTGATGTCACGAAGATAATCTGTATACCCAGGGTGTCGATCACACATTTCCAAATGTCCATGAGACAATTTGCAGTATTGACATCTCGATAGGTGTCCTTTTCTTGGTCTGTCTCCTTCTCTGTTAGAGTACTGGTATGGACTATTTCTATATTTATTACTGCTAAATTTTCTAAACTTGCCATTGCCTTTTTGGAATCTATCACTTGCTCCTATTATCAGTTCTGGCTGTGCACAATTTGCGAATATGTCTCGATGTGCATTGAAATATGATTCTCCCCTCGTTTCCATTTCCTTAAGATCTTTGCATTTATTCTCCACTAGAAATACAGACATGGCCTCTGGTACTGCAGATAGTAGTCTATCTCTAATTATTAAGTCTCGAATTTTATTGTAATCAGACCCAATATCAGCGGCTTTAGTCCATTTATCAAAAGATGAGGTTAACTCAGATACAAAGTCAAGGAAAGTTTGGTTAGATTTGGAAGTGAGTGTTTTAAATTTTGTACATAAGCCCGACTCATCTAAACTGAAGTGTGCCAAAACATGATCTCTCATGTATTTGTAATTAGTACGTAAGTCCTCAGGTATTAACTCAATTACCTTTAAAGGCTCCAATGCGAGATGCCTGTGGAATAGAATCGGTATGTCTTGTTCCGGTACCTTGTAGTGCTTTACGAGTACTTCAAAATTGGTAATCCAAGAACTGACCGAATCGCCTTGTTGAAAGTTGCGAAAAAGTCCTTGGTACTTTTTCACTGGATCATTCTGTTTTGCACGACTTTTCTCTCGTTCAATCTCAGCTTCATGTTCCATCTCCAAAGTTTTGACTTTCAAATTACCCTCAACTTCTTTGTCCTTCCAGAGTGTTTCTGTTGCTAGCTTCTCCCTATCAAAAGCCAGTTGTTTCTCCCTGATTTCTGCCTCTGCGGCTATTTGCTTCTCTTTCAATTGCATTTCAATAATTAGCTTTTCTTTTTCAGCAGCCATTTCTTTTTCTTTAGCTACCATCCTTTCACGTTCCAGAGTTAACTCCTTTTCTCTAGCTTCCATTCTCTCGCGTTCCAACACTATCTCCTTATCTTTCATTTCTTTCTCTAGAGCGGCTTGAAGTTGCTTTGCTTCCTTTTCAGCTGCTAGTTTTTCCAATCGTTCCTCCTTCTCACGTGCGGCTTGAAGTCGTTTCTCTTCTTTTTGCTGTAACTGGTAGTGGCTGAACTCCTGTTTTGCCCACGCTCTAAGTTCTGCTCCAGTCAAACCTGTCTTCTCACCCATTACCATGTAATCTTGCAGTGTAGACATCTTGACCTACCTGTATAATACTCTAGCTGTAATAAAATATCGAAGTGGGAAAAGAAGACAAGAATATCGACAAAGTTGTAATAATGTTGTTCGAGAAACAGAGTCAATAGTATATCTCGTGGTATCAACTTCGATCAAAATATCAACTTATTCACACAAATAATGTAAAGTTGACGATCACCCAAGAATATATCACTCAGAATATACGACAATTATACGAAACGTGACATATGTAAACCACAAAATAATTATGGAAAAATATGTTCAATATAAAAATATACATATATAAGTACAGCGAAGCAACACTAATACTGACAAACGACGATTGACGCAAGACGAAAATACATATTTTCATTCATAAAAGACAAAATTATTACTTCTGAAATTTAAGTGACGAGACGATAAACACCTTATATACTACTCACAATTACGATACCAACAATGTGTGTTATTCACACGCAAGATCAATATAAATGGCTTCGTATTGACCTGACGCTAGTTAACACAAACGATTTCTAAAGTAATCAAGCGTGCTTGGCTACCTTAGAAATACCCATTCCAACTACCCACACTGTCGGTTTATAATTGCTTTTGTTAACATTTATAATCAGCACCTTATTAATATACACTAGATGTTGGACAGTCGACAACGATAAATAATACTGGCCTTAACGCTTTCGACAATCCATCCAGTGTCGCGTGAATGTATATTGATTGGACTGGTTCGAATGTTCCACGTTGACGTAATTGGTGTTTGCTGCCCACTAGTTTGACATGATACTCATGTGCACGTATGAGTAGAACAATTGAGATGTGACCCAGTGTTAGTTGCTCCTGTTCACGTTTGACGATAGTGTAATGAACTTACACTAATACCCTGAACCAACGCGGTTCGTGGCCGACTTCAGAGAAGTGCTTAGTCGGCTGTGGTATGATCGATGAGCTTTGAATAACTGGGACCGACGCTGACCAACCACGTAACTCCTATGTATGGCGGTGAACAGCGTAATGAAGAGGCTCCATGATTAGAGATATTTCTTTGAAAATGGCTATCTTTATTTCATGTGTAAACGCTGGTGATAAACTTGAAGTGGCGTGAGGGAACTCTATTCGGTGAGTATCAGTGTCTTGAAGAGATTATGTTGAGGGAGGCAAGGGTGTGACAAAGACAGCCGGGTGTGTGCCTCAACATATATGTCCCACGTGTAGATAATATTTCCTATGCACGTATAATAATGACGCCGTAAATGGTGCTAATGTTTTCTGTTAGCACTCCCGGAAAATAAGGCTGCCATTCCTAAACTGTTGCACTCAACTAAGCAATTAGTATGTCAATTAACTGTCTGTGCTGGCATGTATGCTCAGGTAATATTAGTGAAATGTACTGTGCAGTGTTGATGTCCTTCATACTGTAATCAGTGTCTTCAAGTTCGTTGTTTGAAGTATTACAATGTCCATGAAATCTCTAAGTGTTGAAGTATAAAATCATCCAACACGTACTCAAACTGTTCAGTCTTGTGACGTATATCGTGTTTACACTACGTTTTTATCCAGTAGTTGAAGCTGTTTCAATAATGGTTGCACATCTCTGTTTCATCTTCCTTGTATTGTATATATAATTTACAGTGCAGTGTCCCGATGACGGCCTACTTTCATTGTAAATATGTAAAGTCTATCGAGTGTGTACTTCATTTATTTGTTTCAAACTGTATCTTCTAAATAAGTTCTTTAATTCACTGTTGTTTTCTTACTATCTTCAGTTAATCTTTAATTTCTAATGTGTGATAATGTTCTGTCTTCTGCACTTCACGAATGATATTGCACATGTGAGGAGCGGCTGGCCGAGAGGCTAGAACGCCGGACTCTCATTCGGGAGGCCCGGGTTCGATCCCTCGGTAAGGTGTCGGTTTTTTTTTCTGTCGGGGGCAAAAAGAAAATCCTAACCTGCACAGTTCGCGGCGACTGCACTAGCCAGGCGGCCTTTATTCCTCAGGCTCAAAGACCCCTCTGCCATACACCGCAAGGTACTATATTGGCAGTAAATGACAGTAAATGACAGTTCATTATGTGCACCAGTTCGCGTTTTGCCTTTCGATTTCTGATGTGCAGATGTACAACAACTGGTTATGTTCTTTTCTAACGATCAGCATAATGATTGTTCTTTATAAATACTTTCTATCACACAATTTATATATATAATTTCATACCTTTATTTCTCCTTTACTTCTACAACTTGATCTTATGAATACATCGGTTACACTTTTGTATGAAGGCCGACATTTTGACTTTTCCTATTGACGTTCTTCCGATGCGACTACGTGCGTTTCACTGTATTCCGGCGCGCAATTCATTTTCCATTAGTGCGCATTTCGTGTTCACTAGCAACTTTTGCGGGAAAATCTTGTTGACAATTGGATTCTAAAAAACGGCGAGCTTCCCATCTTTATGCCATGTCTTTTCCTTATCATTAGGATTATAGAATGACATTTGACTCAGTCTTAACACTCACCTTTGAAGAGTGTGACGAATAATCAGACGACTTCAAAGAAGGAACAAGACTCGTACTTTATTTTCGTAACGAGTGGAACAAATAACAGAGGATGATTATCATGTGTTATTAAACTGCTCCCGAGATTTGGGCGCGGCGTTTAAATATTTAACATTTCACGAACTCCCTGCCTTCTTCCAAATGTTCTCCTTGAGGCGTGGACCTGTCATTTCGCTGTCCTGAGTTGTATCACGTCTAGGTTTCGGGTCCTGCCTTAAGTATCCATTTGTCAATCGATCCCTCCTCCTGAAAATCTATTCGCTGACGCTCGGAATAAGTCGCATACGGATCTCTGGAAGACACGTCCTCTCTTCTGAATCACACACAGAGAAAGTCCTTTGTTGTTGTGTGACGTTGTTTACGTTACCAATGGTATCTTCCTTTCCTATTTGTCTATTTCCGTGCATAACTGGAAAAACCCAATTCATGGCTTTGGTGGAGTGTACCGTCATATGGCAGGGGGGGGGGGGGTAGTGGTTTTGGAAAGGGAAGACTGAAGCGTAGTAACTTTGTAGAAACTGCAAAACGAAAGATTAGGGCAGATCCCATACTTAACATATCAACAGTCAAGCCCATTTACAATGCACACAACTTCCCAGCTTGGAGACAGCAGCAACTGCCTGAGATGACAGAAAACATTCCTGGTATTGAGAAAAAGAACACTCAGAATGAAACCGAAAGAAGAAAAATAACCCTCAACTACATAAAAGAACATTACCCAAGCAGCAATTGGACCCATGCATATACAGATGGATTAGCCAAAGATTCAATTAAAAATGGAGGAGGATGAATTCTCCTTAATTTAAAAAATGGAGTGATACAAACACAGTCAGTGGTAACTGGAAAATTTTCAAGTAACTTCAAAGCGGAGGTAGAGGCTTTGAAAACTGCAGCAGAAATGCTCTTGATGGAGGAAAATAAAGAGAAACAAATAGCTATCTTCACAGATGCAAAGTCAGCTGTCTCAATACTGAAGAGCAAAAACAGCAGAGAACTAGCTGACCTAAGAGCAGCACTCCATGGTCTATGCCAGAAATCCAAAAAAGTTGTAATACAGTGGATCCCATCACATTGCAGTATACCTGGAAATGAAGAGGCTGACAGACTAGCAAAAGAGAGTGGACAATTACCACAGCCTGACATAGACATAACCTATAATGAGGCAAAAAGGTTTATAAAAAGCACTTATAGAACCAAATGGGAATCAGAGCATCCAGGCCACCAGAAGGATGATGCATATTACCAACTCGACCGAAGAGAACAAGTAGCAATCTTCAGACTCCGCACAGGACATAACAGGCTGAAACACCACTTGTTCAATAAACTAAAGAAAGGAGATACCGATGAATGTAATTGTGGAACTGGTAAAATGACAGCTAAACATTTGCTGCAGGAGTGCCCAATATATGCAGAACAGAGAAAGATATTTTGGCCCACACCTGCTTCATTTGAGGACAAGCTCTATGGAGATATCAACAAGCTCAAGTTGACTACAGCTTACTTTAACTACATTCAGGTTGACATCTAAAGGTGCATGAAGATGTATTTAGACTGCCACACTTCATACCACAGGTATGTCGGTTACAAAAGCGTCCCAGAGGCATGAAATGGAATATTGCTTGGATAGCAAATCCATTACGTGGAAAGTCCGAATCGAAAACTCACTGTGTGGATGTCATCTGCACACTGCATTCTTCTGGTTTCCGGAAGAACAGCCTATGGTGAGCGGAAGGCCCAATATACGGAAGTGAGGCTAAGCAGCCATGTGCAGGACGTGACGATTCCTTGGGTGAGCCCAGTACCAGAGCGCTGTGTGTTGGCTCTGCAATTATGGAAGCCTTCTTGGATGGCGGGGAATGCCCATGGTCTGCCCCTGCCTTCCCTTGAGGGCTGACCAGGATGTCTTTGGCTGTTCTATATGGGCCAGCTAGGATGGGAGATAACACCACAACAGTGAGAGTCAAACGCCCTAAGAAACCCCCGGGAAGGTTAACCCGGTCAACAAATGCCCGCAGAAGTCGGATGTGTCGGCCTAACGGCGCAAGAACGCAGCTCTGCTGTAAACAGGCACAACGCAGTCACATCCGAAAAAAAAAAACTCCGGTTGCACGCAGAAGAAGGAGATCTTCCCTGTGATCTAAGGCGCCTCAAGAGCAAGGAGTGGGGGAAATCGTAACTGAATGCCCCGCGGGCGCTTATAGCAATAACTGTGCTGGACTTAGGTATCAGCACAGAACAGGGGAGATGGTCACTTCCATGGTCTCCAAGGACGCTCTATTTTATGAGTTATCCATGATCTTTTACTTAACAGCCCGTGATCCTTGAATGCATCCAGAGAATCCTGCTGGAGGTGTGCCTTGTCCATAACTACCTTGAGGTATGACCTTGCCTGCAACCGTTGCGTCTGTCAGCAATGGCCGGCAACGCCAGGATGCATTGCATACACACTATTGGGGTGTCCTTGTAAATCTCAGAATCACCCCTTGTCTTCATTCTGTATGCGCTCTAGTTTCACTAGCTGACTCTTTGAGACAGTGAGCATCCCTAGTCTATAATCCAGCTACTGTTTTCACATGTAATTTATTCTTTAGTTATTTATTTTATTAAGTACCATGGGATGACAAATTGTTTTATTCAAACTTCCCGCAACTGTCATGGGCTTATAAATGAAACTATAGCTTAAATATCAAAACAATAGTTTTCCTAATAAGTGTTAGGTATTAGTTAGATATGGCTGAGCTACTATATGACAGTAGATGGAACTACCTGCTTTCTGTTAGCGCTGAATGTTGAGAGCTCACCAAACCCGACACCCCACATTGTGCTAACGCCTTCGGACGGGGGGGGGGGGGGCGCCGCAGGATTTGGAGGGTAAAAGCCATTACGATAGGACAAGGAAATGCAGCCTAAATTTCATGGCAGGGTAGACTAGGCCCTAAGCCTTGGGTGGCAACTGGTCTAGGATCAAAGCTCCGACAGGCGGACAGTCAGAGAATTGCTTAGCTGATCCAGCAGCTTGTCTTGTTCCAGATGTATTGGTGTTACCTTTCCTCTGGAGTAAACTAGGCAGACTGAGAGAGGGATCATGCTGCAGGGACAACACATGGTCTCTGCAGTTCAACTCAGGCTTTATGTTATGGATCGGTATAACTCAATCCTTGGTCCCTGCCATGGGTTGTAGTTATTATGCCATATTTTGAAGCACAATGTAATAAACTATCGTCTGTCAAGATGGAGATGGCAAGGTGCAAGTACAATACAGCAGTTTTCCTTAAGCAACCTCTTTTAGTTTGATACACGTCTGCTACTATAATTTTAAAGTATTAACTGTGACACACCCCTACTCCCAATTTTCGTAAGTAATTTTTATTTGATCCAAATCTACTGTTTGTTTGACCTACTGTTTTGTAAGCACTTGCAGCCAGTTTGCAAAACATAAAAATCAAGGATCTCGCTTCACACCACGAGAAATATTGGATATATGATTCTAGCGCCATATTTTTAGAGCGATCGGCACCGGATGAGTGTTGGGGTCAGTGTCACATCTGCCACCTTTACTTGCCAGGAAATTCTCCGGCCAATGTTAGGCTGGGTTGACCTAACAGCCCAGGTCACTGAACAAATTTGGTCGTTTGAAAGACTGGACCACAAGACCGTCTCATTAGTCTATTCATGTTTTCATAGACTACCAAGGTCAGCATGGCCGAATGGATAAGAACGTGTATTCTTAAACATCCGGTGTGCTGATGCCGAAATAAGGGGTTCAAACCCTACACCGGGCAGTTGGACAAAATGTTGACATATCGTAGTTGACTTGGGGACGTTAATTACAAGTACCTCTGAAGTCAGAGTGGGTCGCCCGATGGCGAGGGACACTGTTAATAGGGAAATCTAATACACACGCAAAATCCAGTCCAGCGGTACAAGTAGTGTGTATGAACTACGCTTTAGTTCAAAGCGAGCTAGCGCCAAAAAAAAAAAAAAAAGACTACCAGCTGGTCTACAGCAACTTCGATGCTATTAAATATGGAAGTGTCTATTCATAGGGCACTATGTATAAACAAAGCACCATTAAATATTAATTTTTCTTGTTTGTGTTCTTGCGCTTTCAGTTCAGCCAAGTTAAACTGCTTTAAATTCAGCAGAGTAAAGCATTTAGCTAAACTGCTTTAAATTCAGCCAATTAAAGCATTTAGTTAATCACCATGAGATAAGTGTACTCGTTGGTACTTTATTTTTTGCTACAAACTCAACATCCACGAGGTTTTCTTTGGCTTTGGTAGCTGCTCATTTCACACAAGACCAACATCTCAACTGTTCTAGGTGAGTTCGGCGAGGATTCTTGCAAACATCTTGCCTGTGGCACACAGAAGGCAGATACTACTATGGTTGTGCACAGACTTTACAGTTTCACTTTCTCTTATACATGTATCAGAATAATGACTTGGCTTGGCTAGAAAACCCATTACGTGGAAAGTCTGAATCGAAAGCTCATTGTGTGGATGTCACCTGCAGACTGCATTCTTCTAGTTTCCAGAGTAGCATGTTTTGAACGGAAGGCCCAATATACGGAAGTGAGGCTAAGCAGCCATGTGCAGGACGTGACGATTCCTTGCGTGAGCCCAGTATAAGAGCGCTATGTGCCGGCTCTACAATTATGGGAGCCTCCTTGGATGGCGGGGAATGCCCATGGTCTGCCCCTGCCTTCCCTTGAGAGCCAGCCAGGGATGTGTTCAGCTGTTCTAAATGAGCCAGCTCTGACGAAGGAATGAAAATAACACCACAGCATTGAGAATCAAACGTTCTCCAAAACACCCGGAAAGGTTAATCCGGTCAATGCCTGAAGAAGTCTGATGTCTCAGCTGAAAGACGCAAATAATATCGCAGCTCTGCTGTAAACAGGCACAATGCAATTACGTCCAAAACAAACATTTTGGACGACCGAAAAATAATAATGAAAGCATCCCTTAAATCTTGTGGGATGCAATGGCTGCTTCCACACTTCAAACATGTCCAGTCAGTTTCTCAGTCATATCACTCACTCACACAGATTAAACAATGAGGCCTTTTATCCTTTTATTAGAGAAGAACCATGTTTTCAATCGCAGCAAAAAACAAAAGAAGCCATATTTTAAACAGAAGTGCATCCTAAACAAAGCTTGTATTTTTGTTAGCTGCTCTAAGCTTTCACACCAGTACTGCTTTCCAAGAACAATGCAGTTTAAACAAAGTAGCTTGCACAATTTGTTGCCTGGCATACTTCACTGCATCATTGTTTGTTTTGTTTTGTAGTATATTCCACAATTTCAATGCTCAGTGAACGGACATTTACATTATAACACTTGTTCATTTGATTGAATGTACCATGCTATGTCCAAACATACAATTTGTTTGGCACTGAATCAGTTAAACCACGTATATCATATAAAGTGAACAGCTGAATTAGATTTTAGCTATTGTGAATCTGTGATTACATAGAGATAAATGCTCCACATTCAAAGAGTCTCAATGACTATGTGTGTTAAATATTTCAGCAAAATCTAATTCATTTATTAATTTCATAAGATATACAACTCTGCAGTACGCACCTGGCCAGATGCAGCAAAATATGCCAGGCAATAAATTGTCCAATCTATCATTTATTGCTTCTTTGTTTAATTTCACTAAGGGAATATATTCTTTTGAACAACTTAAATTATCTAACATCTCAAAACTAAAGTAAAACAATTCAGAAATTTAAAAAAAAGTATGGCGCAAACACTCTATTTTGTGTGTTTTGATTGGCCAAAAATAATGTCAAAAAATATATACAAGGTCTGTTAAAAAAGTACCTGATCTTTGGCTGGGGAACAAATATAATTATTCACCTAAAAGTCTGAAACCCTAATCCCTTTCAAAATACTCTCCTAGGTATTGTACACACGTTTCCTAGTGGTCACGTCACTGTTGGAAGCATTTCCTGTTTGGAAATGGAGTACAGCATGGCCCTAATTTTCCACATAATATCTTGTGGTGACTCAACCTTGATCCCTGTTAGCATCATATTGCCAGAGTTCTGTCTGGAGTCCAATGTACCAGAGGAATATTTTAAGTGGCCAAGAAGATCTGAATTACATGGGAAGAATGGGCAGGCGCTTTGTCATAATGGAGCTGCCAAGTTCCAGTTACCCACAGATCTGCTTGTTTGCATTCTTTGTTCTTCTTTTTCTTCGCTCGCTTAAACTCGAGAGTATTCCTTACACTGTTTAAAGTAGTAAAGGACTGAGTTTTGCGTGTGGGCTTGCTTTCTTTGCATTTTTTGATTGAGCCTTTCTTGGCTAAACACAATACTTCTCCTGGTGCTCCTTACGGCGTGAACTAAAAAAAAAGACAGTGCAGTTTATACAAGAGAAAACATTGCAGATATAGACAAATTTCAAGCGAATGAAAGAAGAAGAAAAAAGAAAGCTCTACTCTTCTGACATGGCTCCTTGAAGTTTCTCACTGGTCCCCAAGCTGAAAGTACTGCTGAAAGGCACCCAATTCGAGTCATGAGAAGACATTATGTGGAATGGCCACGCTGTACTCCATTTTAAAAAAATGTTTAACGCAATGGCAGGGCAGCTGGGAGAAGTGTATACAGTTCTAAGGAAAGTACTTTGGAGGGGATTAGAGTTTCAGACCTCCAGTAATTGTGCCTTGCCAGGCAACAGGTTGGATACTTTTTGAACAGACCTCGTGAAAGCATCAAGATCTGAAACAATTCAAGACTAATGTATATCTAGAGTTGTAACCTTTACAATATCAATCTTGATTGACTGAGTATCCATTTTTGCAGAATATTTAAATAATGAACAAACAAACAAAACAATAAGCCGCACAACTTACTGCCTGGCATATTTCACTATACCCCATCAGGTGAATACTACAGAAATAAATAAACAGAAGAAAGCAACTCAATTAATCCTTATAGGTGAAATACACAACACAATATTAAGTTTCACAAAGGTAGATTTAAAGTGACTATCATGTCTATTGTTTATATAGCTAAGGGTTACACTTGTGTATTGTAGCAGCCTCTGAAAATTTCAACATCATATTTTTTTTTCAATTCTACACTGATTTATTTCCATAAAATGCACCTGACGAGATACTGAAAAATATACCAGGCTGTACAAATTATTGTTTGTGCCTTCATTATTCAAATTTAGGATTGGAAAACATTGCTTTGAATAAATAATTTGTTCAAAACAACATAAACAAGAAATTATGATTGTTAATTAAAATTCCATATCCATAAAAATTCCATAACAAATGTAAAGATGACACAGGCCTATACAGCTAGTCATATACATCCACACAGTTTGCACTGTGACTGAATGAGCCAACATCGTCTTTAAATACGAAATGCTGATGTCAAACATTCACAGATATGATCACAAACAAATTAATAATGCAGCATTAGTAGGCAAATTAATCCAAAATAAGATCACATATTTACAAACCAAATAAATTTACGACAGGCATCAACAGGGTAGAGTGGCAACTAACTGCCAGGAATGTTGGGGTTTGAGACTCCCCATTGGTTTTGCTTAGCAAATCAAGGTGTGTGTAATTATGCCAAAATAAAAAACCACAGGGTTCTTCTAGGACAGTGGTTCTCAACCTTTTTTGGCCCGTGCACCCCTTCACCATATTTTCAGAACGTCATTCCCCCCTTTCGTATTTCTTCCATATAAACCCCCGCCCCTACACAGTATACGTAAAAATGGAAGCTAAATTTAATAACGCATACTAAAACAAGTCTAGACGCCTACATAAAACGAACGTGATTTGCGGGTCTACTTACGTTATAAAATGAATTTCAGAAGGGCGAGAAGTACAGAACTGTAAAGTATGGAGGAAAAAACAATATTAAGTAATCGGTTCTTGTATTAACATGATCTTGAAATAATCTTAATTCTCTCTCTCCCACCCCCCCCCCCCCCCCCCACCCCCCCAAATTCTCCCAGGAAACCCTAAATTCCCCACCGGTTGAGGACCACTGTTCTAGGAGATTTTTTTTGTTCAATGGTTAGCACAGGTGGCCTTCCTTCACAGAGATCCTGCATTTGATCTCCAGTAGTAATATAGTTGAATACGAGGGAAGGTTACCCAGTCAAGAAATGCCCGCAGAAGTCGGATGTATCGGCCTAAAGGCACAAGTAAAGCAGCTCTGCTGTAAACAGGCACAACGCAATTATGTCTGAAAAACACACCGGATGAACTCAGAAGAAGAAGATATAACCACTATGACTGTGAGGTCAGTATAAAATCGCTTTATCTGGCTTAGTCTATACAGGATCACTTTCACTGCCCATGGATATCCCCATTAGTGCTCCAGTTTCCTCCCATAAATCACACAAGGGGAATTTCAGCACCGTGCACTAACACTGTATCACTGGTGAGAATCCAAATGTGTGCATATACCAGAATTACATTCTTTTGTAGGTTGAGTTTCTACTTTTGAAATTTTGCCTAGTCAGCCAGCTCTGTTCGATATCCAATTGCTGGTGGATTTTTATTATCATAATTGTTTCACATTTGTTCTACATACAAATTGTAGTGAGACTTTACAAAAACCCGGTAGAATGGAAAACAGCTTTCCACACCTTGAAGTATACTTACACACACACACACACATATATATATATATATTTTTTTTTTTTTTTTTTTTTTTCCCGCGTTTCCATCCTGTTTCAGGATATTGCGGTCAACACCAGCATCTTTCAGCTGTATGTTGATTCCTAGGCTAGATTACGCTCATCAGCACGCCACGACTTTCTGAGCGACCGGCTCCATACTCTCATAAGTCACTTTTGCGATTCGAACCACTGCTAATTCTCGTCGCGTCACGTGACGAGAGTATTCGGAGTTAGCGGAGAAAGCTGCTAACCCCTCGGCCACGGAGCCGGTATATATATATATATATATATATATATATATATATATATATATATATATATATATATTTGTGCTCGCTCGCTTTGAACTGAAGCGTAGTCCACTCTACTTCTAGTAGTGCTGGACTGAATTTAGCGCGTGGATTAGCTTTTCCTATTAACAGTGTCCCTTGCCATCAGGCAAACTCCCTCTGACTTCAGAGGTACTTGTAATTTACCAAGTCAAGGACGACAGGTCAACATTTTAGTCCAGCTGTCTGGTGTAGGGGTTGAACCCCTTACCTCGGCATCAGCACACTGTATGTTTAAGAACACGCGCTCTTATCCACTCGGCCATGATAACCTACTATTGGGTATATGATAAGAGTACCCTGTTATTTATTTTACAAAAAAAGACACAAACAGCATAAGGTCCTAGTCCCATATTTTTACAGACCAATCGGCGCTTAAAGGGTGATGCAATGAACACGCCTTTACTTCCCACGACATTTCCTCACACCCGTTTTACACTAGGTCACCTTGAGAGCCCACATCAATTGTAAAAATATCGATGTGACTGTCAGGCAATCATGGCGCTAAAACAGTTTCCAGGGATATGGTGCCAGCCTCATATTTTGATAGACCAGTCACCATTTGATGGATGAATCGACCTGTATAATAAGGATGTATTTTTAATGACTGTTGGTTTTTTTTGAAAATATTGCCGTTTCAAGTTTTGTATTTATATCCTCTGTGAACTCATGCAACATAAAAGGTAAATACAAAACTTGGAATGGCAATATTTTAAAAAAATCCAGAGTCCTTTAATATACCCTCTACTTCCTATAACATCTCCTGGTACACATTAGGCTAATTTGGCCTGGGAGTCCAGACCAATTTAAAAACAAAATCTTTGCCTGATGGGGATTCAGAGAGATGACCTTGAGGCTGGTTGGCACGTGGTGTGCAAACCTTCCTGGCATCCACAAGAAAGAGGACCAAACAAAAAAAATAAAATAAAATCATATGGTATGTCAACACTCCGGGGCAGAAGAAAAACAATGCATGCATAAATTAAATAATGCCGCTAGTAACACATAGACAATGAATCTATATGATTATATGTTGGGATAACAAAATATATAACAAGAATTCTACAACAAACAAGAGTATATGAGAGACATACAACAGTACATTAACAACACAAAATATACTGAATAATATGAAAACCTTCAACAATCAACTCATTTTATTGCCACACCATGAGATGAGAAAAACTGGAACATGTGACAACAGGAAATATTTATGGAAAGAGGGATACAGGAGGACAACGAGACAATTCGTGAAAGCCTTTTGTCATGGCATAGAAAGGTGTCAGTACACGAATTGATGTATGCTGTGAGATGTGTGGGGAAGAATGATTACCAATGCCAGTCGGCAAGGCACTTAATGATGAACAAAAGACCAGATTTCATGAAACATTCAAAGATTCATCAACAAAACAAACATTAAGATATTTAACATCTAGACTTGCCCATACCAGTCTACCACCATTTTCTATTACTTTCTATTGTTTCATTTCCTGCACTTTCTACTTTTACTTTGTCGTCACTTTTGAACTATTCCCCCGGGAAGGTTAACCCGGTCAACAAATGCCCGCAGAAGTCGGATGTGTCGGCCTAACGGCGCAAGAACGCAGCTCTGCTGTAAACAGGCACAACGCAATCACGTCCGGAAAAAAACTCCGGATGAACGAAGAAGAAGAAGAACTATTCAATTTCTTATGCATGCAGTATTTTGGTCATAAAATAAGTATTTTTGGTTTTTGTTTGTTAACTGAAAAAGACTTGTTTAAATTTTTCATTTTGTATTTCAGTTGTCTGTTTAGTTCCCAGGCCATTAATTTATTTGCGATCTTGACTCTATAGCAATCACCCAATCTATCGGTCCAATACCTCAGACAACCATATTTAGTCTTAACCCTACAACAATGACTCAAATTTATCGGTCCAATAACTAGGTCATATAAGTCCATTACCCCATATAGACAACAATCACCTTCGGAATAATAAGACTGTGAGAGTAAAACCGTGGGCAGCTGCTTTAGTGGCTGACTAGTCACAGGACTATCATTCTGAGCCGGTGATGGACCCTACTATAGCTTCTCCTTGAGGTTGAAAGGGGTAGAGGTAATAGTGGAATCGAACGAACGAACCAATAACTAAGATGATATTTAGTCTTAAAACTATAATAATAACTCCAATCTGTCAGTCCAATATCTGAGATTGTAATATTTAGTCTAACTCTAGAGCAATCACTCCAATATATCAGACACCAGTCTATGAGACTCCAATCTATCAGTCCGTATCCGACATAATCATATTTAGTCTAACCCTAGAGCAATCACTCCAATCTATCAGTCCAATAATTGAGATAATCATGTTTAATCTAAATCTAAAGCAATTACTCAAATCTATCAGTCCAACAAATGAGATAATCATATCTAGCCAAACTAAAGCAATCATTCCAATCTATGAGACCCCAATTTACAGGTCCAATTTCTGAGACCAGACCCCAGTCTATGAGACTCCACACATGTGTATACAGTTTGTTCTCAAACCAGTGGAAAGCTGCAGTAACCGCCTCCACCTCCATTCTCAGACTTGAGGTTGTGGTGTCATACAACAAGCTCTCCTTTACTAAACATTGGTCATTTGCTGTTACTATGAATCCCCAGGCACTGTTTTGCCTCTTAACACAGAGCCATCGGTATAGACAACAACATCGCCAGGACGAGAGTAGTCATGAATTAATTGCTGAATTTCTACTTCCGTAGCACCTGCTGGCCACTCCCTACACTGACGGCCAAATGTGATTATAACCCCACACAAATCTGAATTTCTATTCAGCATTCTGACCCACTCCTTGATTCTGCCAATCTTCTCAAGTGTGCACAACTCTCTGATGCTATCTTCTGCCTGAGTCATCCATGATCTTCCTCTTAACAGCCCATTGCCCCTGAATATATCCAGGAAATCCTGCAGGTGGTGTTCCTTGTCCTGCAGCTACCTTGCCTGCAATACATTGAGTCTGTCTGCAATACAAGGATGTATCTCTCCCTCTCACACATACACACACACACACACACTAAAGGGGTGGCCCGTGTACATCCCAGAATCACCCTCGTGGCTTCATTCTGTATGCACTCTAGTTTCACTGCTAGCTGACTCTTTGAGACAGTGAGCATTCCAAGTCCATACTCTACCACTGACTCCAATCTATGGGTCCAATATTTGAGATCAGACTTCAATCTATAGGTCCAATATCTGAGATGATCAATTCTAGTTTTAGGACAGGAGAATCTTAGCACAGTGCACAAATTCTGTAGCACAAGCAAGGATCCAAACATGTGTACACCAGAATCACATATGCTATAAATACAATTTTGTGGGGTGCATTTTATAATTTTTGAAATTTAATCTGTTTGTTTCAATTTCCAACTGCAGAGGACTTTTTAGTATATATGAGTCCTCTGAGTTTTTCACCCTTGTCTGAAAAGACTAGGTGTCTAATCTACTACACAAGGATTAGAGGTGGGTATGTATTCCTTTTCTTATTTTGTAAAACTTCCACACTCCAGACTGAAACGAATCTGATCTGCACGAGCCAGGGGCAAATAAAATCTCCAAGTCACTCTATCCCATAGCTTTACAGCAATCGCACAGTTATCCATCGGTTCAGTTTTATCAATCCAATCCATCTATCCAGTACACTGACCCAATCTCCTCTGCTTGACTACTGCTGGTATACATGAGCATCAAGGCCCCTTTGAAGTAAATGCAGAGTGTACAGGTTAGGTTTCTCCATCTTAAGATCTTAAAAAACGTACAGAGCTAAAAGCTTTGTCATGGCTGCGTCCAAACCCTTGTGTCCAGATTTAAGAATCTGGCATCTTAACTATTGACCATCTACTCCTTTGTAATAATACATTCGTCTTCTGCCCTCAACTTCCCAGCAGAGCATAGGATCTTAACCAACCCACGCCAAGCTCTCTGTACACCTGATGATTAATCGGATTTTGCAGCAAATTCTTCAATGTGATGAGGTAGTAAGTGTCATACCAAGCCTTCTCAGTCACCTCTGATGACATGCAAAGTAGGTTAGAGAGAAATAACTCTTTGCTTCCCTTAGGGCCACGGTAACACACAGGTGATAATAACACACACACAAATAGTTATTTTTTCATCTTCTTATCTTGGTCATCAGAGATGTCCACAGCCGCCTGTCTTACATACTACCCACCATCTCAGATCTTCCCCTATGCCATGATGTCAAGTTGTTTAGCATCTTCCTCTGAGGTGTTTCCTTCCAAATCTCCCATTGTCACATTATCTGTCAGTTTTCCTCTTCCTTTGATGTGTTAAAGAAAGTGATATTTGAGTTTGCTTATTAAAAAAAATCCACATACAAAAATATATTTCATATATACAGTTCATCAACAGGAAACAGTTTTAAAATGGCAGTAATTTGTTGGCTGTTAATAGAATCAATATTGAACTCGGAGCAAATTAATAGTCAGTTAGTTATAGACCATCCTCATTGCACATCAAACTGTTAGTCCATAAATACTCAGTTCCCCTCCCTTGTGTCTCCCTCAGCTCGTAGCGACTGACAACACTTGTTTTGTGTTGTTTGAAAATTCATCTGTGGCTTCCCGCACGGCGCTCTAGTCTAGCATGACGCCGCTTGACTTGATGTTCTTGGAGTCTGGTAAAAATTGCACAATCACACCCATCCCTTAAGTTAGTTACTAATCATGCCTCCCTGGTGACGTTCAGGATGTCAGCCTGGTTCATTGCTCATCCACTTCCCACAGCAACCATGCCGTAAGCCTATCTGCTTGCTCATTTCCTTACACCTGGCATAAAAATGAAACAGATATTACTAAATCCTGACCTCCTCAAAGATTCAAGCCATTGTCTTCTAAACCAGTTCATCTCGATATTTCTTAGCATGCTCATGGTGTCGCTGAGAAAATATGCATGGGTGAATATCTGTGTCTCCAGCCACACTACTGTTTGTGTTACTCACAGGCGCTAAACCTCAATCATCGGACATCAAAGTATATTCATGTTAACTGTGCCAATGAACAAACTGGTTGTTTCAATGCCTGTGACATCCCCTCATGTGTTCACCCATTAGATAAAAAGCCTGCCTTCACCAGTCTCGCTCTCACTGTTGTGTTGTCGTTGAAGAGTATGTTTATTATTGCCAGGTTGTTCACCTTTACTGCATGTTCAGTGTTTCCGTTAAAGATGATATCGATGCCAACACTTTAGGTCTCTCATTACCCATGAGTAGAAATTAATGTAAGTGCATGGATAATGGAAAACTGTTAACAAACTGGCATGTCATCTTTGAAGAGTGTTTATTGGTGCCTGATTTTTTAAAACCTGTAATCCATATTCAGTGTTCTCTTTAAAGATGCTTTTGATGCCAACATTACAGTTACAAGGATGACCAGAAACTCACTTCAATGCATCAAAGACGGAAAACTGCATTTACTGTTTCCACCAAAGCAAACCATTTTGATAATTCCGTGGTTTTGATTGAGGGTCAAATACAATGAGTGTCTTTTGTAATCTAATTTTGGAAAGTCCTCCTACAACACACACATATATCTCAAGGTTTATACTTCGAAATACCTATCTTTCATGATCTGCTGTGACAGCCTCTCACTCTTAATTGGAAATCTTTAACCTAGACTAACTCACTGATCCATCGATATACAAGACAGAAACATGCTTCCAATCATATTCATCTATCAGTTGTTTCATTACAAAACATGTAATTTTGGTTGGTGCTTTTGCCTGTCAAATAATTTGAAAACTTTATTGCATATTTCACTGGCATTAATAATACAAAATGGCAGTCGTTCAGATGTAATATTAATATCAAGAGAAGTCAGAACACTGTGTTGCTTAAACACAGAAGACAAACAATAGGTTGTACAATTTATTGCCGAGCATATTTTACTGCATCTCATTAGGTGAATACTGCAGATTTATATATTATAGGAAGTGAATAAATGAGTAATCTTTGGCTAAAATACTTAAAATACCTAATCATTGATATTATTCAAACGTGCAGCATTCATTATCCCCATGGTATTTGTCAATTTAAAATGAAACCTTTGTTTGCACAAACTGTAATTGCCTAATTCCTATAGCATTTGTATATTAACTAAGGGTTGTTTATTTTTGGTGACAGATGACCAAACACACAGATGAGTGATGTCACGATGGCTTAAATACATGGATGAGTGATGCCAGATGGCTCAAACACATGGATGAGTGATGATAGATGGCTCAGACACATGGATGAGTGATGTCAGATAGCCAAACACATGGATGAGTGATGTCAGATGATGCCTCCCTTAATTATGATGTTGTCCTGCTTCTCTACTTTATTTAGCACTTCATGGATGTCTTCATAGAACTCCTCGCATTCTTGCTCATTTTTATTTGTATTACATATTTAGTAACTTATGATTCTTTTTGATATATATATTTTATTTCTATTATTCTTCTTACTAGCTGTGGTTCAATAACTATTTCTACACTGTGTCTTACCCTTTCTTGCTGTTCCACTCTAGAGTAGACAAATGTACAACTGTGGTGGATCTCCTTGCATCCTCTCCCTTTTATTCTGGTGTCTGCTATTTCCATCAGTCCAATTTTCCTCTTTTCCATTGTTTCTATGAGTTCTTCTTCTTTACTATTAAAACCGCTGATGTTCATTGTGCCTATTATTTGAATCACTGACCTGTCTCGTAGTTCTTTAACATTGCCGGGTCTATATCCATTTGGGTCAGTCCAATTATACTTCTGAGTATTTCTGCAAGCAGTATGACAATCTCCTGCCGGCTTGCTAGGCCAGTTGCAGGTTTAGGTAAAAAAATCTGACCAAGGGGAGTCTGTCCCCTATGGCAAGCCAGAGCCCCGTTGGCCCATGACCTCGTGATCATGGTTTCCCAGTCTACACCGCGCGGAGGTGGGGTTGACTTGTGCAGTCTGCGGATCATCGGCAGGCAACTCATTTTCACTTTTCACCTGTCCTGGGAGAGGCTAGCCGATCCTAACCATGCTGGCTGCAGGGCCAGGCGCAGTCCACACCTTGTAGATGTAACTACCAACAACAGAAAATAAAAACACGTGGCTGAGTGCCAATAGATGATCTAAACATATAGTATAGTGATATTAGATCATGCAAACATATGGCTGGGTCATATTAGATCATGTAAACACATGACTGGGTGATATTAGATAATGTAAACCTGTAAACACATGGCTGGGTGATATTAGATCATGTAAACATATGGCTGGGCGATATTAGTTCATGTAAACATATGGCTGGGTGATTATATCATGTAAACATATGGCTCGGTGATATTAGATCATGTAAACTCATGGTTGGGTGATAATAGGTCATGTAAACCTGTAAACACATGGCTGGGTGACATTAGATCATGTAAACATATGGCTGGGTGATATTAGATCATGTAAACATATGGCTGGGTGATATTAGATCATGTAAACATATGCCTGACTGATTGATCTAGGAACCGACATCAGATAATCTAAACATATGACTGAGTGACAACAGATAATATAAAACAAATGAGTGAGTGACATCAGAAAATCTAAACATTTGACTGAGTGACAACAGCTAATCTAAACATATGACTGAGTGACAACAGATAATCTAAACATATGACTGAGTGACAACAGCTAATCTAAACATATGACTGAGTGACAACAGCTAATCTAAACAAATCACTGAGTGATAACAGAGGATTTCCTGGCAGCTGTGGTGATAAGATTACAGAAAGTACTGAGTTTGATCTCAGCATACAACTGGGAATTTTCCCTAGAGCCTCTGTTATTGAATGATATCACACACCCTTCTGATCTCTTGAGTAGTGAGATGGAATACATAGCCTTCTCAAGTAAGGCAAAAAATAAGAGGTTCTATGTACAAACTGTAACTGTTAAAAATCCAGTGACACTTGAAAATAGACAAAATTGTTATGAAAGAACACCTATCCTTTTGGAAGAAATGTGTCTAGAGGAAGAAAACTGTACATTAATACATGCTAAAGTCAGCCATACCAACCTCTGAGGTGCTTTACTAGGAGAAAACACAACTCCCTCAAAAGAGGAACACACCTCCCTCAAAAGAGGAACAAAGAAGACAATCTTACTCAGATAGATGCAAACCCTTGTTAAGAGTTCAGACAACCTGAACATCACTGCTTCCAATTGACAAGCTCACAATCTTCCATGGGATTCACAATCAATCTACCATCCACCAACACACACAACCACCCAACCATGACACAGAATATAAAGGCGATTCCATACCTTCATTTTTTGGGGGGCATTTGCTCACTTTGAACTCAAGCGTATTCCACACACGTGCTACTACTTCTAGTGCACTGAACTGATGTTTGCGTGTGGATTAGCTTTCTCTATTACCAGTGCCCCTCCCCATCACACAAACCCATTTTGACTTCTGAGGTACTTGTCAATTTTATGTCCCCAAAGTAAAAGTCAACACTGTAGTCCAGTTAACCGGTGTAGGGGTTGAACCCACTACCTCGGCATCAGCACACAGGAAGTTGAAGAGCAAGTGCTCTTATCAATTCAGCCACACTGAACAACACAACCCCCCCCCCCCCCCCCCCCCCCCCCCCCCCCGTTTGAAAGCTGTCAAAAAATAAATTCTCGCAAAAAGTGTCATAAACTAATCCAATTATTTCAAAATAAGACAGTATAAATGAACACAAAAAAGCACCAACTAATCTGCCATCACAACCGCTAGAAACAAAATAACTGGGCATAAATGTAGTGAAATGAAACTTGAAAGAGTGCAACATATAACAACACTAATGGCACAATAATTCTGAGACAAAAAAAAAACCCATCCCTGAACTAGTATAAGAAAACTAATGGCACAAAAATTATTTCTCATCATGATGCATAATGGCATGTTAAGAGCTCCAAAAACTGGTTGTGTTCATGATGAGAGCTCATCTGACAATGCAATCATTAATGGCAGTGATAGCAAGATGAAGGCGAAGAAAGTCATGCAGCGAGCTGCAATAATAACACAAAGTGACATAGGCAGTACAAGTAATAATACACATTACAGCAGTCAGTCAATGTAATAGGTTGTCAGTTTATGCAACATATATATATATATATAATGTCATCTAAAGAGTCAGTTAATGTAATAGATAGAGTTGATTTATGTAGTAGATAGTGTCATTAAAGAATAGAAAATCAGTCTATTAACTCATTAACTATCACAAGCTGCAGGCAGCCCTATGTTTCATGCTGTTTCTTAATTGTTGATTGTGATTTTTGGGTTGGCATTGAGTTTTTTCTGTGGGGCAAAATGTTTTACTTTTTTTTTTTTAAGTTCAGAAACATTCTTTGATTTTCATTATGTCTTTTGACAGAGACAGTGAAAATCAAAATCATCCACCTGGTTTTGAAATCTGGCATTAATCTAGTTGGTTTCAAAATCTGGCATTAATATAGTCGGCTTAAAGATCTGGTACTAATCTAGTTGGTTTTAAAATCTGGTATTAATCTAGTTGGTTTCTATATCTGGCATTCATTCATTTGGTTAAAAAGACATGAAGAGAAAATAGCTATAAAGCAGAAAGGTTTTTAATTGTGCAGTTAATGAGTTAATGCAACTGATAGATAATTAGAATTAATGTAACCGATAAAAAGTTAATGTAACCTAGAGATGGTTTGTGTTAGTGTAACTGATAGATGGTTAAATTAAACTACAGATGGTTAGAGTTAATGTAACCGATAGATAGAGTTAATGTAATCGATAGATGGTTAGTGTATCAAGTGTCTGGATTAGGAGACAGTAAGAAAAGTATGTTATTAATGGATGTGATTCTCATCTAATTCCTCTTGTACCTTGCGGTGTCAAGGTGAAGCACAGACAACGGGAGAGGATGTGATTGATTCATGTAATTGATTTATTGGATTAATTTATATGATTGATTTGTTATTAATGAATGTGATTGATTTATATGATTAATGGATGTGAATTGATTTACATGATTACTGGATGCAGCTGATTTACGTGATTAATGGATGCAATTGATGGATTTAATTAACTGATGTGATAAATGGATGTGATTAATGCAGCCATAATGAATGTGATTACAGTGTTGGTGGCACCTTGCCAGACATTAATTACACTGTGCTTCAAAAAAGGCATAATAACTACATGCTATGGTGGAAGTGAAGTAATCAGAATAATTTGCATGGTAAATGTTCATCCACAATGGATGCATGTGAACACATAGTCATTTCCACCATAACGCACTATCTGAGGTCTCACAGGCTTGGTATGTGACCTACCTGCAATCATTTTCTCCGTAGTCTTTATTCCTTTTCTGATCTTTGCCCTCCATGCAACACGATCAGTAGTGAATTGCTTCCAAGGTGTAGCAATGCCAAATAGATGTGACTAATTTATGTGATTAATGTATATGGAATTTTACATGTGATTAATGCTTGTGATTAAAAGAGCAAGCAACACATGTATAATGCAATACTTGGTACAGATCGAGTTACCAGCCAGTGTTGTTAAGTGGAAATGTTAATTTCTAGCTGAGCTGTCATATATCACAGAGGAATTCAATTTGCATACTTTATAATGCAGATTCAACCTTGGGTCGCTTTTCTCTCGGTGTTTTACGATAGTCCAACAGACTTAAAGCCTGCAGGTCTTTCTGGTAATCTAGCGCTTCCACAAACAGTTTGGCCACCTGTGATGTAAAAGTTTAAAGAATGTTAGATGAAATGTGCAAAACATTTCACACTCATGACACATTTCACACACAAACCACGGAACACATTTCCCACACATGAAACACACAACACATTTCACACGCATGAAACATGCAACACATTTCTCACACATGAAACAGGCAACACATTTCCCACACATGAAACACACAACACATTTCACACACGTGAAACATGCAACACATTTCTCACACATGAAACAGGCAACACATTTCCCACACAACACATTTCACACACGTGAAACATGCAACACATTTCTCACACATGAAACAGGCAACACATTTCCCACACATGAAACACACAACATATTTCATACACATGAAACATACAACACATTTCAAACACATGAAACATGCAACACATTTCCCACACATGAAACACACAACACATTTCACACACATGAAACACACAACACATTTCCCACACATGAAACACACAACACATTTCACACACATGAAACATGCAACACATTTCTCACACATGAAACAGGCAACATATTTCCCACACATGAAAGACACAACACATTTCCCACACATGAAACACACAACACATTTCCCACACACGAATGACACAACACATTTCCCACACATGAAAGACACAACACATTTCGCACACATGAAACACACAACACATTTCCCACACACATGAAACACACAACACATTTCCCACACATGAAACACACAACACATTTCCCACACATGAAACACACAACACATTTCCCACACACATGAAACACACAACACATTTCTCACACATGAAACATACAACACATTTCCCACACACATGAAACACACAACACATTTCCCACACATCACATTTCCCACACACATGAAACACACAACACATTTCCCACACACATGAAACACACAACACATTTCCCACACACATGAAACACACAACACATTTCCCATACATGAAACACACAACACAATTCCCACACACAGATGGGAGAATTGACTTGTTTCTGTTTGCCTGCTGGACAGACAGCAAGCAGTTTCTTAAGTTTACAAACTTAAGCCAGACAACGAAGAAATGCAGAGTGATTCAGCTGGAACAAAGACTTTTCGGCGTTACCCAAACATAATTTGGTACCTGTCACCTGTCAACTGGGAGACCTACATCGGAGAAGATAGTATCAACTGCGGTGTTGTGATTTCATTAGCAGAGAATTGCATAGGTCGGAGAGCACAATTGATGTTCATTACAGGTAAAAACTCTGTGCCCGCAACAAAGAAACTAGAAAGATAAACAGGAATTGTTGATGGTACTTTGGACGGTAATTAGATGGATGTTGGGAGAATTAGTCATTGTCACATCGAGGTAAAGTTTTATGGACAGGATTGGTGGAGACAAAGATTGTGGTGTGGGAGGAGATATATAACATTACAGCGGCAACTTAGGCGCCAGTTGTTACCATGTGAGACAGAAAGCAGACGTGTTTCATTCGTGTGGATATAATACTTGTCCTGGGGAGTAAGGTAATTAATAATTTATATACCTCTACCTCTGTAAAAGTTAACAGATAGATGTCTTCTATAAAGAGCACTTGTTCTTTGTGATAAGGAATATATATATATATATATATATCAATCTAGAGACAGGCTCAGAAGATAGAGAAGATTTTCTTGACTTAGAGAAACTATTCTGATGAGTAGATAAGTCATCCTTCGGCATGGAGAATTCTTAATGAATCTTTTGATGCGTTAGTCATGTATTTGATGAATGATACACTTTCTCAGAGTCTTCAGGGACGATCTATACTTTATAACAAAACTACCATGATCCGTTCTCAGAGATAGTCATTATATTCTATGTCTGGAAAATTATGTTCTTTTTCTTCTTCTTCGTTCATCCGGAGATTTTTTTCGGATGTGATTGCGTTGTGCCTGTTTACAGCAGAGCTGCGTTCTTGCGCCGTTAGGCCGACACATCCGACTTCTGCGGGCATTTGTTGACCGGGTTAACCTTCCCGGGGGTTTCTTAGGACGTTTGACTCTCACTGTTGTGGTGTTATCCCCCATCCCAGCTGGTCCATATAGAACAGCCAAAGATCCTGGTCAGCCCTCAAGGGAAGGCAGGGGAAGACCATGGGCATTCCCCGCCATCCAAGGAGGCTTCCATACTTGCAGAGCCGATACATAGCGCTCTGATACTGGGCTCACCCAAGGAATCGTCACGTCCTGCACATGGCTGCTTAGCCTCACTTCCGTATATTGGGCCTTCCGTTCACCATAGGCTGTTCTTCCGGAAACCAGAAGTATGCAGTCTGCAGATGACATCCACACAGTGAGCTTTCGATTCGGGCTTTCCATGTAATGGATTTGCTATCGAAGCAATATTCCATTTCGTGCCACTAGGACACTTTTCCACCTTTTATGAAGTCCACACAGTGGGCTTTTAATTCGGACTTTTCACGTAATGGATTTGCTATCCAAGCAATATTCCATTTCATGCCACTAGGACACTTTTCCACCTTTTATGAAGCCCACACAATAAGCTTTTGATTCGGACTTTCCACGTAATGGATTTGCTATCCAAGCAATATTCCATTTCGTGCCACCAGGACACTTTTCCACCTTTTATGAAGCCCACACAGCGAGCTTTCGATTTGGACTTTACACATAATGGATTTGCTATCCAAGCAATATTCAATTTCATGCCTCTGGGTCTTCATGCACCTTTAAATGTCAACCTGTATGTAGTTAAAGTAAGCTGCGGTCAACTTGAGCTTGTTGATATCTCCATAGAGCTTGTCCTCAAATGAAGCAGGTGTGAGCCAAAATATCTTTCTCTGTTCTGCATACGTTGGGCAATCCTGCAGCAAATGTTTTGCTGTCATTTTTCCAGTTCTACAATTACATTCATCGGTATCTCCTATCTTTAGTTTATTGAACAAGTGGTATTTCAGCCTGTTATGTCCTGTGCGGAGTCTGAAGATTGCTACTTGTTCTCTTCGGTCGAGTTTGTAATATGCATCATCCTTCTGATGGCCTGGATGCTCTGATTCCCATTTGGTTCTATAAGTGCTTTTTATCAACCTCTTTGCCTCATTATAGGTTATGTCTATGTCAGGCTGTGGTAGTCGTCCGCCCTCTTTTGCCAGTCTGTCAGCCTCTTCGTTTCCAGGTATACTGCAATGTGATGGGATCCACTGTATTACAACTTTTTTGGATTTCTGGCATAGACCATGGAGTGCTGCTCTTAGGTCAGTTAGTTCTGTGCTGTTATTGCTCTTCAGTATTGAGACAGCTGACTTTGCATCTGTGAAGATAGCTATTTGCTTCTCTTTATTTTCCTCCATCAGGAGCATTTCTGCTGCAGTTTTCAAAGCCTCTACCTCCGCTTTGAAGTTACTTGAAAACTTTCCAGTTGCCATTGAATGTGTTTTTTTCACTCCATTTTTTAAATTTAGGAGAATTCCTCCTCCTCCATTCTCTATTGAATTTTTGGCTGATCCATCTGTATATGCATGGGTCCAATTCCTGCTTGGGTAATGTTCTTTTATGTAGTTTAGGGTTATTTCTCTTCTTTCGGTTTCATGCTGAGTGTTCTTTTTCTCAATACCAGGAATGTTTTCTATCATCTCAGGCAGTTGCTGCTGTCTCCAAGCTGGGAACTTGTGTGCATTGTGTATGGGCTTGACTGTTGATATGTTAAGTATAGGATCTGCCCTAATCCTTCGTTTTGCAGTTTCTACAAAGTTGCTACGCTTCAGTCTTCCCTTTCCAAAACCATTAAATCTGTTGTACATAGGGTGGTCTGTCAATCTTCTAAATTTTTCTGCTTGTTGCTGGGCTCTGCTATCTCTTCTATCCTGCATTGGTTGTAAACAAGTGATCTTTTCTAGTTCATTAATAGGCGTTGTCTTCAGGCTTCCAGTTATGATTTGCATTCCTTGGTTTTGGACTCTACTTATTTTGTTAAAGTTTGACTTAGCTGCTGTTGCCCAAGCTGCAATGCCATATTCCAGTACTGGCCTCACCCGTCCAGTATATAACTTCTTGAGAACTTTCTCATCTGCTCCCCACGTTGTACCAGCAAGCTTTTTCATGATTGCCATTCTCTGCCTTGCTCTTGTTCGATTTTTCTCAACCTGTGTCTTCCATGTCAGGCGACGATCAAAGGTGACTCCTAGATAGTTTGGATTTTCTTCATGGCGCAATATTTTTCCATTCAATACCAGCTTAGGTTGCTGAGTTTTATTTGAGAGGGAGAACACTGTGCATGTTGTTTTCTCCTCACTTATCTTCACTAGCCATGATTTTGACCAGTCCTCTAGCGCTAATAAGGCTTGCTGTATTCTGCTGTTAGCTGTACTAATATATTCTTCAGATGTCCATATGGCTAGGTCATCTGCAAAGGAGGATGTGTGTACTCTGGCTGGAAAATTTTCTGTGATGTCATTTATATATGCTAGGAATAATGTTGGTGAAAGAACTCCTCCTTGGGGGACACATTGCTCCAGTAGCATCATTTTGCTTGTGTGTCCTTGTACTTTTGTCCTGGCAGTTCTGTTCTCAAGGTAGTGGCTGATCCATTTACACATTTCCCCACAAACATGCATTTTTTGCAGTTTTACTTTCAGTCCTTCCTTCCATACTTTATCAAATGCTTTTTCTAAATCTATCCAGACTGCTAGTGTGTGCTTTTTCTCTTGGAAGGCATCCTCTATTTCCTGAGCTATATAGGTTATTTGATCTTCAGTGGATCTGTACTTTCTGAATCCTGCTTGGTGTGGTGTTAAGAGTTTGTTTTCTTCCAGATGCCATGTTAGCCTGCCATTGATAATGCGTTCCATTAATTTTCCTACACAGCTAAGTAGACTGATTGGTCGATAGCCATTTGGTTCTTCCAGGTCTTTTCCTTTCTTTGGGACTGGTATTAGTATAGCTTCCTTCCAAGCCTGTGGGACTATTCCTCTCTTCCAGCTGTTATTTAGGACTGCTAGTAGTTTCTTCTTTGCCGTGGTGCCTAGTCCTATTAGCATTTCATTTGTGATTCCATCCTTTCCTGGTGATTTCTTCTTTTTTAGGGTATTCATTGCCTGTTCCATTTCTTCCATTGTTCAAGTTTGATTGATTTGCCATCATATATTCTGCTGCTGTCTCTGTATTTCTATGATGTATCTGTTTGTCTTTGATTGCTTTCATCTGTTCGGATGTAATATCAATGTGGTTTGCATTTGCATAGTGTTCCATTAGTGCATTTGCAGCCTTTTTTCCTGTAAGCAAGGCATTTCCTTGTTTAATTGTTATTTGTTTGTTTCTAGGTCCTTCATTGTTCATGGCTTTCACTAGTTTCCATAGTTTGTTTCCATCCCTGTCAAAATTCAGGTTTTCTGTTTTTTCCCTCCAACAATCTCTTGTTGTTTGATTTACTGTTCTTTTATATTTTGCTGAGATGGCTTTGAGAGAGATATTCGCTTCAATTGTTTGTTCTCTCTCTGCTGTCTTCCTGGCATCTTCAACTTTGTCCTCCAAACTTTGTAGTTCTTCAGTCCAGTATGGTTTGTAATTTTTCCTCGCTTCTCTAGGAATGGACTCAGTGGCTGCCTGTATTATCGCTCTGTTTAGAATTTCCACCATTTGCTTTATGTTGCCATATCGTGTACTTATGTTTTCACAATATTTGTCTGTTAGTATGGCAAATCTGTCCCAATCTGCTCGTTTGTAATTCCAGCGGGGCAAGGGCTTTTGCTCCTGTGGAACATACTCCATATTCATTACAAGTTTGATTGGTCTGTGGTCACTACCTGCTAATTGGTCCAGCACATGGCGATCGATTTTGTGGAGGATGTCTCCTGTGCAGAAAGCTAAGTCTGGAGTAGAAGTGGTAAGCCATCTTCTGGAGTAGAAGCTCGGTGTGTCATCCGCTTTTTTGAGTAGATGGAGATTTGAGTCTATTTCCCAGTCCTCCAATTCATCTCCTCTTTTGTCAGTACCTGGGTATCCCCATCTTTCTGAACGGCTATTAAAGTCTCCGACAATAATGCAGTTTGTGTCAGTTATTTTCATGTTTGAGAGTGTAAGGTCCTTATCTGCTGGGCTATACAGATTGTAGATTCTTATTTTCACGTCCTTTATCATTATATCAACACCTATAATTTCCGTTTGGTTGTCAAAGATCACAGATACTTCGCTGCAAGGTATTGTATTTCGTGTAAGTATTAGAACTCCTCCTTTGTGTCCTTCGTGGTCGAAACGTGTGGCCTGATATCCTCTGACTGAGAATTTGTGATTGGCATTGAGGTGTGTCTCTTGAATGCATGCCACATCTATTCTATCTTTATGAAGACGCTGTGTCAGGGATTCTTTCTTCTTGTAAACTCCTTCGGCATTCCACTGTAGTATGTTGAGTGTCCGGGGTATTTGGTCAATAGCTCTTAACCTACTCCTCTGTCCTTGACTCCACAGCACAGGGGAAGGTGACCACCAGTAGTCATGGGTGGACCCCCTCGAGGCAGGGGGCCCGGCACTATCACCGCCTGATGGGACTTCACGGGATTAGCACCATAACGATTAATTTTGATTTGTGACATCATGAATTAAGTTACGTTGCACTGCTTTGTCAAGCCTGTGGCTCAGTACATCCGGTTTTGACAAGCATGTATTCAGGGTGCTTTCCCTAGCCTTTGACTGTCCCCAGTCTACTTACAAGGCAGCAGGTTTGTGTGTCTCTTCGTCTGGTCCCTCTCCCTTGACCTGTCCGACATGGGTGGCCCTACCAGTAGCTGTGCTACCGTCGGCATAGCTCTTGGGGTCATTGGGACACACAAGCCCCTCTACCTCATCACTGTGGACACACAGCAGAGGGGAAATTATGTTCTAAAGTGTATAACATGTTCTGACTCTATATGATTTGTGTTAAAATAATTCATATGTTTTATTTGTGAATGATACTTTTCTAAAACCTACCCTGTAAGATTTTAGATGTGTAATGGGAATATGGGAAAATGATGAAGGATTAGGCGGGTGATTTCCCGGAAGAAGGAAAGCATTGACCAGGCAGTGGGCTCATATCGTTCTACGGACAAGAGAAGGACTAGCCTGCAGAAGACCTGAAGGAAGAGGACATGCCGTGCCAGTAGGTGAGGTGAACACCTCCAACTGAGATTATAGAACAACATCAGGCACACAGGATAGCCAGGCTGGACTACCCTGAGCTAAGAAAAGGATCCCTTCTCCCTTCGCTTATATTTTTCCCTAACCCAGCTCTTGGGAAAGATAGCTATATGGTTTTTGGTCCTATTTCTCAAGGGTGGTGGTTATGTTGAAGACACAAACTGGGCAGAGACCTGTATGCTGATTGTGGTCATTCTGGAGGAACAGCATCATTTTACCTCAACTGCTTCTCCTATGCCACAACCCTACAACCTAGGGATGAACAGCTAAGTACCTGTCAGTATAGTCTGCTGTCCAGGACTCTAGAACCAAGATACCCCATGTAACACCCTCCCACGTAGGATCTACAACAAGAGTAGTTACACCGGAAGACTCATACCTTCAAGAACATTGCTCGAGTGCCATTAGGAGTGCACCAAGAACAATTAGAGTAGATGCGACACTCTGGACAATAGATTATTGTTGTGAAGAACTCAGAGACACATTTGGTTTAGTGCCATTTATAAATCAAGGACAGTGTACCTTAATATTAGTGTAGAGTTGGGAACTTTAATTCCTTATTGGGCTAATGATTGGTTTATTTCATTAATGGTGTTATGCTGAATAGTGTATCTGATACCATATGTCACTCTAACATACATACACAGGAACCCACCACCATATTATCTCATTACAGTATTATAATGTGTATCAAGGTGGTAGTCGTTTTCCTTGTTGAGTTAGAGTGCTAATTAGACCAAATACATTAGTTACAACTAAAGAGTGGAGCCAAGTGTGGCCGGATAATACAAGTATCTCAGATTTTCCCGGGGAAAATTTCCCTTATCGGAGTACTGTAAACTTCCGGGGCTCCACTGGCCCTCTGTGAAGAAACTTCAACTATTGATCACCCTCCAACCCCTAGGGAGTCTGTAACGAGCCATTTTCAAGTTTCTCTAAACAGTTGGCTATTAGAATTTGGGGATCCCATCCTCATTTCTTTTTAACTTACCACATGAACACAAAACAACAGGGATTAAATGTGTGAAATGATGACAAGATGAGAATATGCAGCAAGACAACTGTGGACAACAAATATACCCATTATGCACCCACTAGACTACACAAGATTCAATATTTATTCAAAACCATAAATTTTTATGTAAATTGCAATAACCTTGAAAACAAAACAACAGATTTGCAATGAAATGTACAACAACAAAGATGCACATATACTGTCAATACCTCAAAGTTGGTGATTAAAGGAATGCCAGCATCAACAGCTGCCCGTCTGATCAAATAGTTGTCATGAATGTACTTTGTCTTCTGATTTGGCAGATTGATGACTAAATCAATCTTCTTGTCCTGAATAAGCCTGGGTGGGGAATACAAAAGTAATATTAACAATTCCTCTAATGAGTGCAAAATCATAACAACAGAGATGAGATGCTTTAGAAGAGCTGTGGGAGTAGCTGTGAGAGATAGAATTAGGGATGGGGAAATTAGAGGAAGCCAACACTTCACTCATATATCCATATTTGATGGAGTCCAAACTTTAGCCAAGACTTCACTATTTCATTAATATGTTCATATCAGATGAAGTCCAAAGTTTAGCTAACATTTCATTATTTTACTTGTATATTAATTTGTTCTAAAGATGGCATCAGTTACTTACTTCACTGGAGAGAGCAACTTCCTTCATCTGTCATTTACATTTACTGCCAATATAGTACCTTGCGGTGTATGGCAGAGGGGTCTTCATCTTGAGTCATATTTCACTATTTCATTCATATGTTCATATCAGAAGGAGTCCAAACTTTAGCCAACATTTCACTCATGTGTTCATATCAGACGAAGTTCAAATTTTAGCCAACATTTCATTATTTCACTTGTATGTTCATATCATATGGGGGATCAAACTTTAGCCAACATTTCATCATTTTACTCATGTGTTCATTTGTTCTAAAAATGGCAGAGGTTACTTACTTGATTGGAGAAGGCAACAGTCCTTCATCTTGAGCTGTCCAACTGACAGGGGAAGCAGGAATGTAATGTTGAATCAAATATTCTGCTGTCCGCTCTGTAGCAAAAATCTGGAGAACACATTTCAGAACATTATTGGCAATTCAACAATTTTTAAACTATACAATAAAAAAAAACTTAGTTCCATGTCCTTTACAGCATGTTGCAACCAACCCCAGCAATAACTGGCTGTTTGTAATTTATCAGGCAATATTAGTTCGGTAATTTGCCATTGCTTTCAGAACTGATGCCTCATAAAACTGAAATTAACGCAAAGCTATCTGCTTCCAAAACACCCAGTCGATTTAGAACCTTTGATTTCGTATGACAGGGAATTATGAAATGATACGGCTCACTATCTTCTAAACCACAGCTCTGGTTACAATAAAACAATAAAAGGGGGCTGCGTGGTCTCGAGGTATGGTGTCCGCCTCGAGTGCTGGAGGTCCCGGGTTCAAGCCCCGGTGATGCCGGGATTTTTTCTCGTGGACTTCTAGTAATAAATTTCCCCTGGTCTCTGGGTAGTGAGATCGGACGCCCGTGTGTATTGTTGCACACGTAAAAAATCCCTTGGCAGTTGGAAATCGAAAAAGAGTAGCCCAACGGCGCTGCCCGGGCAAAATTTCTAGTTAAAAATCTACCCAAAGTATTTCAGGATCCTCGGCGGTGCTACAGAGTTCGTGCACTGAGCTGAGTTTCTCCAGACTCAGGTTTGAGTTAGGAGGAGAACGGAGCACTTATGGGTTGCACCCGTGTGCTGTGATGTTGATCCATCTATTAAACTAAAACTAAACTAAATAAAAGTGTTTATTTACTTCTGACTATGTCCACGGTAAATAAGTTGAGTTAAGTCAAGAACAGACATCACAGCACTCAGGACATTCCCATACATGCTCATTCTCATACATACTAACTAACTAACTGACTGAATAACTATCTATTTATCTATCCATCCATCTAATCAACCATCCATCCATCTAACCAAACAATCATCCATCTATGTAACAATCAATCTATCTAATTAATAAACCAACCATCTATGTATCTAACCATAAATCAACCAACCATCCATCTATCTAAACATCAATCTATCTATCTATCTTACTAACCAACCAGCCAACCATCAATCTCACTAACCAACCATTCATCCAACTAACCAATCATCACTCTATCTAACTAACCAAACAACAATCTATCTAACCAACCATCCATCTAACTATTCAACCAACCATGAAAATTATGAGGAAAAGCTGTACCTTGAAGCCCTTCTGGCTCAATTGTTTGGCAAATGGCAGGAAAAAAGGGTAGTAACTCTCCTGAGCCCCAACAAGAATGTTGCCTCCCTTTGGTGGCAGACGGAACCCAGCAGAAATCAAAGCCTTCAGAAAGGCAGTGTATTTGGTGCGGCCAAAGCAGGCAACCTGTTGGTTGATTAATTATGTTAATGCACAAATCTGGAGTGAAAAATCAAGAAGATTAAACAGCAGTAACATTTGAAAAACGTATTTAGCGGAAAAATCATAATCTTCCTTTTTTTTTTCATTTCTAACACATGGTGAACTGGATTCTTCATGGGAATGGAGAGAAATGGGTAACTTCATGGCAGATGCTGCAAGAGGAATCTCCAGATGACCTCTTCAGTACTGCCTGCTACTACTACAGTGTGGGAGTCTCTGAGGCGAAGTGGTTATGCCATCTGCATGCACTCCCAACTGCCATACAGTTGCCACACTGTAGCATGTCTGCCATACTGTAGCATGTCTGCCATACTGTAGCATGTCTGCCATACTGTAGCATGTCTGCCATACTGTAGCATGTCTGCCACACTGTAGCATGTCTGCCACACTGTAGCATGTCTGCCACACTGTAGCATGTCTGCCATACTGTAGGATGTCTGTCACACTGTAGCATGTCTGCCACACTGTAGCATGTCTGCCACACTGTAGCATGTCTGCCATACTGTAGCATGTCTGCCATACTGTAGCATGTCTGCCATACTGTAGCATGTCTGCCACACTGTAGCATGTCTGCCACACTGTAGCATGTCTGCCATACTGTAGGATGTCTGTCACACTGTAGCATGTCTGCCACACTGTAGCATGTCTGCCATACTGTAGCATGTCTGCCATACTGTAGCATGTCTGCCATACTGTAGCATGTCTGCCACACTGTAGCATGTCTGCCACACTGTAGCATGTCTGCCACACTGTAGCATGTCTGCCACACTGTAGCATGTCTGCCATACTGTAGCATGTCTGCCACACTGTAGCATGTCTGCCATACTGTAGCATGTCTGCCATACTGTAGCATGTCTGCCACACTGTAGCATGTCTGCCATACTGTAGGATGTCTGTCATACTGTAGCATGTCTGCCACACTGTAGCATGTCTGCCATACTGTAGGATGTCTGTCATACTGTAGCATGTCTGCCACACTGTAGCATGTCTGCCATACTGTAGCATGTCTGCCATACTGTAGCATGTCTGCCATACTGTAGCATGTCTGCCATACTGTAGCATGTCTGCCATACTGTAGCATGTCTGCCATACTGTAGCATGTCTGCCATACTGTAGCATGTCTGCCATACTGTAGCATGTCTGCCATACTGTAGCATGTCTGCCATACTGTAGCATGTCTGCCATACTGTAGCATGTCTGCCATACTGTAGCATGTCTGCCACACTGTAGCATGTCTGCCATACTGTAGGATGTCTGTCATACTGTAGCATGTCTGCCACACTGTAGCATGTCTGCCATACTGTAGCATGTCTGCCATACTGTAGGATATCTGCCACACTGTAGCATGTCTGCCATACTGTAGCATGTCTGCCATACTGAAGCATGTCTGCCACACTGTAGGATATCTGCCACACTGTAGGATGTCTGCCATACTGTAGCATGTCTGCCATACTGTAGCATGTCTGCCATACTGTAGGATGTCTGCCACACTGTAGCATGTCTGCCACACTGTAGGATGTCTGTCATACTGTAGCATGTCTGCCACACTGTAGCATGTCTGCCATACTGTAGCATGTCTGTCATACTGTAGCATGTCTGCCACACTGTAGCATGTCTGCCATACTGTAGGATATCTGCCACACTGTAGCATGTCTGCCATACTGTAGGATGTCTGTCATACTGTAGCATGTCTGCCACACTGTAGCATGTCTGCCACACTGTAGCATGTCTGCCATACTGTAGCATGTCTGCCATACTGTAGGATATCTGCCACACTGTAGCATGTCTGCCATACTGTAGCATGTCTGCCATACTGTAGCATGTCTGCCATACTGTAGGATATCTGCCACACTGTAGCATGTCTGCCATACTGTAGCATGTCTGCCATACTGTAGCATGTCTGCCACACTGTAGGATATCTGCCACACTGTAGGATGTCTGCCATACTGTAGCATGTCTGCCATACTGTAGCATGTCTGCCATACTGTAGGATGTCTGCCATACTGTAGCATGTCTGCCACACTGTAGGATGTCTGCCACACTGTAGCATGTCTGCCACACTGTAGCATGTCTGCCACACTGTAGCATGTCTGCCATACTGTAGGATGTCTGCCACACTGTAGCGTGTCTGCCACACTGTAGCATGTCTGCCATACTGTAGCATGTCTGCCACACTGTAGCATGTCTGCCACACTGTAGCATGTCTGCCACACTGTAGCATGTCTGCCATACTGTAGCATGTCTGCCATACTGTAGGATGTCTGCCATACTGTAGGATGTCTGCCACACTGTAGGATGTCTGCCATACTGTAGGATGTCTGCCATACTGTAGGATGTCTGCCACACTGTAGCATGTCTGCCATACTGTAGGATATCTGTCATACTGTAGCATGTCTGCCATACTGTAGCGTGTCTGCCGTCCTCTACCACGAGGAGGTAATGTTGGGATTTTCCTTTCTTCTACTTTCGTTCGCTTGAAATTCGTCTATCTATAACTGCAATGTTGCCTCTTGTATAAATTTAACTGTCTTTTTTTTGGTTCACTCAGTGGTCCATAGAGTTTATCCTCCACTGTTGTCTCTCTAGGCCAGAAGGTTTGCCTAGATATGTTGTATTTTGGGCATTCTTGCAGTATTTGATCTGCTGTCTGCGGGCCAATCCACATGGCTGATTCACCAATCTTTAATGGTTTATACATGTGATTGTGTAATCTACTGTGTCCTGTTCTAAGAGGCAGACTAATAATTTGTTCTGATCTGTCCATAATGTGGTAATCATCTTGTGCTGGTGTTGATGTATGTAACAGGTACACCAGGTTGTTCTTCTCTCGCTCCTTCCTTAGCTAGTCAACCATCTTTCCCGTGACTCCACAGTGAGATGGTATCCACTGTATGGTAACCTTACGCTGGCTGCCGAGTTCAGATAGTAGTGTCAGTAGTACTGGCAATTTCCTAGACAGGAGCGCCTCAAGTACTGATTTTGCATCGGTCAATAACACCACAGGTTGTGTACCATGCTTATTATTTAGTAATTTTTCTGTTACTATCTTGATTACCTGAATTTCTGCATCACAGTTAAGTCAGAAATTTCTTGTTGGTACTCTGGCCATGTCCCTGGTATTATTTAAGTATTCTATGTACACGCACGCTCCTCCATTTTGAACAGCATTTTATGCTGACCCATTTTTTTAGACTCGCATCCTGTGGTACTGTGGGTATTCTTCATTTTTCTTTTCTTCAAGTTGTGTGGCTATGGTGACATTTCTGAAACTCCCAAATACTTTTTATTTTTATTAATTATCACAAAATATAAAACTTCACAACTTATTTATGGAAACTAAGAAAATCAGATTTTAGACATTTCTGATGTGAACTATGAAAGCCAAATATAAAACTTACCTCTCCTGTAGAAGCCATCTCACATTTTAATAATGGATCTGCATCCTTCAGTCGTGGCCAGGAGAACATGGGTGCCTATTTGCCATGAAAGAGCAATATGTTAATTCAGCAAAATTATCTCCCCTGTGATGTTAACAACACATGAATAACTATTAGATGACATAGCAACTGATGTAGCAAGAAATGGTTAACTACTTCATGACATGGCAACTGATGTAATACAAATGAACAACTACTTCATGACATGACAATTGAGACTGAGAAAGAGACAGACATATGGGATGAAAACCTGGTACAATGACCTTTAAACCCTTTGATAGTGATTGCATGACCTCCATTTGTGTGATATTTGGTCACTGAAAATGTAGTCACTTCTCAATGTTCTATGACATGTAAACTGTATTAGGTTAATCCTGTGTCAGCAACTGATGAAACTGTAAGACTAAGATATAATGTACAATGATGAAACTGTAAGACTAAGATATCATGTACAATGATGAAAACATACCTTAATTCCAACGTAGGTGGTCGGATCATGAGGATTGTCCAAGGTTGGTAGATCCTGCTCGTTCTCAATTTTTTCTTTCATCATGACCTTGGTTGCTAGGGAGATAAAATCTGTGCCGATCGTCTTGGAAACAAATGGGCAGGACCTGGAAGCTCTCAGGTTCAACTCAATGACCTAGGAAGATTATAGAAATGATAATAAAAGCAAAAGCACACTTAGGGGTTAGAATCCTAGCATAATGCTGGAAATATCTGTTACTCCCGGTCTTCCCACCCATTTATAATATTCTCATATTTCCTATACATGCCAAAAATGCCATACTTGTAATGTTTATATATAAGGTCGGGTAACTCTCACCTTGACGTCTGAGTCTCGGGCCAGGAACTGTATATTGAACGGTCCAGTGATCGCAAATCTGTTGGCTATCCTGGCTGTCACGTCCTTGACCTAATTAATGAGCAAACATGAGCAAGATAATTCTAGTTGTGTCATAGTTATGACAAATACAAAACAATCCTTAACAAAACCAAAGTGTGGGGTTTAATCAAATTTACGGCACCAAAGTGAACAAGAAACAGTATTCACAGTCCACAGGACATAACAGGCTGAAATACCAAGTTCATTCATTCAGTAGCATGTCCTTTGCAGAACCTCGCTCCCATAACCTTCAGGAAAACCTCTCGATCATAAGCAACATGTCCCGCATCCGATACACCTATCTGGAGATCATCCGCTACATCCTGCACCCATCTTCTCTTACCAAGTACTTAATAAAACAGATTAAATACTGATGTCTGTAACTGCGGGACTAGCAATGTAGCAGGTAAACATTTGTGGCAATAGTGTCCACAATATTTTCATGACAGAACAAATTATTCAGATTTAGACACACTATTTGAGAACAAACTTTACGGAGACGTCATCAAGCTCAAGTTGGACTGCCACTTTCTTGAAATTTATTCAGGCTAACACCTTAAGGTGTCTTTAATTCTACCACCTTTTTTCTTCTTCTTCTGCGTTCATCTGGAGTTTTTTTCCGGACGTGATTGCGTTGCGCCTGTTTACGGCAGAGCTGCGTTCTTGCGCCGTTAGGCCGACACATTCGACTTCTGCAGGCATTTGTTGACCGGGTTAATCTTCCCCGGAGGTTTCTTAGGACGTTTGGCTTTCGCTGTTGTGGTGTTATCTCCCATACTAGCTGACCCATTTAGAACAGACGAAGATCTAATGGTCAGCCCTCAAGGGAAGGCAGGGGCAGACCATGGGCATTCCCCGCCATCCAAGGAGGCTTCCATAATTGCAGAGCCAACACATAGCTCTCTGGTACTGGGCTCACCCAAGGAATCATCATGTCCTGCACATGGCTGCTTAGCCTCACTTCTGTATACTGGGCCTTCCAGTCACCACAGGCTGTTCCTCTGGAAACCAGAAGAATGCAGTCTGCACATAGTGAGCTTTCGATTCGGACTTTCCATGTAATGGATTTGTTATCCAAGCAATATTCCATTTCGTGCCACAAGGACACTTTTCCCACCTCCACTTTGTTTAACCTCAGAAGAGAGGTTATATTAGGGTCCATCCCTGGCTCAGATTAATAAAAATCCCCCCTCTGCTGTGTGTCCACCGTGACGAGGTAGAGGGGCTTGTGCGTCCCAATGACCCCAAGAGCTATGCCGACGGTAGCACAGCTACTGGTAGGGCCACCCATGTCGGACAGGTCAAGGGAGAGGGACCAGACGAAGAGACACACAAACCTGCTGCCTTGTAGGTAGACTGGGGACAGTCAAAGGCTAGGGAAAGCACCCCGAATACATGCTTGTTGAAATCGGATGTACTGAGCCACAGGCTTGACAAAGCAGTGCAACGTAAAACCTGCTGCCTTGTAGGTAGACTGGGGACAGTCAAAGGCTAGGGAAAGCATCCCGAATAAATGCTTGTCGAAATCGGATGTACTGAGCCACAGGCTTGACAAAGCAGTGCAACGTAACTTAATTCATGATGTCACAAATCAAAATTAATCGTTATGGTGCTAATCCCGTGAAGTCCCATCAGGCGGCGATAGTGCCGGGCCCGCTGCCTCAAGGGGGTCCACCCATGACTACTGGTGGTCACCTTCCCCTGTGCTGTGGAGTCAAGGCACATAGGAGTAGGTTAAGAGCTATTGACCAAATAACCCGGACACTCAACATACTACAGTGGAATGCCGAAGGAGTTTACAAGAAGAAAGACTCCCTAACACAGCGTCTTCATAAAGATAGAATAGATGTGGCATGCATTCAAGAGACACACCTCAACGCCAATCACAAATTCTCAGTCAGAGGATATCTGGCCACACGTTTCGACCGCGAAGGACACAAAGGAGGAGTTCTAATACTTACACGAAATACAATACCTTGCAGCGAAGTATCCGTGATCTCTGACAACCAAACGGAAATTATAGGTGTTGATATAATGATAAAGGACGTGAAAATAAGAATCTACAATCTGTATAGCCCAGCAGATAAGGACCTTACACTCTCAAACATGAAAATAACTGACACAAACTGCATTATTGTCGGAGACTTTAATAGCCGTTCAGAAAGATGGGGATACCCAGATACTGACAAAAGAGGAGATGAATTGGAGGACTGGGAAATAGACTCAAATCTCCATCTACTCAACAAAGCGGATGACACACCGAGCTTATACTCCAGAAGATGGCTTACCACTTCTACTCCAGACTTAGCTTTCTGCACAGGAGACATCCTCCACAAAATCGATCGCCATGTGCTGGACCAATTAGCAGGTAGTGACCACAGACCAATCAAGCTTGTAATGAATATGGAGTATGTTCCACAGGAGCAAAAGCCCTTGCCCCGCTGGAATTACAAACGAGCAGATTGGGACAGATTTGCCATACTAACAGACAAATATTGTGAAAACATAAATACACGATATGGCAACATAAAGCAAATGGTGGAAATTCTAAACAGAGCGATAATACAGGCAGCCACTGAGTCCATTCCTAGAGGAGCGAGGAAAAATTACAAACCATACTGGACTGAAGAACTACAAAGTTTGGAGGACAAAGTTGAAGATGCCAGGAAGACAGCAGAGAGAGAACAAACAATTGAAGCGAATATCTCTCTCAAAGCCATCTCAGCAAAATATAAAAGAACAGTAAATCAAACAACAAGAGATTGTTGGAGGGAAAAAACAGAAAACCTGAATTTTGACAGGGATGGAAACAAACTATGGAAACTAGTGAAAGCCATGAACAATGAAGGACCTAGAAACAAACAAATAACAATTAAACAAGGAAATGCCTTGCTTACAGGAAAAAAGGCTGCAAATGCACTAATGGAACACTATGCAAATGCAATCCACATTGATATTACAACCGAACAGAAGAAAGCAATCAAAGACAAACAGATACATCATAGAAATACAGAGACAGCAGCAGAATATATGATGGCAAATCTAACAATGGAATGAATACCCTAAAAAAGAAGAAATCACCAGGAAAGGATGGAATCACAAATGAAATGCTAATAGGACTAGGCACCAAGGCAAAGAAGAAACTACTAGCAGTCCTAAATAACAGCTGGAAGAGAGGAATAGTCCCACAGGCATGGAAGGAAGCTATACTAATACCAGTCCCAAAGAAAGGAAAAGACCTGGAAGAACCAAATGGCTATCGACCTATCAGTCTACTTAGCTGTGTAGGAAAATTAATGGAACGCATTATCAATGGCAGGCTAACATGGCATCTGGAAGAAAACAAACTCTTAACACCACACCAAGCAGGATTCAGAAAGTACAGATCCACTGAAGATCAAATAACCTATATAGCTCAGGAAATAGAGGATGCCTTCCAAGAGAAAAAGCACACACTAGCAGTCTGGATAGATTTAGAAAAAGCATTTGATAAAGTATGGAAGGAAGGACTGAAAGTAAAACTGCAAAACATGCATGTTTGTGGAAAAATGTATAAATGGATCAGCCACTACCTTGAGAACAGAACTGCCAGGACAAAAGTACAAGGACACACAAGCAAAATGATGCTACTGGAGCAATGTGTCCCCCAAGGAGGAGTTCTTTCACCAACATTATTCCTAGCATATATAAATGACATCACAGAAAATTTTCCAGCCAGAGTACACACATCCTCCTTTGCAGATGACCTAGCCATATGGACATCTGAAGACTATATTAGTACAGCTAACAGCAGAATACAGCAAGCCTTATTAGCGCTAGAGGACTGGTCAAAATCATGGCTAGTGAAGATAAGTGAGGAGAAAACAACATGCACAGTGTTCTCCCTCTCAAATAAAACTCAGCAACCTAAGCTGGTATTGAATGGAAAAATATTGCGCCATGAAGAAAATCCAAACTATCTAGGAGTCACCTTTGATCGTCGCCTGACATGGAAGACACAGGTTGAGAAAAATCGAACAAGAGCAAGGCAGAGAATGACAATCATGAAAAAGCTTGCTGGTACAACGTGGGGGAGCAGATGAGAAAGTTCTCAAGAAGTTATATACTGGACGGGTGAGGCCAGTACTGGAATATGGCATTGCAGCTTGGGCAACAGCAGCTAAGTCAAACTTTAACAAAATAAGTAGAGTCCAAAACCAAGGAATGCGAATCATAACTGGAAGCCTGAAGACAACGCCTATTAATGAACTAGAAAAGATCACTTGTTTACAACCAATGCAGGATAGAAGAGATAGCAGAGCCCAGCAACAAGCAGAAAAATTTAGAAGATTGACAGACCACCCTATGTACAACAGATTTAATGGTTTTGGAAAGGGAAGACTGAAGCGTAGCAACTTTGTAGAAACTGCAAAACGAAGGATTAGGGCAGATCCTATACGTAACATATCAACAGTCAAGCCCATATACAATGCACACAAGTTCCCAGCTTGGAGACAGCAGCAACTGCCTGAGATGATAAGAAACATTCCTGGTATTGAGAAAAAGAACACTCAGCATGAAACCGAAAGAAGAGAAATAACCCTAAACTACATAAAAGAACATTACCCAAGCAGGAATTGGACCCATGCATATACAGATGGATCAGCCAAAAATTCAATAGAGAATGGAGGAGGAGGAATTCTCCTAAATTTAAAAAATGGAGTGAAAAAAACACATTCAATGGCAACTGGAAAATTTTCAAGTAACTTCAAAGCGGAGGTAGAGGCTCTGAAAACTGCAGCAGAAATGCTCTTGATGGAGGAAAATAAAGAGAAGCAAATAGCTATCTTCACAGATGCAAAGTCAGCTGTCTCAATACTGAAGAGCAATAACAGCACAGAACTAGCTGACCTAAGAGCAACACTCCATGGTCTATGCCAGACATCCAAAAATGTTGTCATACAATGGATCCCATCACATTGCAGTATACCTGGAAACGAAGAGGCTGACAGACTGGCAAAAGAGGGCGGACAACTACCACAGCCTGACATAGACATAACCTATAATGAGGCAAAGAGGTTGATAAAAAGCACTTATAGAACCAAATGGGAATCAGAGCATCCAGGCCATCAGAAGGATGATACATATTACAAACTCGACCGAAGAGAACAAGTAGCAATCTTCAGACTCCGCACAGGACATAACAGGCTGAAATACCACTTGTTCAATAAACTAAAGATAGGGATACCGATGAATGTAATTGTAGAACTGGAAAAATGACAGCAAAACATTTGCTGCAGGATTGCCCAACGTATGCAGAACAGAGAAAGATATTTTGGCCCACACCTGCTTCATTTGAGGACAAGCTCTATGGAGATATCAACAAGCTAAAGTTGATCACAGCTTACTTTAACTACATTCAGGTTGACATTTAAAGGTGCATGAAGACCCAGAGGCATGAAATGGAATATTGCTTGGCTAGCAAATCCATTACATGGAAAGTCCGAATCGAAAGCTCACTGTGTGGATGTCATCTGCAGACTGCATACTTCTGGTTTCCGGAAGAACAGCCTATGGTGAACGGAAGGCCCAATATACGGAAGTGAGGCTAAGCAGCCATGTGCAGGACGTGACGATTCCTTGGGTGAGCCCAGTACCAGAGCGCTATGTATCGGCCCTGCAAGTATGGAAGCCTCCTTGGATGGCGTGGAATGCCCATGGTCTGCCCCTGCCTTCCCCTGAGGGCTGACCAGGATCTTTGGCTGTTCTATATGGACCAGCTGGGATGGGGGATAACACAACAGTGAGATTCAAACGTCCTAAGAAACCCCCGGGAAGGTTAACCCGGTCAACAAATGCCAGCAGAAGTCGGATGTGTCAGCCTAACGGCGCAAGAACGCAGCTCTGCTGTAAACAGGCACAACGCAATCACATCAGAAAAAAAACTCCGGATGAACGCAGAAGAAGAAGAAGAAGAAGAATCCTCCCGGTGCAATGAAGTCGACCCTGTTGACTTTTAAGCGACGCAGGTTGTGGGTTTGAATCTGGGCCGCGCCCTTCGGTTCACGAGTGCATTTTTTCAGAGACTCCTGAGGGTTTTTGCTGGAGCTACGGAGTTTGTGTTTTGTGCGACGCTCAGGGGAAAGAGACTGAGCCATATGTGATAAAAACCAGGTGCAATGAAGTCGACCCCGTCGACTTTTAAGTGACTTTAAAAAAAATAGTAATCCTGAGACTGAGTCAGCCACAATTCAGATATTAATTTGAAGGTGTAATTTGTCCAAAGAGGGTAACGGCTCTATAATTAAGGTGCATGAAGAAGAAAAAGAATCTTATTGTGAGTACAGCATTAATGATAGTTCATCAAATTAACACAATGTGTATTCTGCCAAATACACCAGAATTTTTCTTCGTGTTCTTCTGCCTTTGATGCTTCAGTGACAACAAGGCCTCCTATTGTTTGCTCTCTCTCTCTTGTAGTTCTTTCATTATCTTTCTGATATTACACATTGCTGTCTCTAATAACTTTTCTGTGTATTTTTTACCTCCCTATATTTCTTTTGCTTCGTGGGTTCCAGAGGAAGGATATTCTAGCTATGCTATAAACAGGTTTTCTCAGTGCAGAATTTCTCTGTGCTAGTGTCTTTTCCTCATCTCTTCACCTGCTGGAATTTGTTTAGTTCTGAACAGTATGTTCCATATTTGATTTTATCAAACCATTTATTCATTCTATTCTATGCAAACACCTATTAATTAATTTATTGGTATATGTTTTTGTTTATCTCCCTGTTTCTAATCCATACAATGATCTGATTTTATGACAGAATTAAATATTCTAAACTTGGCATTAGTTTTATTTTCAATTGATTTTCACAAATGCATCAGTACTATAATAGCTCCGGATGTCATTTGTAATATAATTTTGTCATCTCTATATGTTCTTCCAACCTTAACTAAACTGTTGACTAAATATATTTATCTTCTTCTTCTTCATTCGTCTGAAAAGTTGTTTATGGACGTAATTAGGTTGTGACCATTTACAGCAGAGTTGCGATATTTGCGCTTTTGGCCAACACATCACATTTATACAGGTGTTTGCTAATCATGTTACTCTTCCTGGGTGTTTTGTAGGATATTTGCCTCTCAGTGTTGTGATGTCCTCTTCATCCCTCTATCCTGGCTGACTCTCAGTGTTGTGATGTCCTCTTCATCCCTCTATCCTGGCTGACTCTCAGTGTTGTGATGTCCTCTCCATCCCTCTATCCTGGCCGACTCTCAGTGTTGTGATGTCCTCTTCATCCCTCTATCCTGGCCGACTCTCAGTGTTGTGATGTCCTCTCCATCAATCTATCCTGGCTGACTCTCAGTGTTGTGATGTCCTCTTCGTCCCTCTATCCTGGTCGACTCTCAGTGTTGTGATGTCTTTTTCATCCCTCTATCCTGGCTGACTCTCAGTGTTGTGATGTCCTCTTCATCCCTCTATCCTGGCTGGCTCTCAGTGTTGCAATGTCCTCTTCATCCCTCTATCCTGGCCGACTCTCAGTGTTGTGATGTCCTCTCCATCCCTATATCCTGGCTGGCTCTCTGTGTTGTGATGTCCTCTTCATCCCTCTATCCTGGCTGACTCTCAGTGTTGTGATGTCCTCTTCATCCCTCTATCCTGGCCGACTCTCAGTGTTGTGATGTCCTCTCCATCCCTCTATCCTGGCTGACTGTCAGTGTTGTGATGTCCTCTTCATCCCTCTATCCTGGCTGACTCTCAGTGTTGTGATGTCCTCTTCATCCCTCTATCCTGGCTGACTCTCAGTGTTGTGATGTCCTCTTCATCCCTCTATCCTGGCTGACTCTCAGTGTTGTGATGTCCTCTTCATCCCTCTATCCTGGCTGACTGGTTTGCAACAATCAAACATATGCCTGCCAGCCCTCAAGGACAGGAGGGGAAATATATTTACGATTAAGTGAAGTCTTTCTGAAGGTAATTGGATTGTCAAAGATTTTGATATAAGAATTTAAATTTTCCCTATATCAATTATTTAAAAATTTAAGAATTTAAATTTTCCCTATATCAATTATTCATCAGATGGAAGATGTACAACAGAGATTAGGAGCAGAATAGGGCAAGCAAAAGCCGCATTTCAGAAAATGAAGAGTCTTATGCAATAAGTCGCTATCACTGAATGTAAGAAAGAGAGTGCTGAAATGCTATGTAGAACCAGTTTTGCTGTATGGCAGTGAATCTTGGAATGTAAATGAACAAATTAAGAAGAAATTAGAAGCAACAGAGATGTGGTTCCTGAGACGAATGTTGCAAATTCCTTGGACTGCCAGAGTAACTAATGATGACTGCCTGAAACAGGCTAATGAAACTAGAACATTATATACAACAATAAGACAGAGACAAACATCTTTCTTCGGTCACGTGATGAGAAGAGAGGCATTGGAGAACATCGTAACAACTGGAAAGATCGAGGGGAAGAGAGGCAGAGGCAGACCAAGAGAAATGATGCTGGATGGATTGAGACGGTGGCATGGAGGAATATCAGCAGCAGAGTTGATCCAGAAAACCAAAGACCGAGATCTATGGAGAGCCATGAACGCCTACGCCAGCCGGCACGGCACTTGATGATGATGATATCAATTATTGCAATAACTACCCTTCTGACGTGTCTCCACCATGTCATGGTAGAGGGGCTTGCATGTCCCAATGACCTCAAGAGCTCTACCGACGGAAGCATGTCAGACAACTACATGTCAGACAACTACATGTCAGACAACTACATGTCAGACAACTACATGTCAGACAGCCTTGGGATAGGGACCAGACTAAGAGAGACACAACCTGCTGCTCTGCAGGTAGACTGAGGATAGGCAGTCAAAGACCAAATCAGGCGCACAATGCCACCAATTCTTGGTCCGGACACATACTCTAAGGTTCTCTGCTGAGGGATATGACTGAACGCCTCTCACATCCCCCTGGATGAGAGCCAGGCCGATACTCACCCATGGCAAAATGGAGGTGAGATGCTAAGCCTGCTACATGCTTGGTCCAGATACTTGTGTGAAGGCTCTCATCCAAGGGATAAGAGGGATCCCCGAATGAGAGAGCCTGGCGGTTATTTGCTCTCTGCTGCATGGGGGTAAGGTGCTGAGCTGGCAGCACATGTAGCCTACCTCGTGAGCATTTACTAAAGGTGGAAAAGCGTCCCAATCGCACGTAGTGGTTATGATGCAAGTCTGTACTAGAGCTCACTGAGTGAGCGTAGACAAAGGTGGAAAAACAACTCACTAACACGAAATGGAACGCATAGCTGGCGAATCCATTACGTGGAAGTCCGAAGTAAAAAACTGCAGAGTGGATGTCGTCTGCAGACTAAGGTAGAAAAATGTCCCATTAACACAAAATGGAACAATTGGCAAGCGAATCCATTACACGGAAGTCTGAAGCGAAAGAAATACCCAATACATGGAAGTGAGGAATTAAAGCAGCCATGAGCAGGATGTGGTGATTCCTTAGGTGAGCCGGTCTCAGAGCACTACGTGCCGGCTCTGCAATTATGGAAGCCTCCTTGGATGGCGGAAAATGCCCATGGACTGCCCCTGCCTTCCCTTGAGGGTTGACCATGAAGTGCTCGACCGTTCTAACTTGACTAGCTATGATGTGGACGACATGACAACTGTGAGAATCCCCCAGGAATGCTAACCTGGTAAAAAAAATGCACGCTAAAGTCGGATGTGTTGGCCTAAAGGTTTCCACCCAAGGGTGCCTAACCGAACACACAGCAATTACGTCTGAAAACACCCCGGAAGAACGCAGAAGAAGAAGCAATAACTATAGATGACATAATTAACATTGTGGAAAAATACTACTTTTTTGTGCAAAAAAAAATATTCAGGAATACTACAAAGTGAAATGGCCATCCAAACTCATGTGAAGACCTATACTTCACTCCAGGGGCAGTATATGTATATCAGGGATCATAAGAAAACATCTGGCAGACACTAAACCGTATCAGGAAAAACTGTAGGGGGGTCTGGATGATTTGTGATGAATCGTGATGTTCATTAATGACATTCAAGTTGATAGTTAAGAATGTTAGAAAGAAGCAGAAGTAAGCGAAGAAGTAGTAGCGTAGTAGTAATAGCATAAGTAGTAGTAGTAGTAGTAGTAGTAGTAGTAGAAGTAGAATAACAACAACAGAACAGAAAACACTGAACTGTTTATGAAGTAGATGGCAAGTGTTGTCCTGATCACTCCTGTCAGTGGAAAGATAGAGACCTATTGTACAACTCTGTGTTGTAACTGACGCTGTGACGCAGAGCTTACGAACAAAATCTGCAATCTCACATTTGAAACAGTTGTGAGCGTTTTGGAAGCAGACTACCCTGCGCTGGTTTTCATACAAATGGTATGAGCGTCAGTCTTTCAGAAAGCAATGGCAAACTACTAAACAAACTGGCCAAGAAATCACAAACAGCCAAATAATGCTGTTCCTATAAAGGACGTACAATTAACTTTGTGCTGTTTAAACAGCCACTGCGGTCGTCATAATTGTCACCCCATTAGGATTGAGCTACCCAACTGGCAATAAAGAAACACATGGGAAGATAACTGAATGGGACATACTATGTGAATGGCCTCCTCTTGTAAAGTCTGTGCCGGCATCATCAAGGTGGCATCTCCACTGTGGACTCCGGCATTCTCAACATGCTCACAGATGGCATGACAAATTACCTAGACAAGTAGACAACAAACATTATTATATTTGTCAACACACAAACATATGTATTTTAAATTCAGTTCCCAGTAATACATGCACAAATTATGCAATAACCAATATTTTTTAAAGTAAACAAAAACCAAAACAATGTTCTTACCCATTGTATTTTTTTTTTTTTTCGCTCGCTCACTGTGAACTCAAGCATAGTCCATACACATCTTACTGCTTCTAATGCACTGAACTGATGTTTGAGTGTGGATTAGCTTTCCCTATTACCAGTGTCTCTCGCCATCAGGTGAACTTACTCTGACTTCAGAGGTACTTGTCTTTTGTTGTTTCTTTTGTGCTTGCTCGCTTTGAACTCAAGTGTGTCCATACACACTACTTCTAATAGTGCTGGACTGAATTTTACAAGTTGATTAGCTTTTCCTATTAACAGTGGCCCTCCCCTTCAGGCGAACCCACTCCGACTTCAGAGGTACTTGTAATTTACGTCCCCAAGTCAAATATTTTAATTCAACTGTCCAGTGTAGGGGTTGAACCCCTTACCTCGGCATCAGCACACCGTATGTTTAAGAACACACGTTCTTATCGATTCGGCCATACTGACCTTCTAGAGGTTCTTGTAACTTAAATCCTCAAGTCAAGGATGAGAAGTCAACATTCTAGTCCAACTAGTTAGTTAGTAGCGGTTCCAACTTCACAGAAAAGTGTCGTCCCCATAATGCTTTATTCCTATGCCAGTGTAAATCATTTAAAATACTCCTCACGGGCCCATGTGAAAAGCAGAACAGTCAGGAGTCTCGACAAACCAACAGCCCACACAGGTATACCATGCATAGAGCTGCTGCCAGAATGCCAACACAAAAGTGCGCCACAAAAAATACAGTTCATCGTTGATGGAAGCGGCAGTCACTAGAAAACCAGCAGCCACACATTACTGCATAAGGCAAACCCAGTTAGTACAGCAATCAGCTGGCCGCCATTTTTTTGGACATGCAGTTCACGATGCAAACAACCGCAGACAGATGTAAAAACACTCTACATGAAATCCACAGCTCACAGTGTCGCAACACGCATTTAACTCAGTATCCAGGTGACGGAACCAAGCACTACCAGTCAAACATGAGGAAAATGCGTAAGCAAACCATAGCCACAAGCATAAACACTCCAGAGGCCTTAACAGCTCAACCACCTATCCTCCATGTTGGACCGGAAGTCAGCAAGCTTGGCCCAAGATGTATCTCTCAGCTGTAGTACAGCCATCAAGCCTGGCCCAAGATGTATCTCTCAGCTGTAGTACAGCCATCAAGCCTGGCCCAAGATGTATCTCTCAGCTGTAGTACAGCCATCAAGCCTGGCCCAAGATGTATCTCTCAGCTGTAGTACAGCCATCAAGCCTGGCCCAAGATGTATCTCTCAGCTGTAGTACAGCCATCAAGCCTGGCCCAAGATGTATCTCTCAGCTGTAGTACAGTCAGCAAGCCTGGCCCTAGATGTATGTCTCAGCTGTAGTACAGTCATCAAGCCTGGCCCAAGATGTATGTATTCTGGTCCAACTTACTGGTGGGGTTGTTCCCGCTTTCTCTGTATCAACACACGGGATGTATAAGGACAAGCGTTTTTATCCATTTGGCCATGCTAATCTCCATGTTTAAATTGTGAATTTGAACAGTGCAGACACAACAAGCAATGATGTGCAGACCAAATGGAACCAGAAGAAGAGGCCAACCATGTCAACATTGGACAGAAGGAATAACAGAGTCCATGCGAATCTCGATATTTATCTTTGCTTGGTCACAAAATTACATCAAATTTAGGTGAAAATCCTGACCAAATACAGGTGACTGTGAGACGTCAAACCATGACCATCCATGCTTATTGCCATGTCACATGATGATTATTGAAAAGCAACTAACTCGTCCTTCATTGGCAACTGCATCCATTTCCACCTCCCTGTACCCAGTATAGAATCTGGTGATGACCACTGGGTACTCGTTGGACACTTGAGTAGCCTCACGTAGATATGTATGCAGCTCTTTTGGTGAGTAGGCCACATTCATGGCAGAACCTATGGACATTTTAAAGAAAATTGACAAAGACTGCAAAAGCTGCTTAGAACATTAATAAAACTATAAAAGTTGCACAGAACTACAAAAGTTACATATAACACTGAGAGAACTACAGAAGTTACATAGACGGTTGACAGAACACTGACAGTTGGGGCTGGTATGTTCGCAACATCAGTCCCGCGTCTGGCATTCGTTGTCTCGGATGGCTGTGTGAGATGCACCAATCGGAAACGTCCCAGCCGATGCAAGTTAGCGAGGCAGGCGTATCGAGAATGTGGCCGCAGCGCGAAGTCAAAGTTGTGAAGTTTGAGTGGGCAAAAGAGCAATTTATGTACGATGGTTCGATGAAGATCTCAATAAGCACCCACTCTCTCTCTCTATGAGAACCTGCAGTCAGTAAGCTGGCATAGCTTTTCGGTCACTCCTGCATGGCGTAGCTTGAAGCTCGTCGGTAGGCGTCCAGTGGTATGCATGTATCACCGGGTACCGAGGCCTGCGTGTGCGTGAATAGTCTGTCTGGTTGATCTCTGACTGATCCTGCCAGTAGTCATATGCTTGTCTCAAAGATTAAGCCATGCATGTCTAAGTTCACACTATCTCACGGTGAAACCGTGAATGGCTCATTAAATCAGTCGAGGTTCCTTAGATAACACAATTCTACTTGGATATCTGTGGCAAGTCTGGAGCTAGTACATGCTTACCAAGCTCCGGCCCTCGTGGAAAGAGCGCTTTTATTAGTTCAAAACCAATAATCGTTGACCTTCATGGGGTACAGCATTCCCACTGGTGACTAGATAACTTTGTTCTGACTGCATGGCCTTATGTGTTCGCGATGCATCTTTGATAAAATGTCTGCACTATCAAATGTCAATGGTACGTGACATGCCTACTATGTTTGTAACGGGCAACGAGGAATAAGGGTTCGATTCCAGAGAGGGAGCATGAGAAAGGGCTACCACATCTAAGGAAGGCAGCAGGCGCACAAATTACCCACTGCCAGCACGAGAAGGTAGTGACGAAAAATAACAATACGGGGCTCTATCAAGACCCCGTAATTGGAATGGCTACACTTTAAACTCTTTAACGAGGATCTATTGGAGGCATGTCTGGTGCCAGCAGCCGCGGTAATTCCAGCTCCAATAGCGTATATTAAAATTGGATCTCAGGTGCAGGCAGGCGGCCCGGCTTGTACCGGTTCACTGTCAATTGTTCCTGCCCTACTGCCTCTCTCCCATGGGTGCTCTTCGCTGAGCATCCTGGCGCATTTACTTTGAAAAAATTAGTGTTCAAAGCAGGACTCCCAGGCTAAATAATGGTGCACAGAATAAAGGAATAGGACCTCAGTTCTATTTTGTTGGTTTTCGGAACTGGAGGCAATGATTAACAGGGACAAATGATAGAGGTGAAATTCTTGGATCGCTGCAAGATGAGCTACTGCAAAAAAAATTGTCAAGAATGTTTTCATTAATAAAGACAGAAAGTCAGACGCGCTAAGACAATCAGATACCGTCGTAGTTCTGATTATAAATGATACAGACGAGCGACCCCAGTGGAGCGAAATGGAATATGTCGGCTAGCAAATCCATTATGTGCAAAGTCCAAATAGAAAGCTCATTGTGTGGGCGACATCAAAGGTGGAAAAAGCATTCCAGTGGCACGAAATGAAATATTGCTTGGCAAGCAAATCCATTATGTGGAAAGTCCTAATCTAAAGCCCATTGTGTGGGCGACATCAAAGGTGGAAAAGCGTCTCAGTGGCGTGAAATGGAATATTGCTTGGCCAGCAAAGCCATTATGCAAAAAGTCTGAATTGAAAGCTCACTGTGTGGATGTCATCTGCAGACTGATTTTTTCTGGTTTCCTGTGTGGTGAACAGAAGGACCAATATACGGAAGTGAGGCTAAGCAGCCATCTGCAGGACATGATTCCTAAGGTAAATACAGTACCAGAGAGCTATGTGTCGGCTATGCAATTATGGAAGCCTCCTTGGATGGCGGGGAATGCCCATGGTCTGCCACTGCCTTCCCTTGAGGGCTGAATGGGATGTCTACGGCTGTTCTAAACGGACCAGCTGGGATGGGGATAACACCACAACAGTGAGAGTTGGCCATCCTACGAAACACCCAGGAAGGTAATTAGGTCAACAAATGCTGAAAAAGTTGGATGTGTTGGCTGAAAGGTGTAAATATCGCAGCTCTGCTGTAAACAGGCACAACGTAATTGTGTCCAAAATAACATTCCGGACGAACACAGAAGAAGAAGAACACTGACAGAAGTTATATAAAACATTGACAGAATGACAGAAGTTACAAAGAACATTGACAGAATGACAGAAGTTACATAGAACATTGACAGAAGTACATAAGTTACATGGGACACCGATAGAATGACAGAAGTTAAATAGAACATTGACAGAATGACAGAAGTTACACAGAACATTGACAGAAGTACATAAGTTACACAGGACACCGATAGAATGACAGAAGTTACATAGGACACAGATAGAATGACAGAAGTTACATAGGACACAGATAGAATGACAGAAGTTACATAGGACACAGATAGAATGACAGAAGTCCCGGGAAGGTTAACCCGGTCAACAAATGCCCGCAGAAGTCGGATGCGTCGGCCTAACGGCACAAGAACGCAGCTCTGCTGTAAACAGGCACAATTCAATCACGTCCGGAAAAAAAACTCCGGATGAACGCAGAAGAAGAAGAAGACACCGATAGAATGACAGAAGTTACATAGGACACAGATAGAATGACAGAAGTTACATAGGACACAGATAGAATGACAGAAGTTACATAGGACACAGATAGAATGACAGAAGTTAAATAGAACATTAACAAAAATTAAGAAAATTGAGAGAACTACAAAAATTACATACAACATTGATAGAATGGCAGACATTACTTAGAAAATTGATAGAACTGCAGAAGTTACACAGCACATTGACAGAATTACAGAAATTACACGGAACATTGACAGAACTACAAAAGTTACTTAAAACACTAACAGAACTACAAAGACAGCTTAAAAATTAACATAACTGCAAAATATACTTAGAAAATTGACAATACTATAGTTGACGTACAGAAATATAAAAGGAAAGTACATGTTATAAGAAACAGTAAGTAACATACAAGACCATTTTATATGCCTTAAAGTGCATTAATCAAACAGTGCCAGACCCATATTTTTACAGGCCAACTGGCAATCAGTGGGACATGTGGTTGGTACCACACCCGCCGCATTTACTTCTCAAGACATTTCCTGGTGCTCATTTTAAACTGGGTCAACTTGGAATCTCAGATCAATTTTATAAGTCCACCCCGATTTGAATTCAAATCTATGACCTCTCGGCGGATAGACGAGCTTCTAGCCACTTTGCACAAAACAATTACTGAATTTATACATAAAGATGAAAAACATCTGTACAGATTGCTGAGAAAATGTGAACAGAGTAGACAAAGTTGATACCTGACAATATGTAAGATGGCCGCAGTAAACAGGGGTAGCCAACTGATCCTGCAAAGTCAATGGCTTCTTCCTGGAATTGTGTAAAATCAATATTATCATCATTATGAATGTCGTCGTGAAAAAGTAACTGAAATATAACTTTTGGAATTAACAATAATATTGGAATTAACAGCTAAATATGGTTTCACCCTCACAGTCTTATCAATCTGAAGGTGATTGTTGGGGTAATGGACACAGATATGAGAGTTATTGTTCTTTGCTTCCCTTACCATTAGGAATGTCATCATAAACAAGTAACTGAAATATAATTTTTAGAATTAACAATTAATAAAGTTAATGTTCTTTGCTTTCCTTGTGAAAGTACTGTTCATTGCTTCCCTTATGATCAGTCCTGCCTGGCGTAGCTTTAAGCTCGACTGTAGGCGTCCAGTGGTTTTGCATTTATCATATGCATGTATGTTACTGTTCTTTGCTACCCTTATGAGAGTTATTGTTCTTTGCTTCCCTTATCAGAGCTATTGTTCTTTGCTTCCCTTATCATCTTTATGAATGTCATCATGAACAAGTAATTAAAATATTACTTTTGGAATTAACAATTAATGAAGTTACTGTTCTTTGCTTCCCTTATGAGAGTTATTGTTCTTTGCTTTCCTTAAGGAACCATGGTAACACACAAGAAATTATTTCAGCCTTCTCATTTCTTGAAATTTCAAGAAATCTATTGCAGTATAGGCCTACGACCACATACCAAGCCTGTTGCAGGCCAGTCAAGACTGTTTGGATGTTGGCTGATTTTATTCTGTGCTGTCAGGTAGCGGGAGGTTGTTCTGTGCTGTCAGGTAGTGAGAGGTTGTTCTGTGCTGTCAGGTAGTGAGAGGTTGTTCTGTGCTGTCAGGCAGCTAGTCACAGCCAAACCTCTTTAGTCGCCTTTTAAGACATATGCAGGAAATTTACATTGTTACTATTTATTAACTTCACTTTTCAGACTCCGGTGAGACATGGGAAAGCATACTGAACAATAAAAACATGTCAACTGCAATGAGAAAAAGAGTGTTGGAGTGCTACATAGAACCTGTGCTTTAGTATAGATGCTAGATGTGGACAATGAGAAGACAAGCTGAAAAACATCAAATGGAAGTGGAAATGTGTTTCTGGGGAAAGTGCAAAGTTATCATGGACAGACAGAAAAGACGATGAGCAAGTCCTACAAGAAGCAGATGTTATCAGTTCAGTTATCTGTTTTCAGATGAAAGTTAGCAGATGAAAACCATAAACTGATAGAGAAATTCAACGTACTCAATCAAAATCTTTTAGACATGAGAAGAAATAAACTGGAAAACTTGGTGACACCTGGCAAGATCGAGGGGAAGGGAACAAGGGGACGACAGAGAAGTAAATATCTGGATGGCTTGGCCACGTGGCATGGTCGAGATAAGAACACTGAGCTGATCCACGACTCTGGTGATCATATGAAATGACAAATCATGACCGCCCAAGCTTATTGGCATGACACATCATGTATGACACATGGGAAATTATTTAGTTCTACAGATAGTTCATTTCCATTTTCTAGTTCTTACTTTCCTTTTTATGTCTGCAGGTATCAGGTAGTGTATAATTCATGCTAATGAAATACTCTCCAAGACTTACCATTGATGACACTGCTCTCCATTCCGGCTGTTTGATTTTCAACTCATCACATATTGCAGAGAACACACTCCGATTTTCTGCATTGTCGATCATTTTGGGACTGGTTCCTAAGACCTTGACACCATTTTTATGCAGAGGAAGGGCAAGGTTGTTGGGGATTTGTCCTCCAACTGACACGATGGCACCTTTGCATTGCTGGAAAATAAACAAGTAAAAATAGAACAAGAAGGTATTATTCAGCTGGACATAAAACTGTTATAAAATACCTGCTGTCTTCATGGTGTAGAACTGACCCTTGAAAATGCACAAGAAGAAATGATGTCATCATTTTGTGTCTAATCATGGAGATCTTATGCAGGCTGAGAGAAAAGTCAAGTGGGAATGCTGTCAGTGTGAAAGACTGGATAGAAGATATCACCCTAACAAAAACTAGCTCTATGACAATTCATAAATGTATGCTTAGGAAATAAATGTGGTGTTTTTTCCTTGCCTTCAACATCAAGATGTTCATTTATTAGGTAAATAAGTACAAGGATCACAAATACTGAAGCATTGGAAAGGTCAGGGGTTGTAATGGTTTATCCCATGCGCAGTCTTAGATTGATAGGACAAATTATGAGGATAGATGATGGTAGAATACCAAAGGATATCTTTATTGGTGAGTTACAGATGGGTAGGAGATCTCAGGGTCAGCCTCTACTATGGTACAAAGATGTGTGTAAGTGAGACATGATTGATACAGGCATTGATACTGTATATTGGGAACGTGTTGCTACTGATCATGTTGCATGGAGGAAAAAGATCAGGAGAAAATAATTACAGATAGGTCACACACCGGTCGTGTGAGATGGTGAAAATGACCATGTGTTCACATGCATTCATTGTAGATGAACACTTACTTGGTCTGATCAGCGACATTCGCTACTGCCATCGGTTGTAGTTATTATGCCTTTTTTTTTTTTTTTTTAGAAAAAAAAACACAATGTAACAAATTATTGTATGTCAAGACGTCCAGGTGCCAGCAACAAGCAACAAAATTCAAAATCCTGCTGAAAATGTCTAATCAAGTCCCTTAACTCTCTTCAGTTCACAGCTCAGCATACGCCTGTGCCCCAATGCACTTGCTTGCTTGTGTGATATATTTTTTCTTGGATGTTCTCTATTTCGCTTGCTCTAGATTTTCAAGATGTTATAAACATTCTTTTATGGGTATTTTTTTTAATTTGTAGACATTTAATAAATTAGAAACCCTAATAGTCAAAGCTGATTGGCTGATTAGTTTGAATCCTTTGGAATTGAAACGAAGTTGCCATAAACAAAATATTGCAGTTTCTTGCCTGGCATAATTCGCTGCATCTCACCAGGTGCATACTAAAGCGTTATATATCATATGAAATGTATACATGAAGAATACTTATGCTGAAATTCTAAAAATTCAGATTTGTCAAAATTGACTTGGGTTCCGAGCCTAAAACTGGTGCCTGATATTCTTGGGGAGTAAAAACGGTCAGCATGATACTGACATCATCACCCACCGATTGGTCTATAAAATAGTAGTCCAGCACCAAAAGCTCGATGCACCATATAAGGCGTGAATAGGGTTATTTATTGTTACAAGACCAAAGTATTATCTCCACAAGATGGTCGATAGAAACCGAAGAATATTCTGAGATTGCTGTCTACATATTTGGGACTTTTGCTGCTGTTGCGATTGCTCGCTTTAAACTGAAGCAGTTCATAGACGTGCTACTACTGCTAGCACACTGGACTGATTTTATCATGTGGATTAGCTTTCCTTATTACCCGTGTCCCTTGCCATCAGTCAGACCCAGTCCAACTTCTGGGGTAAATATATGGATTGATTCCCTACTGCCAGAAAATCATGTTATGTGGATTCTTCAACAAGTGAATAGGTACAATTATCTCGGAACAGTAATAACATCTGATGGGAGATGCCTTGAAGAGATTAGAACAAGAATCGCCATGGCAAAAGCAGTCTTTAGCAAGATGAAAAACATACTGACCAATAAAAAGATGTCAATTGAAATGAGAAAAAGAGTGTTGAGATGCTACATAGAACCTGTACTCTTACATGGATGTGAAGCGCTTGGACAATGAGCAGTCAGGCTGAAAAACATCTGATGGCTGTAGAAATGTAGTTTCTGAGGAAAATGCAAAGAATACCATGGACAGCCAGAAAGACCAATGAACAAGTTCTTAAAGAAAGAAATGAAGATCGTAAACTGATTAGAGACATTAGACGTAGACAGTCACAATTTTTTGGGCATGTTATGAGAAGAAATGATCTGGAGAACTTGGTGACAACTGGTAAGATCGAGGGGAACAGACCAAGGGGAAGACCTAGAAGCAAGTACCTGGATGGCTTGGCCTTGTGGCATGGTCGAGACAGAAACACGGTGCTGATCCACGACTCTGGTGATTGAGTGAGATGGCAGAACATGACCGCCCACGCTTACCGGCATGGCACATGATGGATGGATGGATGGATGGATGGATTCCCTACTGCCAGAAATCTCGGGAAACTCACCTCATTCTGGTAAATGTCCAGCACTCTCTCCAGGGACAGCTCCTCAAAGTACAGACGATCACACTCATCAAAATCTGTGCTGACCGTTTCTGGGTTGTGATTGACAACCACCTGTCAGAATTTAAGACAAATGAGCCTCAATTTAACAACATGTTCAACGACAGACATTTAAACACAGAAATCACTAAAAATAGATGGCATGATGTATTGCCTGGCATATTTTGCTGAAACTCGTCAGGTATATACTGCAGAGTTATATATCATATTAAGTGAATATGTGAATTATATTTGGGCTGAAATAAACACACGTAGCCAGTGATATTGTTAGAATGTGCAGCGAAGTCTTTCTGTCTGCATAACCAAGGTTCCAGACACCTAATTGCTAAGACCTTGTCCTATGTGAGTAATCAATCAGCAAGTAGGTGTCTCTGGAAAACTTTCACCTGTAGTCAAAATGAAGCAGTTTAAAAACAAACCCACAAGCCTCTGAGTGCGAGGCAAATGGCTTGACCACTTCCCTACAGAGCTCCACATATAGTGTTAGTCGTGGTTCCAACGTCACGGGAAAGGGTCACTGCATAATGCTCCATTCCTGTGCCAGTGAATATCACACAAAATGCTCTCACTGTCCCATGTGAAAAGTGGAACAGACAGCAGTCCCGACAAACCAACAGCACACACAGGCATACATGCATAAGGCCGCTGCCTGAATGCCAACACAAAAGTCCACCACGAAAATGACAGTTCATTGTCGATGAAAGCGGCAGTCACTGGAAAACCAGTAGTTGCACACATACACACACATTACTGCACAAAGCAAAACCAGCTAGTTCAACAATCAGCCGTCCACCATTTTTCCAAACATGCAGTTCACAATACAAACCATCACGGACAGGTGTAAAAGTATTCCACATGAAATCCACAGCTCACATGTCACTCTACGCACTTAACAACTCGGAACCATGTACTACCAGTCCAAAATGAGGAAAATGTGTAAGCAAACTGTAGCCTGAAGCAAATAACACTCCAGAGGCCTTAACAGCTCAACAGCCTATCCACCATTTTGGAATGGAAGCCCCGCATATAATTTTAGTTGCATATCCTTTACAGGACGTCACAGTCAACCCCAGCATTTTTTGAGTGTTTGTGATTTCTTGGCAAGTGTATGTTCAGTAGTTTGCCATTGCTTTCTGAACAACCGACACTCAAACCATTGTATAAAAACCAACACATGACGGTCAGCTGCCAAATCACCTGCAGCTGTGTTTCAAACCCAGCATGCGGGATTACTAACTACATCGAAACCGCTTCGCCACAGAACCGACACATATAATGTCAGACACAATAAGCTAAAACATAACTGAAATGAAAATAACGTAACATACTGTCTGATAGCCCATTTGCCGTAAAGCACGGATACATGACACAGCACACCAGTCAAACTCTACGGAACTGCCGATATGATAGGGTCCACACCCCAGCACCATGACACCATGACTATTGAAATCAACATCGTGTTCCTGAAATACAGATATTCAAAACAGATAACTGCCTGTTACACCATGACTATTGAAATCAACTTCGTGTTCCTGAAATACAAATATTCAAAACAGATAACTGCCTGTTACATTTATCACAAAATTCAGTTAAGTAGAATAGTTCTAAAACATATTCGTTATACAAAACATGCCGAATTTGATACAGTGCTGCAGGTGTTCAGAATAATTTATTTATGTCTGTGTACCAAATCTTTATCATCATAATCATGTGCCATGTCAGCTAGCGTGGGCGTTCATGTCTCTCCACAGATCTGTCTTTGGTGCTCTATTTCAGCTCTGCTGATGATATCCCTCCATGTCACCATCTCAATCCGTCCTGCATCATGTCTCTCACTCTGCCTTTTGTCTCACTGATCTCTCCAGCCATCACAATATATTTCAATGCCTATCTTCTCATTATATAATGAAAGAGCAGTTTATCTCTTTTGTAACAAATACTTTTGAAAATAAATAAAATCCAAGTAACATGGAAAAACTGTGCCATTAGTTTCATTTCTCCATGATGACTATGAATGTTATTGTGTGGTTTACGAATAATCCATCCAATTGAAATCCTGTTTACTCATATTTTCATTGTAAATTATATGAGCCTACGTCAAAGTGTTATAATTACAAATTACAAGATATCAAGGTACCTTGAGCATATACAAAGAAGTCATTTCATTCTGGCATATAAAAACACTAAATAAACACACGCTACAGACACCACTGGCCTCGTTTACAGTTACATGTGTCTACAATATGGATTAGCCTCAATGATAACCACAGACAACATAGAAAACAACATACCAAGCCATTGTATGTGTAGTAAAGGTAGTTGGTCCGTGCTGGATATTCTGCTGCCATTGTATCAATCTAAAATATGACAAGAACATGAGTTTTCAATATTACTAATTTTTAAATTAGAAATATTATTAAATTAAACTAATTTTAGACAGCACAAAACTTTAAAGCAATGTTTTCCCATTGTAAATTTGAACAAAGAAAACATCCAATTAGTTGCCATACCTTTTCATACTTATTTCTCTACTGACTTTAGGCCAGACTGGCAAAATATTGTGTGTGTCTTCTTTGTTCAAACATCATAAAGTGCCATGCCGATAAGCATGGGCGGTCATTTTCGCCATCCCACACGATCACCAGAGTCATGGATCAGATCCATGTTCCTATCTCGACCATGCCACGTGGCCAAGCTATCCAGATATTTACTCCTCTACTCTCCCCTTGTTCTTTTCCCCTCAATCTTGCCAGTGATAACTCTAATTAATTTTTTCTCATAATGTGTCCAAAAAGTTGCGCCTGTCTATGTCTAATTTCTCTAATCAGTTTATGGTTTTCATTTGTTTCTTGTAGGACTTGCTCATTGGTTTTTCTGCCTGCCCATAGTATTCTTTGCATTTTCCTCAGAAACTGCATTTTCACTGCCATGAGATATTTTTCAGCTTGTATCCTCAATATCCATGTCTCACATCCATACAAAAGTACAGGTTCTATGTGGCACTTCAACACTCTCGCTCAAATAACACAAAACTATAAAACTGTTATATTAAATATCCAGTGAGAAAATATACTCAATAGAAGAGCTTGGGTGTCCAAGGTCTGGTCGGTTATATTTTATTGGTCAACATGGCTTGGTCTCTTTCTATAGGATGACCTGCCGAAAGCATCGCGCAAAGCACAAACTCTGTAGCTCCAGCGACGACCCCCAGGAGTCTCCGAAAAAAATGCACTTGTGAGCTAAAAGATGTAGCCCGGAATCGAACCCACAACCTTCATAGCGCGAGGCAGATGGCTTGCCACTTCACCACGGGTCTCCCAATACGAGTTAATGCCAAAATAAAAATTTTGTCCATGAATGCAGAGGTAGAAGAGGAAAGGAGTCAATATTAAATGTAGCATAAGAAGAGGTAAACTTAATATGGAAAGGAAGAAGTAAATGACTGAGATTATATTTACCTGCTTCACCCAGGGCCGAATGTTCCGATGGTGTCTCATTTTGCGAATATCCATTTCAGAAAGATCCCACATTTTGGCAATTTGTCTGTCAGAAAACCCTGTTTCTTTGGCCATTTTTAGAACCTCGTAATTACCGTCTCTGAATATTTAAAATAAAGATAAATGTTTATTTGGCATATCCTTTTTTTACAGGATATCGCAGTCAACACCAGCATTTCTGCCATTGTGCTCTCTTGGCTAGTTTACCATTGCTTTCTGAATGACAGGCACCGATACCAATGCAACGCGGTCTGCTGCCAAATAGTATGCAGCTGTGTTTCGAACACGGGTATACAGGATTATGAACCCTGTCCGTAACTCCTTTGCCACGGGGACCGGCAAAGATACATTATGTAAACTGCAAGAAGAAACTTGAAAGTGAACATATATTGACACATCACTCAGGACATTCCCATATATGCTCCATACTCATCTTCAACAACCAGTAAAGAATCTCAGTACAAATGGTACCAGTAGTTGCATCTTAAACATACATTACCTCAAAAAGCTGCAGACATTTTTTTAATTCTCATTGAAAATTAATGTAAACGTCAAGATACATCTTCAGATACTCTCAATTCAACAAACTGATTATTTTTCATACAGCTGCCATTATTGCATTTCATACAAACCTAAAAATGGTCAGTCTCACATAGAGGCATCTGCTGCCACATGAGGCGCGTGGGTTGCTAAGAGAAATACTATGAGGTTGCCACATGTGGCTAGGTGCTAAGAAAAATACTATGAGGTTGCCATGTGTGGCTAGTTGGTGGGTGCTAAGACAAACACTGAGGTTTCCACATGTGGCTAAGTGCTAAGAGAAATACTATGAGGTTTGCCACTGTGGCTAGTGTGTGGGTGCTACTAGAAATACTATGAGGCTGCCATATTGATGTGTTTCATGTATCACAGAAACATAGTGACCAATGACACAAGCTCAGAAAAAGATACATCTTTCCACACATCCTGAAGAGTGTAGAAGTTGACCATTCCGGATGCCCATGGCTTAATCTTGATATTCTTCTTCTGCGTTCATCCGGAGTGTTTTTCAGACGTAATTGCATTGGAACATTCAGCTCTTACTGTAGTAGTGTCATCCACATCTCAGCTGGTCAAGTTAGAATGGTAGAAGACTTCATGTTCAGCCCTCACGGGAAGGCAGGGGCAGTCCATGGGCATTATCAGTCATCCAAGGAGGCTTCCATAATTGCAGAGCCGACACATAGCACTCTGGTACTGACTCACCCAAGGAATCACTACGTCCTGCACACGGCTGCTTTAATTCCTCACTTCCAGGTATTAGGCATTTCGTTCGCCATGGGCCGCTCCCCGTGCAAACCAGGAACGGTCAGTCTGCAGATGACATCCACTCAGCAAGCTTTCGCTTCGGACTTCCACGTAATAGATTCGCTAGTCAAGAGCGCCATTTCGAGTTAGTGAGTCGTTTTCCAACCTTAATCTGCAGACGACATCCACTCAGCAAGCTTTCACTTCGGACTTCCAGGTAATGGATTCGCTAGCCAAGCGTTTTATTTCGTGTTAATGAGATGTTTTTCCACCTCGAGGACTACGCTCACTCAATGAGTTTAAATACAGACTTGCATCATAACCATACGTGCGATTGGGACGCTTTTTCCACTTGAAGTAACGCTCAAGAGGTAGGCTGCATGTGCTGCCGGCTCAACATCTTACCTCCATGCAGCGGAGAGCGAGTAACGACCAGGCCCTCTCATCCTGGGGATCCCTCATATCCCTCAGCTGAGAGCCGTAGACAAGCATATGACTACTGGCAGGATCAACCAGATATCTATCGGGCAGACGGACTATTCATGCACACTCAAGCCAAGAGTAGAAATCGCTTAGCGCTCTCCCTCGGTGCCTGATGCAAAACCACTGGACGCCTACCGACGAGCTTCAAGCTATGCCATGCAGGACTAACCGAAAAGCTATGCCAGCTTACTGACTGCAGGCCCACTACTCATCGAGACAGAGTGCACGCTTATTGAGACTTTGTCGAACAATCATACAAATTTGCTCTTTCGCTCGCTCAAACCATGACACTGGCTTCACGATGCAGTTACATTCTCGAAATGCCTGCTTCACAAACATTTGTTGGCTGGACAGATACCAATTGGGTGCACCTCACACAGCCACCCAAGACAACGAACGCTAGACGCGGGAAATCTTGATTCAAGAAGTGACAACAGCTTACCTTGGGCTCCGCTTGAGCACGTTCTCAACCTCACACAGATGTTCCAGTTTATACAAGAACCATTTGTCAATCTGTGTCAGTTTGTACACATCCTCGACAGAGTAGCCAGCATGGAAGGCCTACATAGAAGAAAACAAGATAGCTAACTCTCATCAACAGGTTCACGTCCATTTTTACAAGTTTTACCAGATTTGTTGGGCTGGTCACTTGACTCACATGCCAGATCATAGGCTCCCTAAACATATTTTACAGCGAGCTGTGCTGTGGTAAACACTTGCAAGGCAGCCATAGGAAACACTTTAAAGATACTCTGAAGATCTCACTAAAGCTTTTGGAATTTATCACCACATTTGGGAGACTGCTGCCAAAGACCAAAATTTGTGGCCTACATCAGTACACAAGGGTGTAGTCTCTTTTGAAGCAAACAGGACCGTGAGAGCTGTGGGGAAAACAAACGGCTGGACAAAAGAACAAATGCAGGAGATCCTCCACTTGGAACGTCAAGCATTTTTTGCCTACATTGTTAAAGAACATTTCGAGCTAAAATAGCTATCTTTGAACTCATCATTCTTGGTGTACAAACACCATATCAATATTAATTATTGGATGTCTGTCTAGAGAATATATCAATGCCAATAACTGGATATCACTCTATCACATATGTCAGTGTCAGTTATTGGATGTCACTCTATCACATATATCAATGTCAATTATTGGATGTCACTCTATCACATATATCAGTGTCAATTATTGGATGTCTGTCTAGAGTGTATATCAATGTCAGTTATTGGATGTCACTCTATCACATATATCAGTGTCAATTATTGGATGTCTGTCTAGAGTGTATATCAATGTCAATTATTGGATGTCACTCTATCACATATGTCAATGTCAATTATTGGATGTCACTCTATCACATATGTCAGTGTCAGTTATTGCATGTCTGTTTAGAGAGTCAATCGCATGTTGTCTATTGCCTTCAATACCTTGCAGTATAGGACAAGAGAGTCATGAGCCTTGTCAGGGTGCAGGTTTAGTATGAGTGGAAGTCACACCTGCATGTGTGTTTGTTAGTACGTGAAACACGGTTTGTGAGTGTCAGGAAGAGAGAACTCTCGGGTTTGAACTGGGAGTACAGGTTAAGACACGGTCCAGGTTGGACGTGTTTGACAAGTACGAGAATGGCATCTGTCTAGTGCCTTATGCATTATAGATATTAAGTGCGAGTGATAGTTCTGGTGTTTATGTGAACAATTGTGCGGCTAAATCAAAATGAAGATTAATTGTAAATGTGAAGCTGCGGAATAAATGATGGAAACCAGCGTGGACTTTTGTTATGTACTTCATTCAGACTTGTGATGTCAGTGTGTGAGATGGAGAGAACGGGTAACTTGTAAACATGGACAAGTAGTCAAGGTCAGGAAGGTCAAGTGTTTAGAAGAGAGCAACTCATGGCGCACAGAACTTTAGGTATTCAAACACGGAGCACAAACGTATCGCCATGAGTGAATGCCAGCCATGGATCGAACTAGCTAATAGAATGAAAACAAGCAGAAAGTGAGATTAAGCAACAGCCTCAAGTTAGGTCCATGACAAGCCTGAGGAAATAAGGCCGCTTGGCTGGTGCAGTCGCTGCAAACTATACAGGTTACGGTTTTCTATTTGCCTCCCGACAGAAAAAAAATCCACATCTTACTGAGGATTTGAAACCTGGTCACCCGAAGAAGAACTCGGCATCCTTAACCACTCGGCCAGCCGCATCTCAGAAAGTATATCAATGTCAATTACTCGATGTCTGTCTAGAATGAATATCAATTATTGAATGTCTGTCTCCCGGGAAGGTTAACCCGGTCAACAAATGCCCGCAAAAGTCGGATGTGTCGGCCTAACGGCGCAAGAACACAGCTCTGCTGTAAACAGGCACAACGCAGTCACGTCCGGAAAAAAAAATCCGGATGAACGAAGAAGAAGAAGAAGAATGTCTGTCTATCACATATGGTTGTCAGGGTAGGGGTATCCCCTATCAAAGTTGAAGGCACCTTCTTCCCGCCAGATTGGTTTTCACGGCAGCACCATGCTCATCCACACAGCTTTTTTTTATGGCCGCGTCTTGCTCGCTCGCATAGGTTTTCACAGTGGTGGTTTGCTCGCCCACATAGGCCTTCGTGACGTTAGTTTGCTCATCCACATATAGTCTTGTGGCGTTGGTTTACTCATTCACATATATTTTTATGACCGCATCCTGAGCATCCAGTTTTTTTTGCGGCTGCACCTTGATCATCTGCATAGTTTTTTTGTGGCTGCACCTTGATCATCTGCATAGTTTTTTGTGTCTGCACCTTGATCATCTGCATAGTTTTTTGTGTCTGCACCTTGATCATCTGCATAGTTTTTTGTGTCTGCACCTTGATCATCTGCATAGTTTTTTGTGTCTGCACCTTGATCATCTGCATAGTTTTTTGTGTCTGCACCTTGATCATCTGCATAGTTTTTTGTGTCTGCACCTTGATCATCTGCATAGTTTTTTGTGTCTGCACCTTGATCATCTGCATAGTTTTTTACGGCTGCACCTTGATCATCTGCAAGGTTTTTTGTGGCTGCACCTTGATCATCTGCATAGTTTTTTACGGCTGCACCTTGATCATCTGCAAGGTTTTTTGTGGCTGCACCTTGATCATCTTCATAATTTTTTGTGGCTGCACCTTGATTATCTGCATAGTTTTTTTGTGGCTGCATCTTGATCGTCCGCAGTCTTTTGCGGCTGCATCTTGATCATCTGCATAGTTTTTTGCGGCTGCACCTTGATCGTCCAGTGGCTGCACCCTGATCATCCGCATGGTTATTTTGCGGCTGCACCTTGATCGTCTACATAGATCTTTGCGGCTGCACCTTGATCATTTACATTGTGTTTTTGCGGCTGCACCTTGATTGTCGACATATATCTTTGTGGCTGCACCTTGATCATCTACATAGTTTTTTGTGGCTGCACCATGATATTTTACGGCTGCATCTTGATCATCCACATAGATCTTTGCGGCTGCACCCTGATCATCTACATAGTTTTTTGTGGCTGCACCTTGATCGTCTGCAGTGATCTGCGGCTGCACCTTGATAGTCCACACAGTGGACATTGTGGCGACTAGCCTTCTTCAGCAATCAAATACATACACAAAACACAACATATAACTACAGAAAAGACCCTCCAGTTGCATAAGAATGGGATCTGAAGACTGAAAGATGAAAAAAAAATGAGAACAAATGAAGAGAAAAACCGTTGCTACTTAACTCAGAATCTCATCAGAAAGTAGCTTTTGGAGGGATGCATGAAGACATCTTTGGCCTGGATATAAATTTGTATCATCTGCCCATTGTTAAGAGCGGCCGGGTTTTGAGACTCGTATTCCTGGTACTCGTAAGATTCAATACTCTCGTCAACAGACACCGACTTGTCAATGTTTAGTATACCGCCGTGGACTGTCATTGCTATAACCATAGAGGGCAGTGCATCATCAATCTGAAACCAGAGCCCGCTATTCAGCTGGTAATATCATCTGCCATCTGGGGCGCGTTGTTTGTTAACCCGGGCGCGCATTTCGGTCTGGACTGATGCAACTGTCAGGGTGCATTGTTTGTTAACTTGGACGCATGTTGTTTGTTAACTTGGACGCATGTTGTTTGTTAACTTGGACGCGCATTTCGGTCTGCACCGGTGCAACTGTCGGGGATCGTTGTTAACTCGGGCGCATGTTTCGGTCTGGACTGGTGCAACCGTCGGGTCGCATTGTTTGTTAACCTGGACGCATGTTGTTTGTTAACTTGGACGCGCGTTTCGGTCTGCACCGGTGCAACTGCCGGGGATCGTCGTTAACTCGGGTGCATGTTTCGGTCTGCACCGGTGCAACTGTCGGGGATCGTTGTTAACTCGGGTGCATGTTTCGGTCTGGACTGGTGCAACAGTCGGGGCGCGTTGTTAGTTAACTTGGACACATGTTTTGGTCTGCACTGGTGCAACAGCTGGGGCGCGTTGTTAACAGGACACACGTTTTGTTGTCTATTGATGCAACCACAGGGCGCGTTTGTTAAACGGGTGCATGTTTGATGAGCACCCCGCCAGCCGCCCGTTTGGCTAGACTGCTGCTAGCGGTGATGCATACCTTGGCAATGGTGTGTATTTGAATGTTGTTGGGAACTATTAGGTTAACTATCTATGTTAAACATATCTGGATAACCCTTGCCATGCGGGCAGTGTGGCTGAGAATCCTGCGACTGACGGGTGCATCATCCTCAGTGCCTTCTGGAGACTCTCCTCAAATGTTCGACCAATGGCCATAATCTGGTACTCGTATGATTCAATGTTCTCGTCAACAGACACCAGTTCGCCGATGTTTAGTATACCGCTGTGGACTTCTTCGCTCATAGCTATAACTATAGTGGGCTGCACATCATCACTCTATAATTGCCTAAAACCAGTGACCGCCATCTGCTTCAGAATCTCGGTGCTCTGTCTGAGATGGCCGTCTTCAGCGGCGGCGCGATCGCACGCAACTTAAGTGTCCACAATCTTCTTGTTTGTTAACCCGAGCGCGCGTTTGGTGAACACCCACAAGCCGTCTGCGTGGCGCGTGCTGTTTGTTAACCCAGGGCGTGTTTGGTGAGCACTCCACCAACCGTCCACGTATGCGCGGATGGCTCGGCGGTCCGCTTGGCTAGACTGATGCATACCTTGGCAATGGTGTGTATTCGAATGTTGTTGGGAACTCTCAGGTTGTCATCAATGTTAAACGTATCTGGGTAATCCTTGCCTGCGGGCAGCGTGGCTGAGAATCCTGCAACTGACGGGTGCGTCATCCTCAGAGCCTTCTGGAGACTCTCCTCAAACGTTCGACCAATGGCCATGACCTGGAAGTACATAAGTTGTCCTGCATAATTATATTTGAATAGTTACATGTCAATAATGAAATAAGAATACAAAGGGCAGGAGGGGCTTTCATGATGCCAGGACATTTGTGGAGGTCAAGGAAAGTTCAACTCAGCACCAAACTTAAATTTTTATTTCTTGGTTCTCGCATGCTTTGAACTTAAGCATATTCCATACATGTGCAACTATTTCCAGTGTATTGGACTGATTTTTGTGTGTGAATTAGCTTTCCTTATCACTAGTGATCCTCACCATCAAGTGAACACACTCTGACTTCTGAGGTACTTGTAATTTATGTACCCTAGCAAGAATGCGAAGTCAACATTTTAGTCCAAATGACCAGTGTAGGAGTTTATAATGTAATGAAAGTGAGTTTTGGGCATGATGGGATGTTGCGGATCATCTTAAGTGAGAAGCACGCCGTGGACTGAGTCTGGGAGAGAAAGGTCTCTCGAAAATCCCGACACTTGGGCTGAGACCATGGTATCAAACAGACGTTTTAGACTCGTAATAGGTGAGGCAAACAGTCAGAGCACTGTTATCTGTATATACTTTTAGTTCTTGAGTGATTTTAAATAGGGAGTTATTAGATGAATGCTAAGTATAATAGTTAAAGATGTGATTGTAATTCAGTGTGAGGATAGAGTAGCTTAAATGCATAGGTGTTATCTTGAGGTGATTTGAGAATGGGTGTATTGTATTGTTCATAGAATGTGAGAGACTCAAAGACCTGGACAACGAAAGAGAGGAGTTTGGTTATCAGAGTTGAAGAGTAACACCGTGCAGATGGAACAAACTCCTAAACGAACTCACAACAAACAATATAATATAATCTGTCACAGCCGAACATTGCCAGCTTAAACAGTGAATTCTCAACTCTTGACAGGGTTGAACCCACTACCTTGACATCAGCACACTGGATGTTTAAGAATGAGCACTCTTTTTCGTAACACAGAAGAAGAACCATCTGCAAATTACACCATAAAGAACTCCTATTTGCGGACTATCAAGCACTAACAGCAAAATCAGAAGCTGAATTACAAGACAACATGAAGTCTAAATGAAACGTGTCAGGAACATAACATGAAAATTAGCACAAATAAAACAGAGGTATTAACTATAACCAAAGAAGAAAACACAACAACAAATCAACTTAACGAACACCCCCTGAAACAAGTAAAGAGGTTCAAGTACCTAGGAAGTATAATATCATCAAATAGCAACGAAAATAGATGCAATAAGGCAAACCAACTCACTGGACAAATGGCACTAATACTAAAGAACAAACACGTATCAATAGTTACTATGAAAGAACTCTACAACACAATCTTCCTACCAACTCTGTGCTACCAATGCCAAACCTGGACAATGACAGAAAAAGAGACAAGAAAAATCACAAGAGAAATGAGATTCCTGAGAAGAATATTCAATGTATCAAGAATAGAGAAGATCAGATTTGAAGAAACCAGGACTAAAGTTGGGGTTATAGCAGCATTAGATTTTATTAGAAGGCAGCAAGTAAATTGGTTTGGCCATAGGTTACCAACTAACAGTATACCACAACAAGCAATGATGTACAGACCAGAGGGAAGCAGAGGAAGAGGCAGACCACGTAAACGATGGACGGCTGAAACAGCAGAGTCCATGGGAATATCGATACATGAAGCCCATAAGCGGGCACTCTCCCACTGTTTATGCTTCACCTCGACACTGCAAGGTACAAGAGGAACTAGATGAGATGAGATAAGATGAGATGAGACTCTTTTCCATTTGCTCATGCTGACCTCCACTTAGAATTGTTAACTACAATGTTAAAGCAGCACTACTGCATGAGTTGGAAACTTGGAGAACAGCAAAAAGAATTACTAATAAACTGCAACATTTCACTGTTTGGTGCTTGTGTGGAATGTGGGAATAGAGTGGTGGGAATAGAGTGTTGGGGATAGAGTACTGGGAATAGAGTGGTGTGACAGAGTTGCCAGTGAAGAACTCGAGGAGAGAACTAAACAAATTCCAGAGAACCAGGAGGTGAGGAAAAGATGTTGGCACTGGATAGGACACAGACTGAGAAAACTTGAGGGTAATATAACTGGACACTCTCTTGTCTGGAACCCATAGGGAAAACGAGATAGTGGAGGGGGCAGCAAGAGATAGGACGGCTTGGCGTGGTTTGTTTGAGGGCGCCCACATAAACACCTGATAGCTACTTACATTGATATTACAAGCATACATAACTAGCCCAAATATACACCTGATAGATACTTACATTGATATTACAAGCATACGTAACTAGATATTTCTCAAGACATGCCAGTTTGTAAAATAAAGTTCGTAAAAAGGACTCCTTTTCAAGCCATGAGATCACTGGCCAAAGGGTGCTAGTTCTATATTTGTAACCAATCGGCACTCAAATTGTGATGTGGTCTATTTCACACCATATATGTAACCAATCAGCACTCAAAGCGTGATGTGGTCTATTTCACATCATATATGTAACCAATCGGCACTCAAAGCGTGATGTGGTCTATTTCACATCATATATGTATCAAATCGGCACTCAAAGCGTGATGTGGTCTATTTCACACCATATATGTAACCAATCAGCACTCAAAGCGTGATGTTGTCTATTTCACATCATATATGTAATCAATCGGCACTCAAAGCGTGATGTGGTCTATTTCACATCATATATGTAAACAATCGGCACTCAAAGCGTGATGTGGTCTATTTCACATCATATATGTAACCAATCGGCACTCAAAGCATGATGTGGTCTATTTCACATCTGCTGCCTTTCCTTCCCAGGGCATTTCCTGATGCCCATTTTAAGCAGAGGCATTCTGGGAGTCTAAGTCACTGACTGGAAAATATCCTAGCCTGGGTTGAATTGAGTTAAGTTGTTGAGTGGAGGTGAGCTGAGTTAAGTTGTTGAGTTTAGTTGAGTTAAATTGTTCAGCTGAGTTGAGTTAGGTTGTTAAGTTGAGTTAAGAACCGACATCATTGCACTCGGGACACTTCCATAAGTGTTCAGTCATATTCAACAGCCAGCGATGAGTTCCAATACTAATGGTGCGCACTGCAATCTGATTATATGTCCCTCTTGCTTTACCCCTGAGTAACGACTGTCAACCATATCCTCTGACCATCCCCGTGTTGCTGCAATCTCTCTAGGCCATGACAGTCTATCTGTTCTTCTGCATTATTCACATTCTCCCAGAGGCCTTCACCACATCTGCTTTATCATGCATCAAATCACCCCTTAATGATGCAGCACCGGCCAATTTGTCTGCCCATTAATTTCCAACCACACCAGAGTGTCCTGGAGAAAAGATCCAGCGAATGCTCAAACCCGCAACCTCTTAATCCCAGCCTAGAAGAGGATTTAAACAAATGAAAACCAAGCATGCTAGTCACTGCGTTGCCGTAGCTCCCTATGCCAGTTAAGACTACCAATATTCAATATATTTATTCAAATGAAATTACCTCTCCCACACTCTTCATTGAACTGCCAATATCTCTACTCGTGTACTGAAATCTGTCCAGGTCCCACCGAGGAATTTTGGTGACAATGTAGTCCAAACTGGGCTCAAAACAGGCACTAGTCATTTGGGTTGTTGTATTGACCAATCCTGGCAGGTCCTTACCCAGGGCTAGTTTGGCTGCTACAAATGCTAAAGGATATCTGGAATTCATAACACAAAAGATGATTGCATAAGTTTCTTTTCTCTTAATTCTGAAATTCGATTATCATAGTATTAAGATAGCTAGGCAACATCATAATTTATGTATCTCAACCAAAGACGAGACAAATTAATAATTTATAATTAATGATAAAGAGATATAAACTAACTCATTTGTGCTCTTATCCAGAACAATCTTCTTCTTCTTCAGCGTTCCGAGCCATTGAAGTTCTTTGCTGCAGATACAATCCGTCTCCATTTGTCTCTCTGGTGGACCTTCTCTTGCCAGTCGTTGATTCCAAGTGCTTGTAGGTCTGTATATATATTATCTCTCCGTCTTTTTGGTCTACCTCGAGGTCTACGGTCATTTATTTCCTGAGTGTAAGCGAGTTTTGTTTCCCTATTATCTTCCATTCTTTCTATATGCCCCATCCATTGTAGTCTATTAGCCTTCATGATACCAGTGATTAGCGGGGACTTAAACAGATCATAAATGTCTTTGTTATTTCTTCTTTTCCACTCTCCACTTTGTGTATCCCTAATGGGTATCCAGAACAATGAATGTTAAAAATGAGCATACAATTAATTTCTAAGAATGTTAACCAGTGATACACAATAATTTAAAAATAATGTATTCCCTTAGTGAATTTAAAGAAAAAAGTTATAAACAAAAGGTTGCACTATATATTGCCTAGCATATTTCACTGCATCTCGTCAGGTGCAAACTGCAGAGTTAGATATCATAGGAAGTGAATAGACGAATTATATCATGGCTGACATATGTAAAATAACACACATAGTTACTGATCCTGTTCAAATATGGAGCATTTGTTATCCCCATTGTAACTAATGATTCACTACTAAGTCTTTCTGTCTGCACAACAGAGGTTTTAAACACACAATGGCAGAAGCCTCAGTGTTTTAGTATTTGTTTATTGTTCGAAAATATCATCGACTATGTACATTATGTATTTTAGCCAGAATGTCATTCATCTAGTCACTTTACCTCAGAAGTCGGAGTGGGTTCGTGTGATGGCGTGGGACACTGGTGATAAGGAAAGCTAATCCACATGCAAAAACCAGTTCAGTGCACTAGAAGTAGTAGCGTGTATATGGACTACATTTGAGCTCAAAGCAAACAACAACAACAAAATCTGTTCACTTCATATGTTAGATAACTTTGCATATGCCCCAGATGAGATACAATGAAATATGCAAGGCAACACATTAGGCAAGTTATATTTTTAGTTAGATAATAACCAAAGACTTAGGAATCTTAACAGTTAACATACAATAGTCATCGGCTAAAACAGGCCACAAATTTTAAAATCTAATATAAGACCAACAAATGTTAGCCATTGATGATGAAACACAACTAAAATTTACCACCAAAAATATACCAGGTACTGCTTACCCGGTGGCTTTAGAAGCCAAAGCAGAACTTCTGGACAACCTGGCATTAATCTCGATGATACAGTATTCCAAAGATTCAGGATGAAGAGCATACTGGATATTGCATTCTCCCACAATTCCAAAATGGCGCACCACCTGTTTGATGAGGTAAAAAGTTTTTACTAAAGTTAGTTACATATCCTTTATAGGGCGTAGCAGTGAACTCCAGCAGTTTTTGGCTGTTTGTGATTACAGGGCAAGTTTTATGTTAATTATTTAGAGCAACTCTCTGAACAACCGGCATTCATACCACTGTATGGAAGCCAATGCAAGGCTGTCTACTTCCAAAGTGCCCAAAGCTGTGTTTTGAACGCGTATGCGGGATGAATTGCATTTGTAACCTTTTCGCCGCAGAGGTAAACAGTAACTGCTAGAATGTCTGAGGTTCGTCTTCTAACCAGACAGCACATGAGGTTCATCTTCTAACCAGACAGCACATGAGGTTCATCTTCTAACCAGACGGCACATGAGGTTCATCTTCTAACCAGACAGCACATTAGGTTCATCTTCTAACCAGACAGCACATGAGGTTTGTCTTCTAACCAGACGGCACATGAGGCTCATCTTCTAACCAGACAGCACATGAGGCTCATCTTCTAACCAGACAGCACATGAAGTTCATCTTCTAACCAGACGGCACATTAGGTTCGTCTTCTAACCAGACAGCACATGAGGCTCATCTTCTAACCAGACAACACATGAGGTTCATCTTCTAACCAGATGGCACAGAGCAATTTATATAAATAAAATAGTATGGGGCGGTTTTGTCTGTCATTATGTATATTTGGTATATGATGTTAGCACCGTATTTGTATAGACCAATCAGAACTTCGTGGTTAATGAGGTCAATATCACAAGGTCACCTTTACCTCCCAGGATATTTCCGGGTAACATTGGAGCCCAGGTCAATAAAACAAATTCACCTCGATATGGATCCGAACACATGACTACCAGGCCATCATGGAAGCGTGCAAGCCATGGCCTCTACTATAGCTCCTAGAGAATTGTTTATTCTGTCTCTTCTATCCATGGCTGCTCTCGCTCCTAGTCTTGTTAATTCCTGTCTCTTCTATCCATGGCTTCTAGAATCTTGTTTGTTACTTTCTCTTCTATCCACGGCTCTACATGGCTCATCTGGATTTGCTCCGAGCCCTTAGCTAAATTTATTTTAAAAGAACCAAAGGTTTCTAACATCAAATTTCTTTGTGATCCCTTGGGTAGGGAGACTGGATACCTGGTCTTTGTGGGCGAGTGAGAAAAACAGGTGGATCTCGGGGATAAATTATGAACTTAAAACAATATGGTTATGTTATCTTCAGGGAGGGAGGAGGAAAAGGAGAAGAACAAGAACAAGAAGAAGTAGAAATAGAAGAAAAAAATTAGAAAGAGAATGAGTAGGAAAGAAGAAGACAACAATTGAGGAGAAGAAGAAAAAAATTAGGAAGGGAAGAAGAAGAAGAAGAAGAAGCAGAAGAAGAAGAAAAATGATGAGGAGGACGAGATGAAGAAGACGAGGAGGAGGAGGAGGAGGAGGAGAAGGAGAAGAAGAAGAAGAAGAAGAAGAAGAAGAAGAAGAAGAAGAAGAAGAAGAAGAAGAAGAAGAAGAAGAAAAGAAGAAGAAGAAGAAGAAGAGGTAGAGAAGAATTTCAAACAAGGCGAGGTTGTGATCACCTTCAGTGCAGTTTCTCTCAGCATGTGGTATTCTCTGTTTGACAATGTTTGACTTGGTGCCACAACAATAGAATCACCTGACAAATGAAAATAACAATAGAATCACCTGACACATGAAAATAACAATAGAATCACCTTACACATGAAAATAACAGAATCACCATACACAAGAAAATAACAATAGAATCACCATACACAAGACAATAACAACAGAATAAGTGTACACATGAAAATAATAGAATCAAGCTACTCAAGAAAATGCAAACTGAATAAAAGTAATGATAATAATAACAATAATAATAATAGCAGTTATAGTAATAGGTATCCATCCATCCATCATGTGCCATGCCGGTAAGTGTGGGCGGTCATGTTCTGCCCTCTCACTCGATCACCAGAGTCGTGGATCAGCTCCGTGTTTCTGTCTCGACCATGCCACAAGGCCAAGCCATCAAGGTACTTGCTTCTAGGTCTTCCCCTTGGTCTGTTCCCCTCGATCTTACCAGTTGTCACCAAGTTCTCCAGATCATTTCTTCTCATAACATGCCCAAAAAATTGTGACTGTCTACGTCTAATGTCTCTAATCAGTTTATGATCTTCATTTGTTTCTTGAAGAATTTGTTCATTGGTCTTTCTGGCTGTCCATGGTAATCTTTGCATTTTCCTCTGAAACCACATTTCTACAGCCATCAGATGTTTTTCAGCCTGACTGCTCATTGTCCAAGCTTCAACATCTCAACACTCTTTTTCTTGTTTCAATTGACATCTTTTTATTGGTCAGTATGTTTTTCATCTTGCTAAAGGCTACTTTTGCCATGGCGATTCTTGTTCTAATCTCTTCAAGGCATCTCCCATCAGATGTTATTACTGTTCCGAGATAATTGTACCTATTCACTTGTTGAAGAATATTCCCAATAGGTATATTAACAACATCATTATTAATAAAACTAGTAATAATCATCATGATGAGGTTAGTCAGTCCAAAGTCTGATGCTCAAGCTGCCTGACCATGTCCCTTCACTGTTCCCTAATCTGTTATTCTCTTTAGGTTCGCTGAAGTGTAAGACTCAATGTCTGTCTGATGAAGTAGTTGTTTACTGTATGTCTGTGTGATGTAGTTGTTTGCTGTATGTCTGTGTAATGTAGTTGTTTACTGTATGCCTGTGTGATGTAGTTGTTTATTGTATGATTGTGTGATGTAGTTGTTTCTAGCATATCTGTGCGATGCACAGACACAAGACACACATTCTCCAGTTTTCTCTCACCACAGATACATCCATTAATTAACACATTCTCAAGTATTCTCTCACCGCAGATACACTCCATTAATTAACACATTCTCCAGTTCTCTCACCACAGACACACTCCATTAATTAACACTATCACGATGTTCTTAATGATAAGTGCGTGATATGGTCGTTGTCTAGGTAACGATACTCCTGGTGTGTCAATTGAGCTATCTAACTGTCTTACAATATAACTCACCCCTGCAGTGCACATTCACCAGTCATTCAATAAGATTGAGTTGGCGCACATAATCCTTTATTGTAGAAAGAACACGGACAAACGGAACATAACTCATTATCCAGAAACAATATAATCCATAGAATATCTATATCCACCTTACAACTTAACGCGCACACATCACTGTCTTCTCACGGCCTGCTTAATCTCAAATCCACAAGACAGGTAATCCAGCTCCTATCCACAGCTGGACCTCACACAATACACCCACACAATGGGTCTAGTCTCCACTAACTATCCAACCCACTCTGGGTTCAGGCCTCTATTAACTATCCAACCCCCACTGGGTTTTAGGCATGCATTCACAACAGGGAGAACAACACTACAAAAGAACTGACCCACAGTCAGTCTAAGCTCCCACGTCTTCGACAGCTGATCCGCTCGGCGCCAAAACATCAACTGTCCACAGCAACCCAACTCTCAGTCGGTCCCAGCTTCAACTCCCCTGTCAATGTTTTTCCACTGTCTTTTAACCCTACTGTGTAGCCCCTCCCTGGGCTCCCCACAACATTACACCCCAGCCTAAAACTGTCTCTCCCCCATCCACCCTGGAGGTCTCCACTCACCCTCACCATTATTTTTCATGGCTGGTTGTTTTTCTCGTAGTCTCGCTACTGTGGTCACTCACCTCAATGTCAATGACCCAGGCATATGTCATTACGCCCCTCTTAAAAAAAAACATCGTTTTCAAATGTTGGGAGACTAATCCTTATCAAATATGTGACCCAGACATATTGCCTGGGTAGCCCTAAGTATGACTCCATCTTACTTTAGCTACCCCACTGAATAATACATCAAGTAGTCATATCAGACTACCATATTACCAACACATCAATACCACCAACTTTCCATCTTGTGTACCAAATGCATGAACTAATACATCACATAATAATAGTACATCATAGGAAACATAATATGTGTACCTGTAGGTCTATTAACATCCTCAAAAAGACAACTATTTGTGTACCGACCCTATATCAGGTGGTTCTTTTCTTGCCTCAAACCTCCACCTATTTCTGTCGATGCTGTGTATCTATTTGCTAATCCTGGTTCAGTGATGTCGTTAACACTCTTTTGAACTGCCTTAACTTTGCAATCTACATATTGTACCGTTACACTGGAGTCTCTGTTTAGTCTGACCTCTTTATTAAATCCTGGCCAATATACCTGGCATCCTGCTCTATGCTGCTTCCGCCTTACTCCTATGTGCCCTGCACATGCCCTATCCTGAGCTGTTCTAGTATATCGGTCTCTATGTGTTAACGGTAATACTACTTGCCCACATGCAGTTCCGCCATCTGAAAACCTGCGAGTGAGACCATTGTTCTTCCTTTCAAAGCACCATCTACCCTTCTTTGATTGCCTATGTCTAACTTTACCACACCCTTGGAAACATTTGTCTGTCGTATCATCTTGTCTGTGGGAGTCACTCCCACTATGTTTGAGATCAATTCTCACCTGCTCAGCTGTACTATACTTGCCTGAGTTCCTGTGTCTACTTCACGTGCTTCTTCTTGTTCAGCTATACTCTCTAATTTAGGTTTTCTTTTGGTACCTACCTCGCTACTACTTAAACTATGTTTCTGGTCCCAATAAACTACTTCTTCTTCTGTACAATCTTTAACTCCTGGCACGTTCCCGATGACCAAATCTGCCACTGGTGAGACTAGAACACACGCTACCACTCTTCCTGTGATATATGGTGTTTATACTGCTATCACGGCTAATGGGTAGAATTCTACTGTCCCATTAAATGTTATGCATCTAATCTTTTCCCCTGTGTACTCCGAGGGGTTCACTAAACTTTTTCTAACTCCGATAGACGTACACCCGGAATCTCTAATTGTTAATGCTGGCCTATCATTAACGAAACCATGGTGCATCTTCATGCTTCCACCTGCATGGACTGCTGATCCTGCTTTCACTGTATGACCACACACTAAGACTGGCTGACCGTCTTTTTCAAAAAGAGGTTTGCACCCACTACAATCTTTATTGTTGATAGTCTCAAACACTTGTGCTGCATTAGAATGCTCCGTTTCCCTCATCGTACAATAATAGCTGACATGCCCCTTCTTTCCACATTTGAAACAGATGATTTCCTTCCTTGCATTACTTGTTGGCTCACTGGATGGTTGTGCATCACACTGTGCTGCCTTGTGTCTCCAGCTCCCACAATTCAAACATCCGGCATAACTATTTGGACGTCTCTGGAAATTCCCCCTTTTGTATGGGTAACGTCCTACTCTACCACCATTGTTTCCTCGAAAAGCATTGTCTTGAGGTTCTTGTTGTTCATATCTATGTGTTGAATCCACACTTTTCGATCTTGGTCTAATAACTGGATTCTGGTCCTGTTTAGTGTACGCTGCACAGACTATTTCCTCACTCATTAGTCTACCAATAGAACTGTTTGGATGTGCAGTCATGTAGTTTTGCCCTAACTGTGACATTGTGTCTATGTCCTTTGGCTTACGTTCCTCAAAGAAAGCTAATAAGTTTGTATTGCATGCAGATACTACCTTGTCTCTTAACATTAAATCCACTAATTTATTAAAATCTTTCCCTACTTCTGCAAGCTCCATCCATTTGTTAAATGTGTTCTTTACTGTATTAACAAAATCTGTGAAATCTTGATTTGTCTCTGGCCCTAACTGTCTAAACTTTGTTCTGTATCCATGCTCAGTTAGTTAGAACTTTGTAAGCAGACGTTGACGCAAAATAGTGTAGTTGTTTCTTTCTTCCACAGGTAAATTAATCATTGTATCTAGGGCCTTACCCATAAGAAACTCGCCAAGTCGCATCGCATACTCTCCCTCTGGAATACCTAACACTTTCGCTGATGCTTCGAATCTTCCCAGATAAGATTCAAGATGGTCCCGGTCTGTAAAATATGGCAGTTTTAGTCTCTGTGAGGGATGGGAAGGTCTTCTGCTTTCTTCACTTTGACCCTTCGATGCAAATTCTAACATTTTTATAGCAATTTCTGCTTCCATCTTAATCTTCTCTTTCTCGATTTCCACTGCATTTGTTTGTTTTAACTTTTCAAGTTCAAGTTGTGTCATCTCTAGTTTCACTTGTGTCTCTTTATCACCTTGAGTGGAAAAATCCTTAGTAAAAACTTTCCACACAGCCTTCTCAGCCCCAACACGGCTGCTCTCCTAACTCCGTGGAAAATCACACTTTACACCATTAACCCTCCCCAACTCTGGCTGCGGTGGGGTACTGTTACTACCCCCTTCGGTCACCCCTCCCGGTGAATCAGCAACTGTCAGTTTTCTCTGTTCTCAGTACTCTACCTGTACTGTCCAACGGCCTTGACCCTCTGTTAACCCAATTTTTCCGTGGAGACACAATTTCCACCGTCCTCCCCCGTCGTGTTACCTGTGGTGAAATTCTTCACCTGTCGACTTGCGACCACACCGTGTGTCGCCTCAGCACACACACACGTCTCACCATGCACAGGACTTCGCAACGAAATTGCTCACTGTCTGTTATCTTTGATTTTCAATCTTGTCTTCGTCACACCAACACACACCTGTCAGGATATCGTCCAGCCAGTATCGCCGCGCCAACTTTTTGTGCCGCGTCTTCACCAACGCGCTGTTTGTGACTAGTGACTAACCCGTCACCGTAGTCCACTGCTCCCGTTGATCTGTGCCGTGTTAATTCTCTGACGCCCCCGCTCGCTTCAGCGATATTGTTGGTATCCAATTCACCTGAAGTGAACTTGACGTGAACTGTCTGCTAGCTTGAGTATTTACTCCCGTGTGTGTGTGTTAATTATCTGGCGCAGACACCGAGTTCACATTAATCTCTTGAAGCCACATATCCGAATTGTCAAGGGTTTGTTAGTTTGATGGAACGAAGTCACAGATAATAACTCCTCTCTCAGCGAAGAGCCCACAGATATCTCAATATTGCACGGTGTTCTTTGACCGAATGCAGCTGTCAGCAAATCTTTAATAAGCGACGAGCTCCTAGATCTTTCAGAATGACCACAATGTCTATATAGTTCTTGATCGGAGAGCTCCCAGATATATCAATATTACACCGTTTCCTTGAACGGCCGAGCCATCCAGATAATATCACGATGTTCTTAATGATAAGTGCGTGATATGGTCGTTGTCTAGGTAACGATACTCCTGGTGTGTCAATTGAGCTATCTAACTGTCCTACAATATAACTCACCCCCGCAGTGCACATTCACCAGTCATTCAATAAGATTGAGTTGGCGCACATAATCCTTTATTGTAGAAAGAACACGGACAAACGGAACATAACTCATTATCCAGAAAATATAATCCATAGAATATCCATATCCACCTCACAACTTAACGCGCACACATCACTGTCTTCTCACGGCCTGCTTAATCTCAAATCCACAAGACAGGTAATCCAGCTCCTATCCACAGCTGGACCTCACACAATACACCCACACAATGAGTCTAGTCTCCACTAACTATCCAACCCACTCTGGGTTCAGGCCTCTATTAACTATCCAACCCCCACTGGGTTTTAGGCCTGCATTCACAACTGGGAGAACAACACTACAAAAGAACTGACCCACAGTCAAAGCTCCCACGTCTTCAACAACCGACCTGCTCGGCGCCAAAACATCAACTGTCCACAGCAACCCAACTCTCAGTCAGTCCCAGCTTCAACTCCCCTGTCAATGTTTTTCCACTGTCTTTTAACCCTACTGTATAGCCCCTCCCTGGGCTCCCCACAACATTACACCCCAGCCTAAAACTGTCTCTCCCCCATCCACCCTGGGGATGAAACCTGGACTGTTTATCAGCGACACGCTAGGAAATTAAACCACTTCCACACAGTCTGCCTAAGGAAGCTACTGAAGATTAAATGGCAAGACAAGATTCCAGACACTGAAGTCCTAGAAAGAGCATCCATGCCCAGTATTCACACTCTACTGATGAAGAATCAGATTCGCTGGGCTGGTCACGTGACTCGCATGCCAGATCACAGGCTCCCTAAACGAATTTTTTACAGCGAACTGCGTTGTGGTAAACGCTCCCAAGGTGGCCAGAGGAAACGTTTTAAAGACACTCTGAAAATTTCACTGAATGCTTTTGGAATTCATCATGACACCTGGGAGGCTGCAGCCAGAGACCGAAATTCGTGGCGTGCATCATTGCGCAAAGGTGCAGTCATATGTGAGGCAACCAGGACTGCAAGAGCTGTGAAGAAAAGGCAGGACAGAAAAACCACTGCAAGAATTCCTCCTCCAGAGACGGCAAGCATTCTTTGTCCACATTGTCAAAGAACATTTCGAGCCAAAATAGGCCTTATCAGCCATCTTAGAACCCACGGCTCCACACCTTCAACCCCAATGGATGAAATGAATGGTCATCATCATTCTTGATGGACAAACAACATAACACTTTTCTTTCATCACAGACACACTCCATTAATTAACACATTCTCCAGTTTTCTCTCACCACAGACACACTCCAGTAATTAACACATTCTCCAGTTTTCTCTCACCACAGACACACTCCAGTAATTAACACATTCTCCAGTTTTCTCTCACCACAGACACACTACATTAATTAACACATTCTCACAGTTTTCTCTCATCACAGATACACTCCATTAATTAAAATTCTCCAGTTTTCTCTCACCACAGACACAAGACACACTCCATTAATTACCACATTATCCAGTTTTCCAACTTCACAGAAACACTCCATTAATTACCCCCAGTCTTCAGTTTTCTCTTGTAACAATCACCCCAGATTCCAATTTTCTCTTGTAACAATTACTCCAGACTCCAGTTTTCTTTTGTAACAATTAAACCTGACTCCAGTTTTCTCTTGTATTAATTACCCCCAGTCTCCACTCTTCTCTTGTAACAATTACCCCTGACTCCAGTTTTCTCTTGTAACAATTACCCGTCTCCAGTCTTCTCTTGTAACAATTACCCCAGTCTCCTGTATTAACTTGTAACAATTACCCATCTTCTCTTGTAACAATCACCCCCAGTCTCCAATGTTAACTTGTAACAATTACCCCAATCTCCAGCATTAACGTGTAACAATTACCCCAGTCTACAGCATTAACTTGTAACAATTACCCCAGTCTCCAATGTTAACTTGTAACAATTACCCCAGTCTTCTCTTGTAACAATTACCCGTCTCCTGTGTTAACTTGTAACAATTACCCCAGTCTCCAGCGTTAATTTGTAACAATTACCCTAGTCTCCAGTGTTAACTTGTAACAATTACCCCAGTCTCCAGCGTTAACTTGTAACAATTACCCTAGTCTCCAGTGTTAACTTGTAACAATTACCTTAGTCTCCAGCATTAACTTGTAACAATTACCTGTGTGAATGCCCAAGGGGTCCAGATTCTCCATGTTGCACACTGTAATGCAGTTATCAAATGCATCCCTGACAACCTCATACTCCACTTCCTTCCACCCCAGCAGTGATTGCTCCACCAAAAGCTGAGTGGTCATTGCAAAAGCCTGTTAGGAAACATCAAATTTACAGATTTGTGTTGCCATAGAGAAAACATAATCAGACTGTTTAACTTTCTTGTCACTGTTCTATTTTTGTCACTCTCATCTGGCTAAGGTCACTCGCTGGCACCTGGCCATCTTGACGGACAATTGTTATACTGTGCTACACACCCACTGGTTCCTGTGCTCGGAGAGGGAAAGGCTAGCTCCTCCATTGTATTACTTTACATGTTTATAAGATGTTATGTATCTCTTGAGTTTCAACTTAATTTTACTTGTCTGCAGATTGTGTTCTGAATCTACATCTCTAAAACTATGTAGAGATGACCTACAGATCTGATCATTTGACTTTTTCTACTGTGTTACAAGGCAAACAAACTTGGAGGACTCTGTACACTTTCAGCATATGAGAAGTCTCTTGGTAGTTGGAAATGTTAAAAATCTGGCTGAACATGTGTGCTCAGGTGAAATTTCAAATTTCAGAATGCAATTAGCCAAAAAAAATATTTATAGTGAATGTTATTCTGCTTTCAGTTAGTGCCGAATGTTGGGCGGAGGAGCACAATTGGGAGGATACAAGCTCCTGGAGTATGATTAAAATTAAAGTCTCCCTCAGCCCAATTCCGAGTGACCGAACCAGTAGTTACCTGGGGCATCCCATATTACCACTCTTGGCACTCCTTTCGTACGCAATATAGTGTGCACCCGTAATATCACTCCGAACCCCCCCCCCCCCCCCCCCCCCCGACTCAATAACCCCCCAACTATTTAGCAACTATATTGTATATGCCAAAGACATCTGTTTGTAATGAAGTGATTTGTAACCAAAATCATGGGGAAAAAAGCAAGTAGACATGGTTTAATAACATAAAATGAATCACCTTGTCGGAAATCTGTCGAAGTTCCTTCTCATTGTTTGCGACACCTGATCCTAGCCCGCCCAGAGCAAATGCAGCACGTAACATGACAGGATAGCCGATCTTTATTGCTGCGTCAACTGCATCTTTGGTTGTATGAACTGCAATACTTGGTGCCAGCTTCTCGTCAATTTCCTGTTAGCAGACGGAGATAAAGAACAATGTAATATACAAGTAAATGGGAATATTCTTCAACAAGTGAATCGGTACAATTATCTTGGAACAGTCATAACATCTGATGGGAGATGCCTTGTAGAGATTAGAACAAGAATCGCCATGGTGAAAGTAGCCTTTAGCAAGATGAAAAACATACTGACCAATAAAAAGATGTCAACTGGAACGAGAAAAAGAGTGTTGAGGTGCTACATAGAGCCTGTTCTTTTGTATGGATGTGAAACTTGGACAATGAGCAGTCAAGCTGAAAAACATCTGATGGCTGCGGAAATCTAGTTTCTGAGGAAAATGCAAGAGTACCATGGACGGACAGAGAAACCAATGAACAAGTACTACAGGAGACAAATGAAAATTGTAAATTGATTAGAGAAATTAGATGTAGACAGTCAAAATTTTTTGGACATGTTATGAGAAGAAATGGATTGGAGAACTTAGTGACAACTTGCAACATCGAAGGGAACAGACCAAGGGGAAGACCGAGAAGAAAATACCTGGATGGCTTGACCACATGGCATGGTCGAGACAGGAACACTGAACTGATCCCTGACTCTGGTGATCGAGTGAAATGGCGAGTCATAACCACCCACGCTTTCTGGCATGGCACATGATTGATTGATATGTAACACATAATACACAATGATCAACTACATAGAGGTCACAGCAGCTGAGCTCAAGGACAATAGATTGTGAATAAAAATAATAAAAACTAGAAACTGAACTGAAACAGAACAAAACAATTAAATGCTTTCTTCTGCTGCTACCTTTTATCCCATAATGAAGCATCACCCCTACACCAAACCCTCCTATCTTTTACCATCCCCTGCAGCTCCCTCAACATCCTCCTCATATTATTTCTCTTTATGTGTTTTCAAATCTCCCTCCTGTTTCTTTCGTCCTATGGGTTTCAGGTAAAACTTTCTAGTTAAACTATTAACAGGTTTTCTCTAAGTGTGTCCTGTCCAATACCAGCATCTTTCTCACTTCTTGAGTCATGGACATTTGTTTAGTCTTCTCCACCAGCTGATTGGTGATTCTGTTATACCATTTTAGTCACTTGTTCCTTTATGTGGACAAACACTTCATCCCGTGACATATTGATTCACTGCGCAACAATTGGGGAATAGTTCTCCATTTTCATTCATTTCCCTAAGTCCATGTTTCCCCTTGATTTCTTCATTGCCCATGTTATCCAGTCTTGTCTTGGCACTCTGGCCACCCATTTTGATATTGCCATTTCTTTGGATACCTCTAGTACAATGGAGTTTTATTTATGTAAAATGTCTCATTATTATCACTTATTAATGCATAAAACTATATCTAAATGTTGTTGTTACTATTCTAGAACTCACTGTTTCTGACTCTATTAATGCTTTCTCTGCCTCTTTAGACAGCATCAGGGCCACCCATTCACTGTGAGGGATATTTTTCTTCGTATGGCCTGAGAACAGTACTGTTTAATCTGTGTTTAAAAGCTTTTGCCTGCTGTATTCCACCTAGTTCCGTATAATTCCAAAACGCTAATCCTATATTTCATTTCCCTAACCACGTATACTGTCTTCTTTCTTAATTCATATATAGTTCTAACAATTATTGATACTGATGTTGTTGATGCTGATTTTGTTGATGCTGATGTTGTTTTTGATGCTGTCATTGATGATGATGATGATATTGATGATGATGATGCTGTTGTTGATGTGTAGTCAGACGTTACCTTCAATCTGTCTGCAAATATCTGTCGATCCTCTGTAGCTTCGATGCTGGGAATCGGAGTTCCCAACACCTTAATGTTGTATTCTTTGAGAACTCCCTGCTTGTCCAACTCTAGACCTGTCAACACAAGAAGCACTGTCTGAGGGAGCTCCACAACACAAATAGCAAGACCAGGTGAGCTTTAATACAACCATCACTACAAGAAGCACTGTCTCAGGGGGCTCCACCATACAAACAGCAAGATAAGGTGAGATTTAATACAACCATCACTACAACCCTAGATTCAAAACAATGTTTTCCCCTAGTGAATTTGAACACTAAAGACACAAACAAGAAATTGCAATATTTATAGTCTGGCATATTTCGCTGCATCTCATCAGGTGCATGCTGAATTCACACATCACTCACTGGCACCTTGTGGTCTTGACAGACAATAATTTGTTACATTGTGCTTTACAAAGGCATGATGAATACAACCCATGGCGGTAGTGAATGTAACTAATCAGACCAATTTGCATACAAATGTTCGTTCACAATGGATGCATGTGAACACATGGTCATTTCCACCATCTCACACCATCTGATGTCTGACACGCCGGTTTGTGACCTATCTGCAATAATTTTCTCCTTTGTCTTTATTCCATTCCTAATTTTTTCCTTCCATGCAACACGATCAGCAGTAACTTGATTATAAGATGCATTATCAATGCTTGTATCAATCATGTCCCGCTCACACACATCTTTGTATTGTGGTAGAGGCTGCATCTTATCAGGTGCATACAGAAGTCACATATCATAAACTTAAACAATAAGATAAATCCTTCAAGTATATAATTGAAATCTACAACACACATATTCACAGTAATTTAAATTGTCTGCCATGGTAATTTTAAACTGACTATCATGTCTGTTTTCACAAAGTTGGCTTGGCTGTTGGACTTATCATTGACTCGGTGTGTTGTTTAACAACTAAATGGGCCTTTTTCTGATGTTTGTGAAAAGTTCATCAATGCCTTAAAAAGTCAACAAACGTTGAAACCACTCCAACTATTCAATCAATCAATCAATCATGTGCCATGCCGGAAAGCGTGGGCGGTCATGACTCGCCATTTCACTCGATCACCAGAGTCGTGGATCAGCCCAGTGTTCCTGTCCCGTCCACGCCATGTGGCCAAGCCATCCAGGTATTTTCCTCTCGGTCCTCCTCCCGGTCCGCCCCCCCCCCCCCCCCCCCCCCAGCCGTCACCAAGTTCCCCAGTCCATTTCCTCCCACAACATGTCCAACTATTACAAACATATTAATAAATAACCTACCACAGTTAAGGGCAATCTGGCCACCCATGGACAATAAGATTCCATCTGGCCGCTCCTTGTCAATGACTTGTTTGATAAAATCTGGGTGGATTGGCAGGAAGTAGACTGTATCTGCTTGTTTCTCCCCTTCTGCGTTTGTCTGTACTGAGGCAATGTTTGGATTCATCAAAACCACCTTGATATTCTCCTCCTGGTAACAAAATATTGGTGGAAATGTTTTACTAACTTCAAAAGACAGATAATAAGTATTTTTATGCTATAGTGAGGCAGGATGCACAATAGTTGAAGTAGCTACCAGATTGGAGATGTTTTTTTTTTATAGATGAGAGGAATTTGTTGAAGATAACTCTCTCTGAGATTGCATTTAGTGCTAAAAGTTAATGATTAATTTGTTTTGATGGTTTTCAAAACTATATTGCTATTTTAACAAGGAATAAAAGGGGTATTTAAAATTCACAACTGTTCACAACAATATTGTATGTCTTAACCAATATTCATTAATCAGTTTGAAAGATCAGTTCTCTACACAAAATTCACAACAATTTTTTAAGAGACTTTTAAAATTCACAACTAGAGCAAAATGAAACAATAAAGTCAGTACAATTATTTTGTCATGAACAGTTAGATATATCAGTCCCACACACTGGCTTTCTGGCATTTACAAGTTTAGAAGACGGTGCACAACATAAAAAAGGTTAAGGAAGATAGTTACAATATATACAATGACTAGCAGAGGTCAGAAAGAGGGTGTTCAACATAAACAATGGCTAACAGAATAAAGGAAGAGTGCAATTTTTTTCAGAGATTCTTGCTGGTCTTCAATGGAACTGGGGAGTTTGTGCTCTGTGAGACATTTTTATGAGGCTGTTTTGCAGAAAGAGACCAAGCTAAATGAGATAAACCCGGTGCAATGAAGTTAATCCTCTTGTCTTTTAATCCTCCATGCAGCCTGGCAAATCTAGTCTTCGCTTACATCATTTTAACTCTGTAATGGTAACATGCCGTCTATGCGCTGAAGGGGTTATGGACGTGTTTCATGATCCCGCATACCCACACCCGAAACACAGCTGTGCGCGATTTGGCAGCAGACCGCATTGCGTTTTATGTTTTTACGAAATGGTATGGGTGCCGGTCGTTCAGAGAGCAATGGAAAACTACTAAACGTAAACTTGCCAAGACATCAACAACAGCAAAAAATGCTGGTGTTGACTGCAAACGTCCGGTAAAGGATATGCAACTAACAATAGTAACACGACACAACATCACATGACAACAGTAATAGTAAGGACAAAACAGAAACACACAGTGGACAGTGATAAAACAAATTGTAACAAGAACCGTGTGGGGTTTTGTAGGGTTGCAGAAGGAATTCTTGCCTTCAATGCTTTGATAGCTTGAGATCCACTATAGTCGAACTCTCCAGCCTGCCCAATAGACAAGCCACCACTGCCCAGTACAAGAACTTTGGACACCTGCAATAAAGTGAGCATGTGAAAGTTTACAGATGGTGTGTCAAAGGTAGAGTACTGTACATCCTCCGCTTCTTCTGTCTTTTAGCTTCCAATGGAACACAGGCATTGATACGAGAGGGCTTAAAATGAAAACCTTAAAAGTGTGATAGAAATTACAATAACCATGCCATTGTCTTCTAACCTGTCAATATTGTTAAGGATGTCAAGAGTGTTAAGCACATAACATCACGGTGCAGATGAACATGGTGATGACATAAGGACAGTTTAAAGATGGTCACCCCACTTTTGACATGCATCAAAGAGGAGCAGTGTTCTGTTATTCATTTTTTTTTAAAAATCAGTGAAGGGGTGAAACCTATAGAAATTCATCGGCGAATGAAGGTCCAGTATGGTCATGCATGCTTGTTAGTCAGGCGTGGAGTGGAGTAGGAAGTTTCATATCTTTTAGGTCCGATGAAGAGATACAGCAGGTGGTGCATGAGTGGTTACACACACGACCAAGAGGATTTTTCTTCTACAGGAATCCAAGCACTTTATCGGCACTAGAGGACTTGCATTGAATGTAGTGGTAACTACATTGAAAAATGAAACATTTGTTCTTTACGTTTTCAGAATATATTCACACACACACACACACACAAGATTTAAGGTTTTCATTTGAAACCTCCATGTAACTCACGTCAATCCCTTTGTCAATTTGTGAAAGTGTTAAATGAGGATATTGTCATCTTGTATCACATCAATGAATGAATCACTGAAAAACGAGAAGTAGATTGTGAGCTTTACCAAAGCACGACTACAAAAAACACATCAAGCACCTTAGATTACCGTATTCTTCCACAGTCCTGTGTTTCTGATATATTCAACCGCTGAAGTCGATATATTCAACCACTGAAACTGATACATTCAACCACTGAAATCAATACTTTCAACCGATACATTCAACCACTGAAATAAAGACACATACACATCAATTCCACCAATGTATTACTGGAACCTGTAAAAGAAGGAAAGAATAGTAACAGGCTGTAACCTGCCATACATAACATAAGATGCACCGAGGAGGGTTGGGCTTGGGGCTGGCTTCCCCATTCCTAAAAAAAACTTCTGCAAAATCCAACCAATTGTGAACAAGGCAAAAGATAAAGAAAATAGAATAACCAAGAGGAAAGGAGGCTCTTCTTTATGAGGCATGACGACGTATGGAGAAAGCCTCAAGGAATCCAGACAGCTGATTTTCTTCATTTTCCTAAGGAAATTTACAGTATTAGACCTGATATTTGAGAACTACGTGTGATCTTGGTGGTGCAGGAGATTAAATACTGTGAGATTAGCATTTTGGGATTGTTCGAAACAAGGTGGAACAGAGCAGAAAGGCCTTTGTGTGGAATCCACAGAGCAAACCGAATAGCGGAATCCCCAAAACACACGCAGACGATAATTTGAGACAGAAATAAATAATAAGGGAGGACATGGACAGAGCTACATGAGGTAGCTATGGCCAGGATAGTGTGGAGTGAGCTGGTGGGGGGGGGGGGGGGGGGGGGGGCTTTGACCCAGTTAGTACAAAGGGGGAAAGAAGAAGAAGGCATAAAAAGTAACTACTCACGTTAGCCATTTTGCTAGTATGTTTCTTGGGTTTAATGACCTGACTGAGGGAGGTCTTCTTTTGTTTGATCAGGTCCATGAAGTAGTCAAACAGGAACTGTGGAGGGAACAAATACAAAACATATTTATCTCTCAGCTATTTCATGGCAGTTTATGTTATTATTTCGTGACAATTTATGTAATTTCATGAAAATTTATGTTGTCATTTCATGACAACTTGTGTTGTTATTTCATGACAATTTGTGTTGTTATTTAATGACAATTTATGTTGTTATTTCATGACAATTTATGTTGTTATTTCATGACAATTTATGTTGTTATTTCATGACAATTTATGTTGTTATTTCATGACAATTTATGTTATTATTTATGGCAAAATCATAATAGAAAAAGATCAGATTCTACATGTATAGTCAGATTATGTGAAAAACCTTTATGATGATAACAGATGAACAGTATGATATTCGATTTAATAATGAAGGGCCGTCGATTTTGAAGATGGAGGTTCGAAATGTTCTTAAACATATGAAAGCTGGCAAGGCCCCCGGTTCAGATAACATCACAACAGAAATAATTAAAGCTTTAGGAGAATATGGACTAGATTAAGTCACCCGACTGCTGAACACATTATATGATACCGGAGAAATACCGTCTGAATTATGTAATTCTATATTTATTGCAATCCCAAAGAAATCAAGAAGCCTTAGAATGTGATCAACATAGAACAATTAGTATAATGAGTCACATCACAAAGATTTTGCTACAAATTATCATGCAAACAGTGAGGAAGAAAATACAACCTGAAATAGGGGAAGAACAATGTGGGTTTGTAGAAGGAAATGGTACAGTAAATGCTGTGTATAAGCTGCGATCAGTTATTGAACATTCTATAGAAGTAAACAAAGATATACATCTTTGCTTTATTGACTACACAAAGGCTTTCGATAAGGTAAGACAAGTCAACATGGTAGATATGCTTCCAGATCTACAAATTGATGGGAAAGACATTAGACTTATAAAAAACATATATTGGAAACAAAAAGCTGCCACAAGGATTGATAATGAAGTGGGACAATATCAGCCTATTAAGAGAGGTGTTAGGCAGGGATGTGTAATGTCTCTAGATCTTTTTTCCCTGTACAGTGAAAATATTTTCAGAAATGTAGAAGATATAAATGGAATCAGCATTGGAAGATGAAACACCAATAACATTAGATATGCAGATGATACAGTATTGATAGTAGACAATGAGCAGGATCTGCAACAATTAGTAGATGCGGTTGTTGCACACAGTGAACAACTGGGGTTAGAATTAAATTGTAAAAAAACACAGATTATGGTCGTCACTAGGAAGAACGAAATACCACAATGTACTATACAAGTAAATGGGAATATTCTTCAACAAGTGAATCAGTACAATTATCTTGGAACAGTCATAACTTCTGATGGGAGATGCCTTGAAGAGATTAGAACAAGAATCGCCATGGCGAAAGTAGCCTTTAGCAAGATGAAAAACATACTGACCAATAAAAAGATGTCAATTGAAACGAGAAAAAGAGTGTTGAGGGGATACATAGAGCCTGTTCTTTTATATGGATGTGAAACTTGGACAACAAGCAGTCAAGCTGAAAACCATCTGATGGCTGCATAAATGTGGTTTCTGAGGAGAATGCAAAGAATACCATGGATAGACAGAAAAATCAATGACCAAGTACTACAGGAGACAAATGAAAATCATAAATTGATTAGAGAAATTAGACGTAGACAGTTAAATTTTTTGGACATGTTATGAGAAGAAATGAATTGGAGAACTTGGTGACAACTGGCAAGATCGAAGGGAAGAGAACAAGGGAAAGACTGAGAAGTAAATACCTGGATGGCTTGGCACATGACATGGTCGAGACAGGAACACTGAGCAGATCAATGACTCTGGTGATCGAGTGAAATGGCGAGTCATGACCGCCCACGCTTTCTGGCACGGCACATGATTGATTGATTGATTGATTTCATGACAATTTATGTTGTTATTTCATGACAATTTATGTTGTGATTTCATGACAATTTATGTCGTTATAACTATTTAACATACATTCTTTTTCTAGATATCAACGTGGCCGAAAGGATGAGAGCACTCACTCTGAAGCTTATGGTGCACTGAGGGCGGTGTAGGCTGTACAACACCTACACCAGCATTAAGTTAGGCTTCAATGTTGACTTCTTGTTCAGAAAGCAATGGCAAACTACTGAACGTAAAATTGCCTTGAAAATCAATCTATCCGGGGCTGACAGAATATACAATCAAGGACAGACAATGCTGGAGATCCATGCTGACAGAATGTACAATCAAGGACAGACAGTGCTGGAGATCCATGCTGACAGAATGTACAATCAAGGACAGACATTGCTGGAGATCCATGCTGACAGAATGTACAATCAAGGACAGACAGTGCTGGAGATCCATGCTGACAGAATATACAATCAAGGACAGACAATGCTGGAGATCCATGCTGACAGAATATACAATCAAGGACAGACAGTGCTGGAGATCCATGCTGACAGAATGTACAATCAAGGACAGACAATGCTGGAGATCCATGCTGACAGAATGTACAATCAAGGACAGACAGTGCTGGAGATCCATGCTGACAGAATGTACAATCAAGGACAGACAGTGCTGGAGATCCATGCTGACAGAATGTACAATCAAGGACAGACAGTGCTGGAGATCCATGCTGACAGAATGTACAATCAAGGACAGACAGTGCTGGAGATCCATGCTGACAGAATGTACAATCAAGGACAGACAATGCTGGAGATCCATGCTGACAGAATGTACAATCAAGGACAGACAGTGCTGGAGATCCATGCTGACAGAATGTACAATCAAGGACAGACAATGCTGGAGATCCATGCTGACAGAATGTACAATCAAGGACAGACAGTGCTGGAGATCCATGCTGACAGAATATACAATCAAGGACAGACAGTGCTGGAGATCCATGCTGACAGAATGTACAATCAAGGACAGACAATGCTGGAGATCCATGCTGACAGAATGTACAATCAAGGACAGACAGTGCTGGAGATCCATGCTGACAGAATGTACAATCAAGGACAGACAATGCTGGAGATCCATGCTGACAGAATGTACAATCAAGGACAGACAGTGCTGGAGATCCATGCTGACAGAATGTACAATCAAGGACAGACAGTGCTGGAGATCCATGCTGACAGAATGTACAATCAAGGACAGACAGTGCTGGAGATCCATGCTGACAGAATATACAATCAAGGACAGACAGTGCTGGAGATCCATGCTGACAGAATATACAATCAAGGACAGACAGTGCTGGAGATCCATGCTGACAGAATATACAATCAAGGACAGACAGTGCTGGAGATCCATGCTGACAGAATACACAATCAAGGACAGACAGTGCTGGAGATCCATGCTGACAGAATACACAATCAAGGACAGACAATGCTGGAGATCCATGCTGACAGAATATACAATCAAGGACAGACAATGCTGGAGATCCATGCTGACAGAATATACAATCAAGGACAGACAATGCTGGAGATCCATGCTGACAGAATATACAATCAAGGACAGACAATGCTGGAGATCCATGCTGACAGAATATACAATCAAAGACAGACAGTGCTGGAGATCCATGCTGACAGAATATACAATCAAGGACAGACAGTGCTGGAGATCTATGCTGACAGAATATACAATCAAGGACAGACAATGCTGGAGATCCATGCTGACAGAATATACAATCAAGGACAGACAGTGCTGGAGATCCATGCTGACAGAATATACAATCAAGGACAGACAATGCTGGAGATCCATGCTGACAGAATATACAATCAAGGACAGACAGTGCTGGAGATCCATGCTGACAGAATATACAATCAAGGACAGACAGTACTGGAGATCCATGCTGACAGAATATACAATCAAGGACAGACAGTGCTGGAGATCCATGCTGACAGAATATACAATCAAGGACAGACAGTGCTGGAGATCCATGCTGACAGAATATACAATCAAGGACAGACAGTGCTGGAGATCCATGCTGACAGAATGTACAATCAAGGACAGACAGTGCTGGAGATCCATGCTGACAGAATGTACAATCAAGGACAGACAGTGCTGGAGATCCATGCTGACAGAATATACAATCAAGGACAGACAGTGCTGGAGATCCATGCTGACAGAATGTACAATCAAGGACAGACAGTGCTGGAGATCCATGCTGACAGAATGTACAATCAAGGACAGACAATGCTGGAGATCCATGCTGACAGAATGTACAATCAAGGACAGAAAGTGCTGGAGATCCATGCTGACAGAATATACAATAAAGGACAGACAGTGCTGGAGATCCATGCTGACAGAATATACAATCAAGGACAGACAGTGCTGGAGATCCATGCTGACAGAATATACAATCAAGGACAGACAGTGCTGGAGATCCATGCTGACAGAATGTACAATCAAGGACAGACAGTGCTGGAGATCCATGCTGACAGAATATACAATCAAGGACAGACAGTGCTGGAGATCCATGCTGACAGAATATACAATCAAGGACAGACAGTGCTGGAGATCCATGCTGACAGAATATACAATCAAGGACAGACAGTGCTGGAGATCCATACTGACAGAATATACAATCAAGGACAGACAGTGCTGGAGATCCATGCTGACAGAATATACAATCAAGGACAGACAATGCTGGAGATCCATGCTGACAGAATATACAATCAAGGACAGACAATGCTGGAGATCCATGCTGACAGAATATACAATCAAGGACAGACAGTGCTGGAGATCCATGCTGACAGAATATACAATCAAGGACAGACAATGCTGGAGATCCATGCTGACAGAATATACAATCAAGGACAGACAGTGCTGGAGATCCATGCTGACAGAATATACAATCAAGGACAGACAGTGCTGGAGATCCATTGCAGCCAACCTTCATTGTGAAGATGCCACCTGATTGATTAATTGAATATGAAATTACAATTAGCACTTAAGCAGTTTAATAAATTAAGACCTTTTATAACAATAACTGCCAAAGCAGTTCAGCAACAATTAAATAAAAGAAACATAAAGCCATCCTTTAATGATCACAAAAACATATTCATGACGTTACAAATCTGAAGAGGATAGATTCAAACCGGTACCTGTGTGTCTGTAGGCCCACCCCAGGCTTCAGGATGGAACTGGGCCGTGAAGATCGGCTTGGACTTGTGCATGATGCCCTGGAGAGAAAACATGCACACCAGGTTAACAGATTTTTCTATTGAACTATAATTATGTTATTGTTTATGTTGCCGCGTCCAAGATATGCAGAATGGTGACATTTATTTTGGCCTACACCTGATCCATGTGAGGACAAACTCTATGGAAATGTCAACAAGATCACGTTGACTGCTGCTTTCTTTAAATATGTTCACGTTGACAGCTGCTTTCTTTAAATATGTTCATGTTGACTGCTGCTTTCTTTAAATATGTTCACGTTGACTGCTGCTTTCTTTAAACATGTTCACGTTGGCTGTAGCTTTCTTTAAACATGTTCATGTTGACTGCTGCTTTCTTTAAACATGTTCATTTGACTGCTGCTTTCTTTAAACATGTTCATTTGACTGCTGCTTTCTTTAAACATGTTCACGTTGACTGCTGCTTTCTTTAAACATGTTCATGTTGACTGCTTCTTTCTTTAAACATGTTCACGTTGACTGCTGCTTTCTTTAAACATGTTCACGTTGACAGCTGCTTTCTGTAAACATGTTCACGTTGGCTGTAGCTTTCTTTAAACATGATCATGTTGACTGCTGCTTTCTGTCAACATGTTCATGTTGACTGCTGCTTTCTTTAAACATGTTCATGTTGACTGCTGCTTTCTTTAAATATTTTCATGTTGACTGTTGCTTTCTTTAGATATGTTCATTTTGACTGCTGCTGCTTTCTATAAACATGTTCACATTGACTGCTGCTTTCTTTAAACATGTTCATTTGACTGCTGCTTTCTGTAAACATGTTCATATTGACTGCTGCTTTCTTTAAACATGTTCACGTTGACAGCTGCTTTCTTTAAACATGTTCATGTTGACTGCTGCTTTCTTTAAACATGTTCATGTTGACTGCTGCTTTCTTTACTATTAAACCTGTTCATGTTGACTGCTGCTTTCTTTAAATATGTTCATGTTGACTGCTGCTTTCTTTAAACATGTTCACGTTGACTGCTGCTTTCTGTAAACATGTTCATGTTGACTGCTGCTTTCTTTAAACATGTTCACGTTGACAGCTGCTTTTTTTAAACATGTTCATGTTGACTGCTGCTTTCTTTAAACATGTTCATGTTGACTGCTGCTTTCTTTACTATTAAACCTGTTCATGTTGACTGCTGCTTTCTTTAAATATGTTCACGTTGACTGCTGCTTTCTTCAAACATGTTCATGTTGACTGCTGCTTTCTTTAAACATGTTCATGTTGACTGCTGCTTTCTTTAAATATGTTCACGTTGACTGCTGCTTTATTTAAACATGTTCACGTTGACTGCTGCTTTCTTTAAACATGTTCACGCTGGCTGCTGCTTTCTTTAAACATGTTCACGTTGACAGCTGCTTTCTTTAAACATGTTCATGTTGACTGCTGCTTTCTTTACTATTAAACCTGTTCATGTTGACTGCTGCTTTCTTTAATATGTTCACGTTGACTGCTGCTTTCTTCAAACATGTTCATGTTGACTGCTGCTTTCTTTAAACATGTTCACGTTGACTGCTGCTTTATTTAAACATGTTCACGTTGACAGCTGCTTTCTTTAAACATGTTCATGTTGACTGCTGCTTTCTTTAAACATGTTCATGTTGACTGCTGCTTTCTTTACTATTAAACCTGTTCATGTTGACTGCTGCTTTCTTTAAATATGTTCACGTTGACTGCTGCTTTCTTCAAACATGTTCATGTTGACTGCTGCTTTCTTTAAACATGTTCATGTTGACTGCTGCTTTCTTTAAATATGTTCACGTTGACTGCTGCTTTATTTAAACATGTTCACGTTGACTGCTGCTTTCTTTAAACATGTTCACGCTGGCTGCTGCTTTCTTTAAACATGTTCACGTTGACAGCTGCTTTCTTTAAACATGTTCATGTTGACTGCTGCTTTCTTTACTATTAAACCTGTTCATGTTGACTGTAGCTTTCTTTAAATATTTTCATATTGACTGTTGCTTTCTTTAGATATATTCATTTTGACTGCTGCTTTCTGTAAACATGTTCATATTGACTGCTGCTTTCTTTAAACATATTCATGTTGACTGCTGCTTTCTGTAAACATGTTCATGTTGAATGCTACTTTCTGTAAACATGTTCATTTGACTGCTGCTTTCTTTAAATATGTTCACGTTGACATCTGAAGAAGGAGGAGAAGAACAGAAGTTTGCTTTCGATCGCTTTATGATGCCAAACTAGTCTCATCTCATCATGTTCCTCTTGTACCTTGCGGTGTCGAGGTGATACTAAAGTGTGCAGTGAAATTACTTTCTTGGGTCAACAAATTGATATGTGCTGTTGGAGACCTCAAGATGTGGAGGGACATGACTGCCTACAGTAATTGGCAATTCTCTTGATATCAACCATATCAAGGTATGGAAAGGCACTTGATGATGACAAAGGTGTCAAACAGAAGTGTTCAATTCAGAAGTGTCTCTCAATCAGAATGGGTTCGAAGGAGTAATTAGACTTTCACTATTTTCTTTAACTTCCGTCACTCTATCCAGACAGAAATCTACATAAACGTCCCAAACTCAAGGACGAGACGCCAGTAGTATAGTCCAACTATAACTAGTGTACGTGTTGAACACACTACCTTTCCACCAGCACACAGGAAGTTTAAAAGCAGGCGCTTTTATCCATTCGGTCATGCTGACCTAATTCCGGAAGTGACTTTGGATAATGAAGACAGAAACAGTATGTTGAGCAATTTATTTCCTGACATATTTAGCTGCATCTTTTCATGTGCAATCTGCAGAAGTGACAACATGAATTAAGGCAAAAAGACACATCCTTCAAGCTGAACTAAGCAACACGCATAATATCACGGTAATCTTAAGTTGCCTACCAATGGCAAGTTTAAACTGACTAGCATGTCATCGAGAAAAAGAGTGTTGAGGTACTTTTATATGGATGTAAAGCGTAGACAATGAGCAGACAAGCTGAGAAACATCTGATATTTGTGAAAATGTGGTTTCTGAGGAAAATGCAAATATCATGGACAGCCAGAAAAATCTTTGACCAAGTCCTACAAGAAACAAATGAAAACCATAAACTGATTAGAGAATTGAGACACAGACAGTCACAATATTTTTACACATTATGAGAAGAAATAAATTGGAGAACTTGGTGACAACTGGCAAGATCTAGGGAAAGAGAACAAGGGGAAGGCAGAGAAGTAAATACCTGGATGGCTTGGCCATGTGGCATGGTTGAGACAAGAACACTGATTTGATCCACAGCTCTGGTGATCGTATGAGATGGCGAATTATGACCGCATGGCATGGTTGAGACAAGAAAACTGAGCTGATCCACGACTCTGGGGATCGAGTGAGATGATGAAACATGACCGCACACGCTTACCGGCATGGCACATGATGATGATCATGTCAACCATAGATACATGCATCTTTCCTCTGGCAACATGTGGCTTTTGAGATCACATGTTACAGAAAAGTTCTTAGAATATCGTGAACCAAGAAGAAGAAAAATGCTGAAATTCTAGAAGACATTGAAAATTGAAAAAAAAATGGCCCATAAATAGTATCACGTTTCAGGAATCGAAATACTTTGGCCAAATTAAACATCACAGTGGCTAGGAGAGAACAGGGATGGGAGGCCTGGTTGCTGGTGGGTGGGGTTGACCAGCAAGGAGATGGAGACAGGACATTGCAGACACCTGGGGCATGAGACAGGAGACATGGCCAGAGATGGAGAGGCTTTTCGATGCGCTGTGGTGGTGCTAAAAGAACTACTACATAATGATGATCATGTCAACAAATGACACACTATCTTGGTATGCCTACACAACAACCACAGCCCTCATACTTATAACCTATTCCCTCTAAAATCCATACCAATAAATGATATATATTTTCCTTAGCAACAACACTAACATGAGTGCAGAAAATGGGCAGTAGGCCGTACAGAAGTTGAGATGCAACAACTGATCTAGAGTAACACACATCAAGGTGACATAGTCATCTACACTGATAGGTCAGTGGTGAGAAGCAAGACGTAGTGGTTAGGGTTTCATTGCGAAGGCTAATGGATGATGCTTGAAGAAGGATAGTCTGGCATATGAGACTACGACCTACAGCATGAGAATAGAGGTGGAAACAGTAACAGTGGCATTCTGTTGGTTAGAGGAGACCACTGCAACACCCAGTGCATTCAAGGAGTATGCTAAGAATGGTGGAGAAAAGAGCATTTTGTGTGGAATGGTTATTCTCGCTTCAGAGGTCACAGATTGTGAGAATTGTATGGATCTTTTGCCCTGGCCATGCTGGAGAATGAACAAGCTGATAGGCTGGCAGGTAATGCACCTCTTGGTGGTAAATTACCTATGGATGAGGGAGAGGTGGTCGAGTGCCTGTGGGGACCAGGTGTAGAAGGCTGGCAAAAGACAGAACCAGTATGTGAAAAGAATGATACTGCAGGTGATGGGCAGAGGTTCTGGAAGAATCTCAAAAATGAGGGAAGACAAGGAGAACTTTCAATCAGATAGCGGTGGGAATGATTAGTAGTATGGCTCTTCGCTGGCTGTTGAATGTGGGGATGGAGTGCGTATGACAATGTCCTGAGTGCTGTGATGTCAGTTCTTAGCTCAACTCAACTCAACTCAACACTAACCAACATACCTCTTATCTAAGTTGTATACCCTCTAATATCTATACCAACAAATGACACTATCTTGGTAAGCATATACAGCAACCACAGGACTCGTATCTAAATTTGACTCCCTCTAAAATTAATGTCAACAGATGATGTATAGTATCTTGGTAAGCTACATACTAACTAGACATCCCACATATAAATTTGATTCCTTCTAAAATCTCTTCCATCTCAAATGAATATCGACAAATAACATACCTCATTGGACTTGTCATTAGCATTGACAAACAGAACTTGCCAGTCCGGAGGCAAAGTGCTGCTGTCGACAGCATAGCCGTGGTTCTGCGATGTGATGAATGCCTCGCCACTCACCATGTTCACTACTGGCTGGTTGTGACCTCTGTAAACGCAAAGTCAAGGTTCGCTATTTATTTTTAAGGGTATGTAGTTGGTAGTGTGTTGAAGCACACTTGTTCTTTCAACAAGATGCTGGTTTCATTTGGAGACATCAGGTTCAAATCGTTACGTAGTTTCAATTTAGAGTGGCTAGTTAATTGAATTTTAAGTCAAAGGAAGTTAAACTTAGCACCAAACTTAGAATTTTTAACTCCGATGTTAAAATGTTAAATCAATACTAATATATGGGTCAGAAATATGGAGAAATGAAAGAGTTACTAATAAGCTACAAACATTCACTAATTGCTGTATGTGCAGAATAGTGGGAGTAAAATCTATATCTATAAAACAGAGTGTATGTATGTGGGTGGTTGGATATGTATTGGATGCGTTCGATAACGGTACATCCGAGTGAGATGAAATTTTCTACACGTCTTCCTTTCATTCCTGTGCAATCGACTGTAATAGTTTCTTAGTGTAAAATCGGCTACTTACTTAATAACATTTAATATTTCATTATATAATTTCTATATAGCAAGGGGACTTAGCTCTTAGAAAAGTTATTTCAAGGGGCATAACTTTTAATAATATTTCTATATACTTTATAGTCATATTGTTGGACTTACTTGCACTATTGTTAAACTCTTTGTCTATGGTTATTTACAGGCATATGAGTTATAATAAATAATTTGATTAACAAGCCGTCCGACCCACATACTTTCTACTCGAGATCATGGCACTCTTCAACTACACCTGACCTGGCTTTTCATTCACCAGACCTGGAGTGGAACATTACACGAACTGTTGGGAAACAACTTGGTGGCAGTGACCATCGGCCAGTCTTTCTAACCGTAGAAAATGAGCTTGTAAGTGAAAGCAGCACCCTCTCGAGGTGGAACTACAAGAAAGCAGACTGGGCAATGTACAAGCATCGCACCAGCATACTGGTTAGAAACCTGAACACTGAGAAAGACATAAATAAAGCAGTTGAAGAGTTTGGGAAATGCATACTACAGGCAGCGCGAGAAACAGTACCAAGAGGAGCCCGTAAACAATATAAACCCTACTGGAGTAGTGAACTGGAACAGTTGCATAATGATGTTGAAGTGTGTAGAAAGCAAGCAGAGGCCACACCCAGCCAAGAGCACCACAATAAATTCCAGCATGCAAAAGCCAAATTTCAAAGGGCCAAGCTGCAGGCTAGACGGAAAAGCTGGCAGGAGAAAACGGAGTCTCTGAACTTTGAAAGAGACACAAGGAAATTGTGGAAGCTAATAAAACAGCTTAATGACGAGGGCACAGGGAGAAACTCCAAAATTGCACTACATAAAGATGGAAAAATCTTAACAAGAAAGCAAGCAGCTGACCATTTTGCGGACTCGTTCGCACAAGATAGCAATATCAAAATTAGTCCAGAGAATCAACAAGAGATTCGAGAGAAACGACAACATACAGGACAGAAGGAAATAGTACATGAGGTTCTGGAGGCACCCATCACAATCAGCGAACTGGAGCTAGCCATATCAAAACTGAAAATGAGAAAGTCACCAGGAGCTGATGGTATCTCCAATGAAATGATCAGGAACCTAGGAACAGAGGCCAAAACAAAGCTGTTGCAGATCTTCAATAACAGCTGGACCTTAGGCAGTGTTCCACAAGCCTGGAGAGAAGCAATCATGATACCCCTCCTAAAATCAGGGAAAGATGGTTCCATTGCCTCTAGCTACAGACCAATTAGCCTCACCAGCTGTCTCTGCAAAACACTGGAGCGCATCATCAATCACAGACTGCAGTGGTACATTGAAAGTAAAAACATCCTTGTGCCACAGCAGGCTGGCTTTAGGCAGTGCTACTCTACGGAAGATCAGACAACCTACCTCTCTCAAGAAATTGAGGATGCATTCCAAGAGAAGAAGCTGGTGCTTGCGGCATGGATAGATCTGAAGAAAGCCTTTGACAAAGTCTGGAAAGAAGGTCTGATGAAGAAACTGAGAAACTGCAAAGTCAATGGAAGAATGTACAAATGGGTGAAAGCATACTTGCACAACAGAAGAGCCCGAGTACAGATAGACGGACTCAAGAGCAAGAAAGTACTACTGCGTCACGGTGTCCCCCAGGGCGGAGTCTTGTCCCCCACACTTTTTCTAATCTTCATCAATGATCTTGTTGCTCACCTACCGCATGGAATTAAAGCGGCAATGTACGCCGATGACCTGGTTCTATGGAGCACAAATGAATATGCATCAGTGGCCACCAGATTGCTACAAAGAGCTGTAGATACATTTGCTGCATGGGCAAATAGATGGTGTGTCAGCATAAACACTGACAAGTGCAGCACCACCCTATTTACCCTCTCTCCAAAACAAAAGGCAGGGATCATCCAGATAAATGGAACACCCCTAAGAGAAGATAAAGAACCAACATACCTTGGAGTAACATTTGATGGCAAGCTGACATGGAGAAAGCACATTAACAAAGCAGTAGCAAAAGCCAGAAGGAAAATAGCCATCCTGAGAAAGCTAAGTGGAACCACATGGGGAGCCAGTACGAAAATACTTAGCAAAGTTTACCAACAGAGCATACGACCACACCTGGAATATGGGTCAACTGCGTGGTGTTCAGCATCAAATACCACACTACAAGAGCTGGACAAGGTGCAAAATCAAGCACTTAGAGTCACCACAGGAGGGATGAGATCAACCCCTATAGTGGAAATGGAGAAGATGGGGAGGACACAGGCACTGAGTGAGCGCAGAGATACGAAAACGCTAATACAAGCAGAAAAGTTCCTCAGCTTGCCAGGCCACCCTATGAAGAACAGATTTGAAAACCTAGCTATGGGGCGGTTGAAAAGAAGTAGTTTTATCCACCAGGCCAAACGACTCTGCAGAGAAACCACTGATCTGCCCACAGTTTGTATCCCCCTAACAACTATTCCAGAGCGAACTCCATGGAAAGATGAGCATAGACTATCATTACAAATCCAGACAAAAGTGAGAGGAATATTTGACAAGGAAGAACAGAACAGTGTGCAGCGCAGAACAGCCACTCTCAGCTTCCTTGATGAAGAATACCCACAGGACCTCTGGATCCGAGTCTACACAGATGGGTCAGCACAAAATGCTGTTCGAAATGGAGGAGCGGGAGTGTACATAGAATACCCAAATAATACTAGGGACACAGCCAGAGTACCGACAGGAAAGTACTGCCATAACTATGATGCCGAAATTGAGGCAATCAAGATAGCAACAGAGAAATTACTAAATAACAGCAATGGTACACAACCTGTGGTGCTACTAACAGATGCAAAATCAGTACTCGAGGCGCTCCTCTCTGGGAAATTGCCAGTACTAAGGACACTACTTTCTGAACTTAGCAGTCAGCATAAAGTCACCATACAGTGGATACCATCCCACTGTGGAGTACCCGGAAACGACAGAGCTGATCAATTGGCTAAGGAAGGAGCCAAAGAGGAACAGCCTGATGTGCCCGTTACATACCACCAAAAGAAAAGAATGATCAAATCAGTCAGAAAGCCACCAAAACCTGCTCAAGATGACTACCACATTATGGACAGACCAGAACAAGTCATTATTCTGCGCCTCAGAACAGGACACAATAGATTACGCAACCACATGTATACAAAATTCAAGATTGGTGAAACAGCCATGTGCACATGTGGATTGGCGTCGCAGACAGCAGAGCACATACTCCAAGACTGCCCAAAATATAACATATCTAGGCAAACCTTCTGGCCTAGAGAGACGACGGTGGAAGATAAACTCTATGGACCACTGTGTGAACTGAAAAAAACAGTTCAATTCATGCAAGAGACGACATTGCAGATATAGACATATTTCAAGCGAACGAAAGAAGAAGAAGAATAATAAATAATGATATAATCTTTAAGGCATTTTCAAAGTTTTCATAAAAATAATGCATAATGCATAACATTGTAACTCATCTTTTTATGCTTAAACAAGTTATCTACAGTCATGTAGGTGATTAAAAACAGTTTCCATTAAAAATAATGGATGGTGTGTGGAAGGACATTCTTTTAAGTTACTGTGAGCCAGGAGCTGGGCGAAGCCATGCCAGGTCAGATAGATAGACAGACAGACAGATAGTCGGGAACGGGAGCTTATTTGACTACTTATATGAATTAAATGAGATGCTCCCCACCAGGGACTGGGTGAAGCCGGGCCGGCTCAGACAGACAAATAGACAGACAGATAGATATTTGGGAACGGGAGCTTATATGACTACGTATATGAATTAAATGAGATGCTCCCCACCAGGGACTGGGTGAAGCTGGGCCGGGTCAGACAAGACAGACAGATAGGCCTAGACAGACAGATAGTCGGGAACGGGAGCTTATATGACTACGTATATGAATTAAATGAGATGCTCACCACCAGGGACTGGGTGAAGCCGGGCTGGGTCAGACAGACAGACAGATAGACAGACAGATAGTCGGAAACGGGAGCTTATATGACTACTTATATGAATTAAATGAGATGCTCCCCACCAGGGACTGGGTGAAGCCGGGCCGGGTCAGCCAGACAGACAAACAAGCAGACAGACAGACAGACAGACTGATAGATAGATAGATGCCCTCCAGGGCCTGGGCGAAGCCGGGCCGGGTCTGCTAGTAGATTATATAGAATCACCAATGTGGAGCTCATGGAGAGAACTAAACAAATTTCGGTGAACCAAGAGGTGAGGAAAAGATGATGGCACTGGATAGAACACAGACTGAGAACACCTGGAGGACATGAGGGGGATAGCAAAAGAAAAGATGACTTGGCATGTTTTGGTTGAGGGCCTACGCCCCAATACAGAATTAATGACAGAAAAACTCTTTGGTGGCTTTTTTGGAGGGGGGGGGGGGCGCGGAGCTTGTGTGGGAATGACCAGAGTGCAGCGATGTTGACTTACATTTAGAAACTATCATTGAGATTCTTCTAGAAATGCTGAACACCTGGATGATCTCTCACCTGTTGCCCAGTGGAAGCTTGTAGCTAGATGCTCCGGCCGCAAGAGCTGTCAGTTGGTTTCCCATGCAGATACCGAATAGTGGCTCATTTCTGGTTTGTATCACCTGAGAAAATATATGTTCTAGTTCCATTTTACCCAGTCAACTAGAAGCTTTGGTGGCGTAGTGGTTTGTGCATTTTAGTGGTTAGAACAAGGATAAAGGTTGTTCCGTAACATCATAAAATGAATACATGAAATTATAACATGAGTACATGGAATCATAAAATGGGTACATAGGGAATCATAAAATGAGTACAGAGAATAATAAAATGGAATTAATAAAATGAGTACAAAAACTAATGAGTACAAAAACTAATGAGTACAAAAACTAATGAGTACAAAAACTAATAACCAAACAAGAATGAAAACTTCCCCTCCTTCGTTCCTCTTTTGAGGAGAGTGCGCCACACTAAGTTAAGTACCTCAAAAGTTGGTGTGTCCGTCTCCAGCACGCATTTATGTCAGATTGACTTGCTCTAGACAAATTCCATCCCAGGTAACGGACTCCATCTAACCGTGGGTAGGTTTTCCAAGTTTGCCAGGGAAATGGCCTTATGGTCTACTCTTTGCCATTTCCAATTGCTGTGGGACTGATAATGTGCAAAACTTGCAAATGGGACTCCAGTTTTTAGCTCTTATTTGAGAAGGCTAGGGATCTGATCTCACTACCCAAGACATCAGGGGAAAGCATGATATCATTAGATACTAATGTTTCTTGGACAAATTCCCAGCCTTGTGCTGATCCTGAGACAGGTACCCTAACTTTACAGCCAAATCCCCCCAAAATAATTACACGAGCACAGAGAATCATGAAATATGTGCAGAGAATCATGAAATGTGTGCAGACAATCATGACATGAGTGCAGAGAATCATGACATGAGTGCAGAGAATCATGAAATGTGTACAGAGAATCATGAAATGTGTACAGAGAATCATGAAATGAGTGCAGAGAATCATGACATGTGTGCAGAGAATCATAACATGAGTGCAGAGAATCATAACATGAGTGCAGAGAATCATGCAATGTGTGCAGAGAAGCATGAAATGTGTGCAGAGAAGCATGAAATGAATGCAGAGAAACATGAAATCAGTGCAGACAAATGTGAAATGAGTGCAGAGAAATGTGAACTGAGTGCAGAGAAATATGAACTGAGTGCAGAGAATCATGAAATGAGTAGATAGAATAATGAAATTAGTGCAGATAATCATGAAAGGAGTGCAGAGAATATGAAATAGTGCAGTGAGTAATGAAATGTATGCAGAGAGTAATGAAATGTATGCAGAGAGTAATGAAATGTGTGCAGAAAATTATGAAATAAGTGCAGAGAATAATTAAGTGTATGCAGCATAATGAAATGTGTGCAGAGAATAATGAAATGTGTGCAGAGAATAATGAAATGTGTCTAGAAAATAATGAAATTTTTGCAGAGAATAATAAAATATATGCAGAGAATAATTAAATGAGTGCAGAGAACAATGAAATTAGAACAGCGAATCATGAAATTAGCATAGAGAATCGAATCATGAATACAGAGAATCATAAACTGAGCATAGAATTATAAAACGAGTCAACAAAAAACGTTAAAACTCTCACAATAAGACTTACTTTGCGGAGATTGGCAATTATGTCAGTCGCTAAAGCAGGGTCACCAGGTCCATTCGAGATAAACAATCCATGATAAGGCTCCTCAGAAAAATCATAATCCCATGGTACAACCTTGACCTCTGCCCCTTGCTAGAAGAGTCAAAAGGACACAGCGAAAGTAGGAATGTGTAGTGCAGTAGAAATCATTTACACACTAACTGCCACAGGTATCCACACATCCTGTCCACACAGCAGCAAATGACCACAGGAATCAACACCCTACATTTACTTATAAAAATAAGTACAAATAAGTCATAACTAAGGATAATCATCATCATCAAGTGCTGTGCTGGCTGGTGTAGGCGTTCATGGCTCTCCATAGATCACGGTCTTTGGTTTTCTGGATCAACTCTGCTGCTGATATTCCTCCATGCCACCGTCTCAATCCATCCAGCATCATTTCTCTTGGTCTGCCTCCGCCTCTCTTCCCCTCGATCTTTCCAGTTGTTACGATGTTCTCCAATGCCTCTCTTCTCATCACGTGACCAAAGAAAGATGTTTGTCTCTGTCTTATTGTTGTATATAATGTTCTAGTTTCATTAGCCCGTTTCAGGCAGTCGTCGTTAGTTACTCTGGCAGTCCAAGGAATTCGCAACATTCGTCTCAGGAACCACATCTCTGTTGCTTCTAATTTCTTCTTAATTTGTTCATTTACATTCCAAGATTCACTGCCATACAGCAAAACTGGTTCTACATAGCATTTCAGCACTCTCTTTCTTACATTGCATAAGATACTCTTTATTTTCTGAAATGCGGCTTTTGCCTGCCCTATTCTGCTCCTAATCTCTGTTGTACATCTTCCATCTGATGTTATAAATGCCCCTAGGTAACTAAAATTATCCACTTGATTAAGGATTTTCCCTTCTATTTCTATGTCACATTTTGGTGTCACCGTTTTCTTTGATATTACCATTGTTACTGTTTTCTTGATATTCAAGGAGTCCTTTCCTTGCACTCTCTGTTACTACAACGTCTAATAATTCCTGGCATCTCTTTGATCTCTCTCATTATTACTTCGCTATACAGGGAGAAAAGATCTGGTGACAAGACACACCCTTGTCGTACTCCTAGCTTTATCTGTTCGTAACTACCCTCTTTATTTCCCATTTTAATTGCTGCTACTTGGTTCCAGTAAACATTTTTTATTATTCTTAAATCTTTTCCATCAATGTTGATATCTTCCAACATTTTAATCAGTTCATCATGTTTTACTTTATCAAATGCCTTAGTATAATCTATGAAGCACAAATATATGTCTCTCTGTTTCTCTATTGACCTTTCTATTAGTGTCCGTAATGTATAAATTGCATTGTTTGTGCCCTTTCCTTCCACAAATCCATACTGTTCTTTACTAATTTCCATTTTTATTTTCTTTGTGGTTCTTCTTAAGGGTAATATATTATTCAATTTCTTTAAATACTATTGGAAATGATCTTTTGTATGTTTGAATTTACTATTTTATTAGTTTAAATACACATTTTTATTTATTTATTTCATATTAACATGACAACTGAAAAAAAGGGAACTGAACTATCTGAAATGTAAGTAACAATATAAAATGGTAAATTATATTTTTAAAAATGACAGCACAAATAAAATAGGACAACCCCCGGGAAGGTTAACTCGGTCAACAAATGCCCGCAGAAGTCGGCCTAACGGCGCAAGAACGCAGCTCTGCTGTAAACAGGCACAACGCAGTCACATCCGGAAAAAAAAATCCGGATGATTGCAGAAGAAGAAGAAGAAATAGGACAACGAAGTAAAGAAACAAATCTTTACAGTTACTTACCCTGACAAGATGTCTGATCATGTTTTGCTTGATCCCACAGTCCACTGCCAGGATTTTAATGGGGTTGCCTTTTCCATAGTATCGAATTTCCTGATAGAGAAACAAAGGGTACATCAAAATCTGCAGATCTTGTAAAGTATTATAACAACTAGCATCAATGATATATCTGTGTTTGATAGACATATAATCTTTCTGTTTTATTTCATTTCTTCTTTTTCATCAATATCCTATTAGCCTTTCTGGGTTATAATTAGGGTATATATCATCATCATCATTATGTGCCATGCTGATCAGCATGGGAGGTAATGTTTCGCCATCTCATGCAATCACCAGAGTCGTGGATCAGCTCTGTGTTCTTGTCTTGACCATGGCATGTGGCCAAGCCATCCAGATATATAATTCTCTGCCTTCCCCTTGTTCTTTTCCCCTCAATCTTGCCAGTTGTCACCAAGTTCTCTAGTTTATTTCTTGTCATAACATGCCCAACAATTTTTGACTGTCTACATCTAATCAGTTCTCTAATCAGTTCTCTAATCAGTTCTCTAATCAGTTCTCTAATCAGTTTATGGTTTTTATTTGCTACCTATAGTACTTGCTCATTGGTTTTTCTGCCTGTCCATGGTATTTTTTGCATTTTCCTCAGAAACCACATTTCCACTGCCACTAGATGTTTTTCAGCTTATCTGCACATTGTTCACATTTTTACTATATATATACTAATATCCACTTTCTAATATAATTTTACACACATTGATTTTTCAACGTATATTACATAATTTTATAATGTATAATGAAGTTCTTTCAGTCGTATAGTTGTGAATATATACACTGATTATCATCTTTTATGAAATTAGTATAATTTAAATCTTTGATTAATAGCTTGTAAAGTGCCACATTAAACCTCTCGTAAATGTCCTGTGTATGGATTTCCTCTTCTTCTTCCCTCTTTCAAGGAGAGTGTGTCACACCCAGTCATGCACCTCACAGGTCAGTCTGTCCGACTTCACAAGTATTTGTGTCAGGTTTGTTTCCTCTAGAGATTTTGTTCATGGTATCGGGTTCTATCCACCCATGGGTAGATTTTCTTTCCTACCCATTTTGCCAGGATAGCAGCCTAAAGGCCTACTCTTTGCAATTTTTAATGTGTGCAACTAGCGCATGCGGCCTCCTGTTTTTCACCCTTACCCGAGTGGGCTGTCTGATCGTACAACCCAATCATCTTCTATTTAATGTTATGACTACTGCTGATATTTGAATTTATTGTCCATATTTCACATTCATACAATAGTTAAGTTTTATATAGCACTTTAGCATTGTTTCTCAGTGCATCTAACAGACATTTTTATTGAGTAGTATATTTTCCATCTTGTAAAAATTATCATCATCATCAAGTGTCTTGCACAATCATGCTTCTCCACAAATTGCGATCTCCGATGACATGGATCAATTCGGGTGTTGACTCCTTTCCATGCCATGACACAAGACTGTCAAGAATTTTCTCATGCTGTCTTCCTCTATCTCTCTTTTCACAAATCTTTCCAGTTGTCACAACATGTTCCAATTTTTGTTTTTTCATGTGGCCAAAAATTACGGCAACCTCTTTCTGATTTGTGCTAAGTTGTCTTTGCGACTTATCCTTCCTCAAAATGTCCAGACTGCTAATTTTGGCTGTGCAATGAATTTTCTCCTATAATACCACAAAAGATATATTAGAGTTTACACAGAAGATAAACTTACATTTGAGGAGACTTCTTGGATAAGGTTTCTCAGATTTGGATCTTGGAAATCGATTGGAGAATCATCAAACTCAATTTTCCCAAGCATGTTGCCTTCATCTCGGACAATTTTTGTGATCATTCTGGTGTCAATACCATACAGGGCTGGAACCCCATCCTCCTGCAACCACTGTGACAGGGTTTTCACAGAGTTCCAATGGCTTGGCTTGTGACAATAATCCTGAACTAACAATCCAGATACCTACATGGAACAAAAACATGAAAGATAGAGTCTGTAAATATGTTTTATTTACAAGGGCGAGTCAATAAGTAAGTCACACAGTTCTGTAGGATGGCAGTTAAATGTAGTTGGTGGTTTCTACTGGTGTCATTAGGTGACAGCAACATAGAACTTTATATTCCCGTTTGTTAGGTGGCACTAGGTGTTTCATGTGCACGCGCAGCGCATAAACAAAATGGCGACTGTACTTACGGAGTGTACAACCAAAGAGCAACGTGCTGTTGTGCATTTTTTGTGGGCAAAAGGACTGCCTGCAAAGTACATTCATAAGGAAATGCTTCCTGTTTATGCTGACAAATGTTTGTCCCATTAAGCCTGCATAGCTGGGTAGAAAAATTTTCTCAAGGACGCTCTAAAATTGTTGATGAAATCTGATCTGGTCGTCCTGTTGAGATTACAACAGAAGCATCCGTGCAGCGGGTGAAGGAGATGATTAGAGGTGACAGGCGAGTAATGATAGACTCTGTAGCATCTGCAATAGGGTGCTCACATGGTTTAGCATACAGCATAATGCATGATCGATTGAAATTTAAGAAAGTGTGCTCAAGGTGGGTACCCAGACAATTGAAGGAGGAACACAAAATGAACTGATTTGGCCTGTCCTTGCATCATCTCTGTTGATACGAAGATGAAGGAGAAGACATGCTGAACAGGATTATTACTGGAGATGAATCATGTGTGCATCACTACCAACCCAAATCAAAAATAGAGGAACAATGTATGTATAAAAATAAACTGGTTTCCATCCATCCATCATGTGCCATGCCGGTAAGCGTGGGCGATCATGTTCTGCCATCTCACTCGATCAACAGAGTCGTGGATCAGTTCCGTGTTTCTGTCTCGACCATGCCACAAGGCCAAGCCATCCAGATACTTGTTTCTAGGTCTTCCCCCTGGTCTGTTCCCCTCGATCTTACCAGTTGTCACCAAGTTCTCCAAATCATTTCTTCTCATAACATGCCAAAAAAATTGTGACTGTCTACGTCTAATGTCTCTGATCAGTTTACGATCTTCATTTGTTTCTTGAAGGACTTGTTCATTGGTCTTTCTGGCTGTCCATGGTATTCTTTGCATTTTCCTCAGAAACCACATTTCTACAGCCATCAGATGTTTTTCAGCCTGGCTGCTCATTGTCCAAGCTTCACATCCATATAAAAGTACAGGTTCTATGTAGCATCTCAACACTCTTTTTCTCGTTTCAATTGACATCTTTTTATTGGTCAGTATGTTTTTCATCTTGCTAAAGGCTACTTTTGCCATGGCGATTCTTGTTCTAATCTCTTCAAGGCATCTCCCATCAGATGTTATTACTGTTCCGAGGTAATTGTACCTATTCACTTGTTGAAGAATATTCCCATTTACTTGTATATTACACTGTGGTATTTCGTTCTTCTTAGTGACGACCATAATCTGTGTCTTTTTACAATTTAATTCTAACCCTTGTTGTTCACTGTGTGTAACAACCGCATCTACTAAACTGGTTTCAGGTTATCATATTTAGTTATTTTTCTACAGCCATTTGTGACTTACTCATTGACTTCCCCTCGTATTTCTATACATAGATTTGCCTAGGCTAGACCTAAGCTTATAAACATGCTTTATTTATGTCTATACATAAATTCTCTTAGGCCATAATCTAAATAATAATTTAAGTTAAAAGCTATGAGCTTGTAAATATGCCATATTTATTTCTATACACAGACTTTTAAGCTAGAAGCTAAAGGCTTTTAAATGTGCCCTATTTATTTCTTAGATTCTTCAACGCTAGAAGACACGGGCTTGTAAATAAAATTGAAATCTATGTGATTCGATATAAGGAGAGTGACAGTAATAAGTACGTGGAATTATAAAATGAGTACAAAAGAATAAAACAATGAGTATCATAAAATAGAAATCATAAAATGAGTACCAAAAAATAGTAAAATTACGCTGATATTGTCACTAGCACGGTTGGACATAGATTTTTTGCATGCGTTTGTTCGGTAATGAGGGAAAAACTGGCCATCTATTACTCTGTGCACTCAGGCCTACAAGATGTGATGGCCCTGACATTTCACAGACTCGTCACAGGTTCCTGCTTCAAGACTTTTGTTTTAACAATAAGAGATTGGATGGTGGGAAAATGAAAGTAAATCTTGAGAACTAAAACAATATTCCATGTCCCTGTACAGGGCATCACAATAAACCCCAGCCCTTATTGACTGTTGGTGATTTACTAGGCGGTCTTATATTCAGTAGTTTGCCATTGCTTTCTGAATGAGTGCTTGCTGAACGAGAACTCAACGTTTAAGTCGAACAGACCGGTGTGTGAAAGGAACCCAATATGCCATCTGGCAGCAGAGAAATTTTAACATCAGAAGAAAAATCCATGGACTGGTAGCAGAGACATGTTAACTACAGAATAAAAATCCATAGACTGGTAGCAGAGACATGTTAACTACAGAATAAAAATCCATAGACTGGTAGCAGAGAAATGTTAACTACAGAATAAAAATCATTAGACTGGTAGCAGAGACATGTTAACTACAGAATAAAAATCCATAGACTGGCAGCAGAGAAATGTTAACTACAGAATAAAAATCCATAGACTGGTAGCAGAGAAATGTTAACTACAGAATAAAAATCCATAGACTGGTAGCAGAGACATGTTAACTACAGAAGAAAAATCCATAGACTGGTAGCAGAGACATGTTAACTACAGAATAAAAATCCATAGACTGGTAGCAGAGAAATGTTAACTACAGAATAAAAATCCATAGACTGGTAGCAGAGAAATGTTAACTACAGAATAAAAATCCATAGACTGGTAGCAGAGACATGTTAACTACAGAAGAAAAATCCATAGACTGGTAGCAGAGACATGTTAACTACAGAATAAAAATCCATAGACTGGTAGCAGAGAAATGTTAACTACAGAATAAAAATCCATAGACTGGTAGCAGAGAAATGTTAACTACAGAATAAAAATCCATAGACTGGTAGCAGAGACATGTTAACTACAGAAGAAAAATCCATAGACTGGTAGCAGAGACATGTTAACTACAGAATAAAAATCCATAGACTGGTAGCAGAGAAATGTTAACTACAGAATAAAAATCCATAGACTGGTAGCAGAGAAATGTTAACTACAGAATAAAAATCCATAGACTGGTAGCAGAGACATGTTAACTACAGAAGAAAAATCCATAGACTGGTAGCAGAGAAATGTTAACTACAGAATAAAAATCATTAGACTGGTAGCAGAGACATGTTAACTACAGAATAAAAATCCATAGACTGGTAGCAGAGACATGTTAACTACAGAATAAAAATCCATAGACTGGTAGCAGAGACATGTTAACTACAGAATAAAAATCCATAGACAGAGATTGGAATTAAATCAAACCCAGTGAGTGGATTTCTCTGATGGCAAGGAAACTGGTAATAAGGAAAGCTAATCCACGTGCAAATATCAGTCCAGCACTAGAAGTAGTAGCATGTTTATAGACTACACTTGAGTTAAAAGTGAGCAAATGAAAACAAAAATAAACAAATATAAATAAAACCCAGCTGAACAAGATATTGCAAGTTACTGATAGCAAGTGTTGCAGTCCCATATCCCAGTGATCATAAAGATATGATAAAAATGTGAACAATGCATTTGTATCAACAGTCAAGCAACAACTGAAAATCATCTAAGTTTCTAAATCTACTGAGCTTAAGAAAAGGAAGACACAATAAGCTGAACCAGCTTAAATTTGGGTATCTTGTGCCAGGTAAGAAAACAACCTTCATTTCAAAACTTCTAATTAGCCTCGTTACAGATATATTTTTACTTTTTTCTAAACGTGCTATTTTATTTCGTGCATCCAGAAAATATGATTTCCTAAATTGTACCTGAATTTTTTCAGACTCCACATGTTTAAGTAACCCAAATTCATCTTTCTCCTTGGTGCAGGCTACCCCATAATTCCCAATGATTGGATAGGTCAAGGCTAAAATTTGACCTCTGTAGCTTGGATCTGTCAGTGCTTCTGGATAACTGAAATTGAAAATACAAAATCTATCGTAATTTTCATTAGAGGAAATGACCGGCTGGCCACCTATTCCTCCGTGCAACTAGGCCTACAAAATGTGAAGGCCCTATCACATCACAGGCTCATAGGAGGAAAGTGCTTCAGGACTTAAGTATAATTTAGCTGCAAGCAGTAAATTTGAGAAATGATGAAAACACAAAGAAATAAGCATGGGGTTCATGGCCATGAATTGGTTCATATATTTTTCAACTGCCAAGACAGCCAGTGTGATTATAATCACATCTGCTAAACATGATGGTTGCCTCATTGCAGGTGGTAGCAACATAGCTAGAGCTTTTGCTTGCGACTGAGTTGTCGTACAGAGTGTTTGAAATGGATAAACACAGAATAAGTCATTGGTCTGGGCCCCAAATGTGGAACAAACATCAGAGGCTGCTAACAATGTTGAACTAAGGCACCTACAGTTGTGCTAAATGGATTTAAAGTCCATAGAATCAACTTCATTGCACCTGGGTTCATCCCATATGGCTCGGTCCCTTTCCACAGAGTGGAGTGTCAAGAGTGCCACACAGATTAAGAACTCCAGACCTCTAACAATGACTTCCAGCGGTCTCCCCAAAATTGCATATGTGAACCAAATGATGAATAACCTACGACCTTCAAAGCATGAAGCATGTAGCTTGACCATTTCACCACTTAATTACGTCACATGGAACTAAGATAACAAACAATGTAGCTAGGCAGATCAACAAAACAGAAACAAGGAATTGTTAACCCTTTTACCCCGGCCGGGCCGAATTCTCAGCCTTGAGTTCGCCACAAAGCACTATTCAGAAACCCGGCCGGGCCGATCATCGGCCCTGTTTGTAAGAACTGCTTTGATTGGCTTGCTTTTAATAGTAGAGGCCAATCAAATGCTGCCTTGTAACCGTCAGCCATTTTACTTTGCAAAATGGCAGCTTACAGCACGCGTTTCTAGCAAAGGGATTTAAATTTGTGAGTTTTAACACAGATACCCAGTTTTTCGTGGATTTGTGATTTCTAAAATGGCCAGTTTTGAACCTGAAGAAGTGCTAGCTTTGTCGAGCTAGCGATTTTGACAGTTCAGGACTGTCAAATAATGATTCTAGTGATACGGAAAGTGCCGATGAGGATTCAGACCTCGTGTTCCCGTGGCTTAGGTGTATTGGGACTAAAGATCGTGTTGATCGATATCGATTCATGGAGATGTCCGGACCACCTATTTGGACTACCTATATGCCCCACCTATTATGTATTTGGAGTTGTTTCTCACACTCAATCTTATTAAATTGTTTATGAAAGAAACAAACAGATATGCCAGGCAGTTTCTAGATAGTGGAGTCCTCAATATTAGAAGGTCTGTGGCTTCCAGTTGGGTTGAGGTTACTATGAATGAAAAAGGGCTTTCATAGCTATAATTCTCAACATGGATTTGGTTCAATGTGCAAAAAATGTCAAAAGGGACTTCATGGTTGTTGCTTTTCTAAACATAAGTGTTCAAAATTATTCTAAAGTGGTGTAAGAATTCAGTGAGGAACTATTAGGTGAGTACCATTTTTTTAAAATGTATTTTATTACAAAATATTATGATGTTACTAAATATTTTATTTTTCACAAAATGCAAATGAGGTCACCAAATTTGCATACAATTGAACAAAATAACTTCATTTATACACAGAAATAAACTTTAGTTTATCCTCTATGTATACTTGTATATACATATATAGGGTTCTAATATATTTTTTTTTAAATTTATAAAATTGTCACTTCAGTCATTTCTGTACTCCAAAAAAATGGCTCCGTCTTCTTCAGAGGGAAACCTAAATTTGGCCTAATGTTGTTCCATCCTAAAAGGGTTAAAAATGTCAGCACGTCTTTATCAACACAAAACAGACATGGAACAAAAAAGCACGAAGACACCAAATAAAGAATATGTAATTACTCCTATTTCTTAAGCGTAATGATACAATGATTATTTTTTTTATTATCACGATTCACGTCTTTTGCCTTTCATCTCCCAGAAGAGCATATGCCTTCAACTAGCTCATGCCTAGCCCTTTTTAGACTTTTTTTTGATTTTTCAGCTAAAGTTGTATACAGGTTGAGGTATGCCTTCAACTAGCTCATGCCTAGCCCTTTTTAGACTTTTTTGGATTTTTCAGCTAAAGTTGTATACAGGTTGAGGTATGCCTTCAACTAGCTCATGCCTAGCCCTTTTTAGACTTTTTTGGATTTTTCAGCTAAAGTTGTATACAGGTTGAGGTATGCCTTCAACTAGCTCATGCCTAGCCCTTTTTAGACTTTTTTGGATTTTTCAGCTAAAGTTGTATACAGGTTGAGGTATGCCTTCAACTAGCTCATGCCTAGCCCTTTTTAGACTTTTTTGGATTTTTCAGCTAAAGTTGTATACAGGTTGAGGTATGCCTTCAACTAGCTCATGCCTAGCCCTTTTTAGACTTTTTTGGATTTTTCAGCTAAAGTTGTATACAGGTTGAGGTATGCCTTCAACTAGCTCATGCCTAGCCCTTTTTAGACTTTTTTGGATTTTTCAGCTAAAGTTGTATACAGGTTGAGGTATGCCTTCAACTAGCTCATGCCTAGCCCTTTTTAGACTTTTTTGGATTTTTCAGCTAAAGTTGTATACAGGTTGAGGTATGCCTTCAACTAGCTCATGCCTAGCCCTTTTTAGACTTTTTTGGATTTTCCAGCTAAAGTTGTATACAGGTTGAGGTATGCCTTCAACTAGCTCATGCCTAGCCCTTTTTAGACTTTTTTGGATTTTTCAGCTAAAGTTGTATACAGGTTGAGGTATGCCTTCAACTAGCTCATGCCTAGCCCTTTTTAGACTTTTTTGGATTTTTCAGCTAAAGTTGTATACAGGTTGAGGTATGCCTTCAACTAGCTCATGCCTAGCCCTTTTTAGACTTTTTTGGATTTTTCAGCTAAAGTTGTATACAGGTTGAGGTATGCCTTCAACTAGCTCATGCCTAGCCCTTTTTAGACTTTTTTGGATTTTTCAGCTAAAGTTGTATACAGGTTGAGGTATGCCTTCAACTAGCTCATGCCTAGCCCTTTTTAGACTTTTTTGGATTTTTCAGCTAAAGTTGTATACAGGTTGAGGTATGCCTTCAACTAGCTCATGCCTAGCACTTTTTAGATTTTTTTGGATTTTTCAGCTAAAGTTGTATACAGGTTGAGGTATCCAATTTCATGCCAACCCAACTTAGTCACCTTATACAGCTTATATTTTTAATGAATGTGCAGTGTTTGAAAATATTGCAGGTCCAAGTTTTGTATTTACCTATTATGTTGCATGAACTTTACAGAGGGTGAATAAAAAACTTGGACTGGCAATATTTTCAAACACTGCAGTCATTAAAAATATACCCTATACAATCTGCATGGTAGGTTACAGTGTTACTATTCTTTGCTTCTCTTAGATTGATTGATTGATTGATTGATTGATTTAGGAACCGACATCACAGCATTCGGGGTATTCCCATAAGCGCTCCGTCCCCATCCTCAGAAGCCAGCGAAGAGTTCCAATCCCAATAGTACCAGTAGCAATCTGATTATATGTGTGTCTCGCCTTTCCTCTAAGCGTCGAGCATCGGCCAGATCCCCTCGTCACTCCTCGCTGTCTCATTCTTGCCAGACCATGGTGATCCATTTACTCCTACGAGGTGTACACGTGCTCCCACAAGGCCGCATCCACGTCTGCCTTGTCATGCATCAATACTCCACCAAGTTTTGCAGAGCCAGCCAATCTGTCCGCCTGTTCATTCCCCAGCACACCAGCATGCCCCGGAGAAAAGATCCAGACGATGCTTGCCACCCGTGACTTCCAAAGCGAAGCAAGCCACTCTGCACGAAGCTTGCCTGTCCTCACCCTACTCAGCATGCTTTCTGAGTCAGTTACAATCACGATGTGTGTGTGTATCGTATTCTCCATCAAACGGAAAACTGCACTGACTGCCTCCACCTCCATTCTTAAGTTAGATGTTGTGGTATCATATGCCAGGCTCTCCTGCACCAAACATCGACCATTAGCCTTTGCCAAGAACCCCCAGGCACTTCTACTACCTCTCAACACCGAACCATCTGTGTAGGTAACCACATCACCCGGGCGAGCATTATCCTAAATTAGTTGCTGGATTTCCACTTCCGTGGCCCCTGCTGGCCACTCCCTGCTCAATGTGATTACAACTCTGCACAAGTCTAACTGCTCCGCTGGCAATCTGACCCACTCCTCTCCTCGCCTAATGTTCTCCAAGATGCACACCTGTCTGATCATATCCTCCGCCTGAACCATCCATGATTTCCCTCTTATCAGTCACTGGGTCCTTAACTGTGTCCAGCGCCTCATGCAACGGGTGATCTGTGTCAGCAGCTACTCTGAGGTATGCCTTCGCCTGCATCACCTTGAGCCTACCAGCAACAGTCGGCAAGCGAAGGATGTACTGCATACACACCACTGGGGTGTCTCTGGTGCATCCCAGAATGACCCGCATTGCCTCGTTCTGTATGTGCTCCAATCTCACCAGCTGACTATTTGAGACAGTGAGCAGTCCTAGTCCATAATCAATCACTGAGAGGATCAAGTGCTGGTATAGTCTGAAAAGCATTCCCTGCTCTATGTCCATTGCAGCCATAGTTTTAAGTGCGTTGAGTCCCTTTTGAGATCTTGTCACAACCGTCTCCACATGATTCCTGAAGGACAGACTCCTGTCAATTGTGATTCCCAGATACTTCAGTTTGTTCTCTTTGTTGACGTTTCCACCATCTATCGTGAGGCTTGGAACATCAGTTCTCACAATCCTGTTGTCCAGAGAGCACCACAAAACAGCTGCCTTTTTCATTCCCAACCCATTTCAGTGCACCAGTCAATCACTTTGTCTACTGTTGCCTGTAGCTCCTGGGCTGTTTGCTCCCTATCTCTCCCCTGCCTATATGCAAGAATATCATCTGCAAATGTTAGTATCCTTCCAACCCCTGGTGCTTCTAGGTTTGCAATTTTGCTCATATACACGTTAAAGAGCACCGGTGAGATTGCTGACCCCTGTGGCACTCCCGGGGTTAAAATATGTGGCTCTGAGGCCCATGCACCCAGACGGAGAGTAATCCGACGAGAATGCAGGACGGCCGCTATCCAGTTCACCAACCAGGGATTGACCCCTTTCTCCATCAGTGTGGTCATTAAAATATCATATCGAACTCTATTGTACACACCCTCGAGATCAAGCACGGCCGCCATTGTTTCCTGTCTACTCTGGAACCCCTCATAAACGTCAAAGGCAAAAGTGGCTGCATTTGACCAGGTATCTTTTCCTGGCCTGTAGCTCACCAGGCCTCTTCGAAGAAGCTTCCCCCTTTCCAAAAACTCTTGCAGGTTGACAGCGACTATCTTCTCTAAAACCTTCCCAAATGTATTTTGAAGAGTGATGATCCTAAAGCCGCTAAGCTTTGAATGATTCTTGAATGGTTTTGGGAGAGGGATGAGATAGCTGTGCACCCAATCCTGTGGTACTGATGCTGTCCTAATGCTCTGGTTAAAGCAGTCAGTCATCTCCTTCAGGTCTGCTTCGCTCAAACCCTTCATGTGGTCATATCTGACCCCATCGGGCCCTGGTGCCGTGTCTTTTGCCTTTTTCAAAATATGTTTAACATCTTCAACCCGTATGATGTCTTCATAAGGCATATTCTTTATGGTGCCAGATAACTCCTCTCTAACTGCATCCCTGGTGTCCACATCATCATGATTGGTCTGCTCTAAAAATCTCTGGAGAAACGCCTCCTCTTTCTCTTTGTCTGTTGTTACGCGCACACCATCATCTTCATAAATTGTTCCCACTGTCATAGGCCGATCTTTTCTTTGTATTTGTCTGTGCAGTTTCCAGAATTTACGCAGTGTTTTATCACCTCCAATCTCATTCATGAAACATTCCCATTTTGCCTTTTTGGCTCTGCAGCACAGCGCTTGAAAACCTCCACCTTGTCTTTCTCGACATCTTCCGCCGTGTCCACTTCCTCTCGTGAGCTTCTGGGTGTCTGTCGCACTTTCCTTAGCTGCTTCACTGCAGCTCTCTTTGCTTTCCAAGCCTGGTCTACTTCTGGGGTCCACCAAGGGGGCTGCAAAAAAGGAGTTTTAACAGCCCTGTTGCATGCCCCCTGTCTGAGGCGTCCAAGAAGGCTGTCGGTCCACTCATACCGGAAGGTCTTGCGCGCTCTCCCAACCTTAACTTTATGGCATGTGATGGGAGTGATCCCATGGTCATTCAAAACAGGCGGTCATCTCTGACTCTCAGGACTGATGACTGGGAGACAAGTGCCAAGTCAATAGCTGTGTCCGCATCGCCAGGCCTCATTGCCATTCTAGTCGGCCTACCATCATTTATGCAGACCACATCGGAGTCCACCATGGCATCCGCAAGGGCAATTCCCTGTCGGTTTTCTCCACTGTTGTCCCAATCTCTGTTCCTTGCATTTAAGTCTCCACATATGAGTAGCCTATCACCTGGTAATTCCTCCAATTCCTTAAGCCAGTCCCAGTGTTCCTTTCTGACAAAACAGTCCACTGTAGCATATACATATATGATGTTCCAACTTAAGCCCCCAATCTCCGTATGTATACCATGGACCTCTCTTGCACTGTGATTCCACTGGCTCAAGTAACATACCACATGCTTCACTCCTTCCTTCACCAGCAGACCTTGCCCATGTCTCATCTGCCCAGTAGAGTTTATATAACTGGCGTACCCAGGGCAATGGTATCTGTTTGTATTTAGCTCCTGGAGCATGAGGACATCAAAATCATATAATAGCTTCTCCAATACAGGACCTCTCTGCCTGGCACTACGACAGTTCCAATATCCCACTCTTACATGGTTGAGACCTCGTCTCTCCACTTTTTGTCTTGTTCTCCTGGCACCTCCCCTCCTATTTCTATGCCTTCTTCTCACACCATTTCCTCGTCTTCTCCTCCTCACTCTCTTCGCTAGCCCCTGAAGGATGTGTCAAGCGCAGAGCACGTGCTCCGTAGCTCTGGCAATGATTCCATATACACAAAGTTTGGATATTGCAGGAAATGAGCGGTCACCCTAGTAGAGCCTGCCTGCTAGGGAAGGGGCAGGGGATGTCCCTCATGAGTCCATACGCCTGGCGCCGCCCCGCCTGCATACCAGACGTTCCATGTTCACGACCCACTCACCCGTGGCCATTCAGTCCTTGGCACGTCAGTCCACCTTAAACTTGGGGGTTTATAATCAGAGTTTTCCATCTCCTAGATTGGCTGCTGTAATAGCTAATGGGCCCAATCTACCCGAGGGCAAGAGGTCCCAGCACCTCATTTATGGCGAGCACAGTAGATACATGTGTACGGGAAACAAGACCAATGCCCTACACTCTCCATCACATAGATTGTTTGCACATTGACAAATGTTACTTCGGGTTGGGGGAGGGGTGAGGGGGTGAAGACATGTACCCTTTGTTTACACATTGATCATTGTTACATAATAGATCATATATGCTTCTTTTAGAGAAGACGTTTTCTCAATGCATGGCCTATCCAGCACCTTTTCTTCATTTTAAAGAAGGATTATACAGCCATGACAGCTTGCACAGATTAAAGAACTTAGACCTACAACTGAGCAGATTATAGTGATACGAAGGTTACTGAAAGTTCACAGTTCAAATATCACATATTGCTGTTAAACAGGTCATAGTTCTGTGCAGGGGTATAACTTACATGATGCCTGTCAGCATGGCGTCTGGAAACTTTGACCTGCCACATGAAAATTCATGGTTTTCTTAGTCCATATTTTAAAAACAAAAAATGCTGCTCATGAGAAAATGGGGCTGGCCCATGAGAAAATGGTGTGGCTCCTAAAATTATTTTTAGTTTTGTCTACCTCTGGTTCTCAGTAACAAAATTAGAATTTAAATATTTCTGTTTCTGTTGCATCATCAATTATCCCAGATTTGGAAAAGCACATCTAGTTGAATATTCTTACCACATCAGTTCTTTCTTCCCCACCATAATACAGATAACAAGAGATACCATAGTTTGGTGAAAGAGTCAGTGTTACTTCTCTTTGCTTCTCTTAGAGAAGACCCATGGAGATTACCTTTATGTCATTCACTTTCCATTCTTCAAAATAAAGAGAGCTTTCATTTAAAATGTTGCATGTCCTTGGGTCCTTGGCAGGATGTTGTGATCAATCCTAACCCCAGGTTGATTTTCTAGGCAAGTTTACGTTTAGTAGTTTGCCATTGTTTCCTGAACAAGAAGTCAATTTTGAAGTCCAAATGATTGGTGTAGGGGTTGAACCCTCTACCCCACCATGACATGAAACTGGAAGTTTAAGATGGACTTTGATCAGTTGAAATTAAATAATACACCGACTTTAATTGGCTGAAATTTGTGAGCTTTGATTGGTGAAATAAGCAAGATGACCTTTTATTGGCTGAAATAAGCAAGGTGGGCTTTGATTGGCTGAAATAAACTAAGGTGGTCTTTGATTGGCTGAAATTAATAATAACAGAAATATAATGTAAATTTGCAGTAAACGTACCCAACAAGTCCTGTGTTGAAAACAATCTCACCAGCAGACGACACGGGTGTGCCAAATGATACTCCTGTCATGCGCTTTCCATTCTTCAAAATAAGGTGAGCTTTGATTGGCTGAAATACAATAATACACAAAGGTTGATAGAAATCAGCAAGGTGAACTTTGATTGGCTAATATTAACTAAGGAGGGCTTATATTGGCTGAACTTGCTCAATAAACTAAAGACAGGAGAATCTGGTGAATGTAACAGTGGGATTGGTAAAAGGAGCTACATCACAGTTTAGTGAGGAAGAGATTAGTCATGGAACAGAAGACTTACAAATATCTGTGAATAAATTCATACACAGCTTTAATGAGAGTAAAAGACACACACCACAGGAGAGTGGCAGAATATAAACATAAGAAGAATGGCAGAATATAAACATAAGGAGAGTGGCAGAATATAAACATAGGAGAGTGGGAGAATACAAACATAAGGAGAGTGGCAGAATATAAACATAAGGAGAGTGGCAGAATATAAACATAAGGAGAGTGGCAGAATATAAACATAAGGAGAGTGGCAGAATACTAACACAAGGATAACACAAAACAAACAACAACGGGAGTAGCAAACAAATATAAAAACAGACAAACAACAAGAACAGGAGCAGAAAACAAATGAGAGTGGCATAAAAAGCAAACAACAAGACAAACAGTACAAAACACACAACAAGACAAAAATTACAAACAAACAAAACAAAGTCTGCCAACTAACCCAATCATAGATGCTAATATCATACCTTTTTTGAATCAGACGTGGCTGACCGCTGGGACACATACTCGTATCTATTGCTGTGCCTGACCAAAACTGACCCTACAGTCCTGACATTTTGTTTGGAGGACACATTTAATAAGCGTAAGATTGTCATTGTGACTGTTTCATGCACCAGAGAAGAAAGCAAAAGCTACCTGAAATAAGATTGTAAAGTGTTAGATAATTTTCTTGTCAGACAAAATATAACATCTAATAACTGATTATAATATAACAACTGATAATTTATGATAGTATAACAATTGACAACTGATTATCGTTGGGGTTAATCAATGGAGGTCTGGTTCTTTTGCTGCGTTATTGAAAGCTAGTTATAATCATCAGATTATCCTCACTGCACATCAAAGCATTCAGTCTATAACTGCTCAGATCTCATCCTCACTATCTCAGCAGATGACACCAATTCTTTGTTGATTGATTATTGTTCTTCAGCTTCCTACATGGCGTTCTTGTCTGGCTTCACCACTTTTGACTTCCTGTTCTTGCAGTTTGGTTAAGGTTGCAGATTCAGTCATCTCCTGATTCTATGGCAGCATTCGCTATATCAGGCCAGTCCAATGCTCGTCTGTTTTCCACAACAGCTGGCTCCCAAGCCTTTTATCAACTTGCCCATTTCCTCTCACACCCGCATGTCCTGGCACATAAACAAACCAGATTTGTATCAGACTTGACCTCCTTAGAGACTCCACCCACAGCCTTCAAGCCCCGTCCATCTCGATATTCCCGGGGCACATCCACCGAGTCGATGAGAAAACATGCCTTGGTGAACGTCTGTGTCTCCAGCCAAGATGTTGCTTTAGTTACTGCCATGACCTTCATGGTCAGGATACTGTATTGCTACAGTAATCAACAACTGTACAACAACTTTACATTGTAAAATTGACAAACTGCTGTAAAATTATAATTATCAAAGTGGAGCTCATGAAAAGCCACGCTCTACCTTCGTTTCTCAAAAATATCCTGATCACTCCTTCTTCTTCTTGTTTTGCCCTTTATCTCTCATTGGAGGGATAGAGGCCCTCAATCAACTCACTCCAAGCTCCCTATCTTTAGCTACCCATGTCCTCCTATATTGTACATTTCTGTTTCTACTTCTCTTCTCCTTGAGTTTTTAGGTCTTCCTCTATTTCTGTTGGCCTATGGGCTTTTCTAGTTATACCATTCTCAGGTTTTCTAAATGCGTGTTTTATCTAGTGCCTTTTCTTTGTCTTAAAGAAAGATTATACAGCCATGACAGCTTGCACAGATTAAAGAACTTAGACCTACAACTGGTCAGATTATAGTGATATGAAGGTTACTGAAAGTTCACAGTTCAAATATCACATACTGCGGTTAAACATGTCACAGTTCTCTGAATGGTATCAATTACTTGATGTCCAGTATAAAGGCGTCTGGAAACTTTGACCTGCCACATGAAAATTCATGGTTTTCTTAGCCCATAATTGTCAAACAAAAATAGGGCTGGCTCTTTAAATTATTTTTAGTTTTGTCTACCCCTGGTTCTTTGTAACAGAATTAAAACTTAAATGTTTCTGTAGCATATCAATTATCCCAGATTTGGAAAAGCACATTTAATTGAATATTCTTACATCAGCTTTTTCTTCTCCGCCATAATACTGATAACAAGAGGTACCATAGTTTGGTGAAAGAAACAAGTGAACAGGATATATCATAAATATACCATGAAAGACACATGTTAAAAAACCCCCATATCAGCTATTTTTAGACCAAAGTGCAGGTGGATGATGACAAGACAGCAGCAAACTGAACATGTGAGATGTAACAGCTAGGGGAGATAACACTGAATGATGTGATGCACCACATGATGGACAGGAAGCACCAGGCTTGAAAAGAATTGTGGACATTTTTGTTCAGTGCCTTAAAAATAACCAGAAACATATCTGTTAACTTAACTGGCCAGAAAGACAAATTTCAGATTTTGGTAAAAATTGCACATACTTTGCTGAATATTGCAATCACATTAAACACTATGTGATTTATTAGATAATTTACGTTCAGTAGTTTGCCACTGATTTCTGATTCGGAAGTTACCATTTAAGTCCAGCTGACTGACATAAGGGACGATCCCACTACACCACCACCAGAAGTAACTTTCTAACTGTTAAACCTCTCAGCCTTACTGACTTCCATTTAAGACACAGAAGCAAATGTTAGTGCTAGGAGTAGAATTCCTGATCTATCCAGTAAATCAATGGAGAACTGTCAGAGACACCATAAAATGAAGGTTCCAAATGTTGTTGTTATGTAGCTGGGGGGCGCAGAGTTGGGGTGAGCACCCAAACCTTGCAAAATACCCCATGGCTCGTGCATTCATCACCTCTACAGCAAAAGTCCAACTCCTGGCCTTCACGTGGTGGACCTGTTTTAACTAGCAGGAGAAGGGGCAGCGGCAAGTCTCTGGCACCATAAAAGTAACCAGAACGCTCCAGATGTGTATGCACATACATGCATGTGCAGACACATGTGTGCGTACCTACACATCTAAACTCAAGTAAGGCCAGCCTGCTCTAGTCAATAAAAGGCGCTGAAGATGGAGGCAACCAGACAGGAGGTGCACCATAGAAATCAGGATGTCACACAATTACGCAAAGAGATATGTCAATTACTGCAAAACGTTATGGTCCTCATGCCTCAAAAGAGTCCAATCAAAGCGACTGGATGTCCTTCTCAGATGTCTTGTGGAGCCAGGGGACCCGAGAATAGAGCATCTGCCCATTCCAAACAAAGACTGAAAATAGCGCACTAGAATGTGGAGGGAGTCAGCAAAAACAAAATAGAGCTAGATAACATCTTGGGCCAAGAAAAAGTAAGTGTATGTTGCTTGCAAGAAACTCACCTCAATGAAAATATAGCCTTCAAAATCAGAGGCTACCAGTGTTACCGAGCTGACCAAAAGGACAGGCCAAAAGGTGGGATACTGACCCTTGTAAGAATTAACATCACTGCTTCCGAAATTGAAGTTTACATGAAAGGGACGAAGTATCTGACACACAAAATTAAAACAAGACAATACAGATCTACATCTGATCAATTACTACTGTCCAAGTGACTGCCCACAGGCACTGGACACACTACCATTAAAAGAAAAAAATTATTGTGTGTGGCGACTTCAACAGCCTCTCGCAGAGTTAGGGCTATGATCACATGGACCAGAGAGGAGTGAGACTGGAAGACTGGCAGGATGAGAATATATTCATCCTGATTAACAAGCCGTCCGACCCACATACTTTCTACTCGAGATCATGGCACACTACAACTACACCTGATCTGGATTTTCATTCACCAGACCTGGAGTTGAACATCACACAAATTATTGGGAAACAACTTGGTGGCAGTGACCATCGGCCAGTCTTTCTAACTGTAGAAAATGAGCTTGTAAGTGAAAGCAGCACCCTCTTGAGGTGGAAATACAAGAAAGCAGACTGGGCAATGTACAAGCATCGCACCAGCATACAAGTTAGAAACCTGAATACAGACAAAGACATAAATAAAGTAGTTGAAGAGTTTGGGAAATGCATACTACTGGCGGCACGAGAAACAGTACCAAGAGGCGCTCGTAAAAGTATAAACCGTACAAGAGTAGTGAACTTGAACAGTTGCATAATGATGTGGAAGTGTGTAGAAAGCAAGCAGAGGCCAAACACAGCCAAGAGCACCACAATAAATACCAGCACACGATAGCCAAATTTCAAAGGGCCAAGCTGCAGGCTAGACGGAAAAGAAAGCAGGAGAAAACGGAGTCACTGAATTTTGAAAGAACACAAGGAAGTTGTGGAAGCTTGTAAAATAACTTGACGATCAGGGCACAGGGAGAAACTCAAAAATTGCACTACATAAAAATAGAAACATCTTAACAGGAAAGCAAGCAGCTGACAATTTTGCGGACTCATTTGCACAAGATAACAACATCAAAAATAGTCAAGAGAAAAAACAAGAGATTCGAGAGAAATGACAACATACAGGAAAGAATGAAACAGTACATGGAGTTCTGGAGGCACCTATCACAATAAGTGAACTGGAGCTAGCCATATCAAAACTGAAAATGAGAAAGTCACCAGGAGCTGATGGTATCTCCAATGAAATGATCAGAAACCTAAGAACAGTGGCCAAAACAAAGCTATTGCAGATCTTCAATAACATCTTGACCTTAGGCAGTGTTCCACAAGCCTGGACAGAAGCAATCATACTACCCCTTCTAAAATCAGGGAAAGATAGTTCCATTGCCTCCAGCTACAGACCAATTAGCCTCACCAGCTGTCTCTGCAAAACAATGGAGCGCATCATAAATCACAGACTGCATTGGTACACTGAAAGTGAAAACATCCTTGTGCCACAGCAGGCTGGCTTTAGGCAGTGCTATTCTACAAAAGATCAGACAACCTACCTCTCTCAAGAAATTGATGATGCATTCCAAGAGAAGAAGCTGGTGCTTGTGGCATAGATAGATCTAAAGAAAGCCTTGACAAAGTCTGGGAAGGTGTGATGAAGAAACTGAGATACTATAAAGCCAATGGAAGAATGAACAAATGGGTGAAAGCATACTTGCACAACAGAAGAGCCTGAGTACAGATAGACGGACTCAGGAGCAAGAAAGTACTACTGCGTCACAGTGTTCCCCAGGGCGGAGTCCTGTCCCCACACTTTGTCTAATTTTCATCAATGATCTTGTTGCTAATCTACCACATGGAATTAAAGTGGCAATGTACGCTGATGACCTGGTTCTATGAGCACAAATGAACATTAATCAGTGGCCACCAGATCACTACAAAGAGCTGTAGATACATTTGTTGCATGGGCAAATAGATGGTGTGTCAGTATAAACACTGACAAGTGCAGCACCACTCTATTTACCTTCTCTCCAAAACAAAAGGCAGGGATTATCCAGATAAATGGAATATCCCTTAGAGAAAATAAAGAACCAGCATACCTTAGAGTAACATTTGATGACAGGCTGACATGGAGAAAGCACATCAACAAAGCAGTTGCAAAAGCCAGAAGGAAAATAGCCATCCTGAGAAAACTAAGTGGAACTACATGGGGAGCCAGTGGTAAAATACTTAGCAAAGTTAATCAATAAAGCATACAACCACACCTGGAATATGGGTCAACAGCGTGGTGTTCAACATCAAAAACCACACTACAAGAGCTGGACAAGGTGCAAAATCAAGCACATATAGTCACCACGGGAGGGATGAGATCAATCTCTATAGTGGAGATGGAGAAGATGGGGAGGACACAAGCACTGAGAGAGCGCAAAGATACAAAAATGCTAACACAAGCAGAGAAGTTCATCAGCATGCCAGGCCAACCTATGAAGAACAGATTTGAAAACATAGCTATGGGGCAGTTGAAAACGAAGCAGTTTTATCCACCAGGCCAAACGACTCTGCAGAGAAACCACCAATCTGCCAAAGTTGGTATCTCCCTGAAAACTATTCCAGAACGAACTCCATGGAAAGAGGAACATAGACTATCACTACAAATCTTTAAAAAAAGGTGAGAGGAATATTTGACAAGGAAAAACAGAACAGTGTACCCGGGAAGGTTAACCCGGTCAACAAATGCCCGCAGAAGTCGGATGTGTCGGCCTAACGGCGCAAGAACGCAGCTCTGCTGTAAACAGGCACAACGCAGTCACATCCGGAAAAAAAATCCAGATGAACGCAGAAGAAGAAGAAGAAGAAGAAGAACAGTGTACAGCACAGAACAGCCACTCTCAGCTTCCTTGGTGAAGAATACCCACAGACCTCTGGATCCGAGTCTACACAGATGGGTCAGCATAAAATGCTGTTCGAAATGGAGGAGCTGGAGTGTACATAGAATATCCAAATAATACAAAGAACATTGCCAGAGTACCAACGGGAAAGAACTGCCATAACCATGATGCTGAAATTGAGGCAATCAAGATAGCAACAGAGAAATTATAAATACCAGCCATGGTACACAACCTGTGGTGTTATTGACAGATGCAAAATTAGTACTACAGGCATTCCTGTCTGGGAAATTGCCAGTACTAAGGATACTACTTTCTGAACTTAGCAGTCAGCGTAAGGTCACCATACAATGGATACCATCTCACTGTGGAGTACCCAGAAATGAGAGAGCTGATCGATTAAATGATTAAGTAAGGAAGGAGCAAAAGAAGAACAGCCTGATGTGCCCGTTACATACCACCAAAAGAAAAGAATGATCAAATCAGTCAGAAAGCCACCAAAACCTGCTCAAGATGGCTACCACGTTATGGACAGACCAGAACAAGTGATTATTCTGTGCCGTAGAACAGGACACAATAGATTACGCAACCACATGTATACAAAATTCAAGATTAGTGAATCAGCCATGTGCACATGTGGATTAGCGCCGCAGACAGCAGATCACATACTCCAAGAATGCCCAAAATACAACATATCTAGGCAAACCTTCTGGCCTAGAGAGACGACAGTAGAAGATAAAACTCCATGGACCGCTGAGTAAACTAAAAAAGACAGTTACATTCATACAAGAGACAACATTGCAGTTATAGACATATTTCAAGCGAACGAAAGAAGAACCACAAAATAACATTAGTTGCTGGGTTAACACTTAAATTGTGGTGAATTTCAAAATTTCAAAACAAATTAACATCATGACATAGGCAGATTTGGGTCACTGAAGATACTTGGTGGAAAAGAGCTTCTGGTGCATATGTACAGTAGCTGCACAGTAGCTGAATGTGGGAGCATGGTCAAAACACTTTCTTAATGAAACTTAATAAGTAGTGAGTAACCAAATACAGTTAACCAACCAAACTGCTGCAGGAGTACATCTTCACCCAAGGAGACCCAAAAGAGCTAAATGGGTTCATGGATCTATCGAAAAGCAGAATTCAGAGTTGAGTTGTTGAGTTGAGTCAAGAACCGACATCACTGCACTCAGGACATTCCCATACATGCTCAGTCCACTCGTTCAACAGCCAGCAAAGAGTCATACTACTAATCGTTCCCACCGCTATCTGATTAAATGTTCTCCTGGTCTTCCCTCTCAGTTTTGAGATTCTTCCAGAACCCCTGCCGAACCCCCGCCATCTCATTCTTTCCACATATGGGTTCTCAATCTGTTCCTCCGCCTTCTCCACCTGGTCCCACAAGCGCATGGCCACCTCCCCCTTGTCCATAGGCAAGATACCACCAAGAGGTGCCCTCCCTGCAAGCCTATCAGCCTGTTCATTCCCCCCGTACCCCCGCATGGCCAGGGCAAAATATTTCAGCATGAGCGGAATAAATTAACTGTTTAAGACATATGCTAGTTCAGGATAGGTAAGCTTAAGAGATAAACTCTCTGGACCACTGAATGAACAAAGCAAGACAGTGAAGTTTATACAAGAGACAACATTACAGATATAATTACAAGTGAACGAAAGAAGAAGAATACTAATAATAAGAATAAAAATAATAAAGGTGATAATTCAGCAGCGAGTTCAGATATCACTCTGCAACCTCAGTGTATTCATTATGTAGATATTAAACAAGATCAGGAGAAGGCGATTGAAGTTATGGGGCAAATATTATGTAATTCACTAAGACCAAACTCTGGCCTGGTGACCAAGGGAGTAATATCCATTGTGAAAACCATTTCCCTGGAGAAGGGTTCATTGCGATTAACTTATTAAACCAACATTCTCATAGAGACCCCCCCCCCCCCACGACTTATCCCAGTGTATGTGTATGAATTACTATACCCCCCCCCCTCCCCCCAGCAAAACAAAACATGTGTGCACACACACATATATATATTTAGTTTCATCCGCCTGTACATGAGAATTAATAAACAACAAAGTTAAATACAATATTAATAAATGATACAGTTAAATACAACATTAATAAACAATGAAGTTAAATACAACATTAATAAACAATAAAGTTAAATACAACATTGACTATAAAGATGGAAATAAACATGTAATGTTAACACCACCCCACGTGGCCATACCTATCACGACTACACAGACTGAAGAATAAAACTTCCCAACACACCGCCACTCCACTTATCAATTATACTTCGCGCGTTTCCAATGATTGCATCAGCACAATCTAATCCTGCTTAAACACAAAAATACATTTTGCGGAAAACCCACCAACACTAAAAATATCACATCCCCACTTCAACAACCGACTCTAGTGTGTGGGTTATAATAAGCAGCTTATACAGTTTATCTTGGAACAGTCATAACATCTGATGGGAGATGCCTTGAAGAGATTAGAACAAGAATCGCCATGGCGAAAGTAGCCAAGAGGCGGCATCAGATATAAAATGGAGCGTCTTTGGAGACCATGGAAGTGACCATCTCCCCTGTTCTGTGCTTGCTTGCTTGTGTTCGTTGGCTTGAGCTCCAACGCGAAGTCCTGTATGTCGGATGAAGGCATCCTGTTGTCCAACATCAGTGCGATGTCATACAGGACCTGAGTTTTGCGTGAGTATCCGTTGTCCCATGTCTGGCTTATTGGTGTGCAGACTGGTGGTTCCTCGCCATACAGGCAGACACTCTCCGACTTCCTCTGATACCTAAGTCCATCACAGTTAGGACTATAAGAGCTCATAGGGCATTCAGTTATGATCGTGACCACTCTTCGCTCTTGGGGCGTCTTAGATCACAGGGAAGATCTTAACCAACAAGAAGAATCTTTACCCAACCACCATGGTGGACACCAGAGGCCAAGAATTCATGGAGAGAAAAGAGGGCGGCCATAAAGAATTGGCAGAGGGTGCGGAGAGCAACCAATTCAGTTGACACAGATTTGGAAGAGGCTGAAAGGTATAAAAAAGTAAAGGTGCAGGATTTTAAACTCCAGGCAGCTGAGGCAAAGAGGATTAAGTGGGAACAGTTTATCAATGAAGTCGGTGGGGATGTGACATTGGGACAATTCTGGAGGCTGCACCGGCAGATGAAGAGACAGGTGATGCCTGGTACACATGGCACCTTTTATGATGATAACAACCGACCTATGACAACTGACAAGGACAAAAGGGAGACTCTTCTTGCGCGATTTTTAAAACAGGCGGATCAGCAAGATAGGGCTATTAGAGATAATGTCAGAGAAGCCTTGTCGCGGGTCATTAGGAAGGAGGACTGTGAGATTAAAGTGGAGGACATTAGACGGGTACTGAAGTGGGCTAAAGACACAGCCCCAGGTCCGGATGGGGTGAGGTACTCCCATATGAGGAAAATAAATGATGGGGACTTGGAGGAGATGGCTCTTTGTTTCAACCTAAGCATCAACACGGCGCAAATACCCCACGATTGGCTGCATAGCTACCTGGTCCCCCTCCCAAAGCAAGGTAAGGATCACTCCAGACTTAATAGATACCGAATCATAACCCTGCGAAACACGTATGGCAAAGTCCTTGAAAAAATAGTAGCACGCAGGCTCCAGCAACATTTGGAAAGTTGGAAATCTGCTTCCCCAAGGACTCGAGAGCTACCGGCCGGGAAAGAACACCTGGGTCAATGCTGCAACTTTTGCATTTGATGTCTATGAGGGCTTCCAGGATAAAAAGGAGACAGTGGCGGTAGCTCTTGACCCGGAGGATGCGTATAACAGGGTTAGGTATGATCGGTTAATACACACACTGTTGGACATGAAGGTCTGCCCTTGCCTTGTTAGATGGCTTGCGGCAGTCCTTTATGAGCGTAAGGTTGCACTGCGCATGGGTTCCTGGACTACAGACCCCTGTACTATTACACCTGGGTTGCCGCAGGGATCTGCCTTGTCCCCAGTGCTCTTTAATGTCTACACCAGCAAAATCGCAGCTATTGAGACACCAGGTGTGGGAAGAATCTTGACAGTTGCAGATGATGGGCTGGTGTACAGATAGGGCTAAGACAGGGCCAGTTTGGCGAAAGACTTACAGGTGGTGGTAAACAGGGTGGCGGAGTGGTGCAGGGACGCAGGGGCCATTATAAACTCAAACAAGGCATCGGTTGTGTGGTACTCCTTGGATAACCGGATTGTCAAGGCAGATGTCCCAGGTATTATGTTGAATGGATGTCCACTTAGTCGAGAGAGTAAATTGAAGTACTTGGGTATCACCTTTGACAAGTGTTTGTCTTTTAAGGATCATGTGGAGGCTTTGGTCTTTGGTGGTGAAAGCTGGTAGGGGACTTAATGCATCGAGGGCTATGGCAGCAACCAGGATAGATCAGAGGATGCTGTACAGGCTCTTTCAGCAGTTAATAATTTCTGTCATTGAGTATGGTTTGGGGCTGCTGACAGTATCAAAGAGCCAGCTTGAAAGGTTGGAGCGCATACGGAATGCTGCCATGCGGTTAATCCTGGGGTGCACAAAGAACACACCAATTATATACATGAGGCATATCCTGGCGCTACCAACAATGACGGATAGGCATAGGATCCTTCAGGCCAAATGGTACCTGAGAGTTGCCGTCGACAGGGATCACCCGCTGCATGCAGCAATGGATATGGTTAAAGGTCATAGACTAAGACGAGGCAGGTCCTGGATGGCACAGGCAGAACTTTCTATAAGTCAGGTGTGTGATCTAGAGACCATCAATCATGAAAGAGAGTGGGTGGAAGTTCTGGAAGACATGACAGACTGGCACAATGTAATAATAACACTGGGTCGTGAGTGCAGAGAATGGGCAGCGGGTCGCACTGAGTTTGAAGTGCAACAGCTGATCCAGAGCAACACACATCAAGGTGACATAGTCATCTACACCGATGGGTCAGTGGTGAGAAACAGACGTAGTGGCTGGGGCTTTATTGCAAAGGCTAATGGACGAGTCTTGAAAAAGGAGAGTCTGACATATGAGACTACGACCTTCAGCATTAGAATGGAGGTGGAGGCAGTAACAGCGGCATTCTGGTGGCTAAAGGAGACTACTGCAACACACGTTGTATTCATTACGGATTTAAAGAGTATGCTTAGCAAGGTGGAGAAAGGAATGTTTCGTGTGGAATGGCTCTCGTCGCTTCAGAGGTCACAGATCGTGAGAATTGTATGGATATTTTGCCCTGGCCATGCAGGTGTAATGAAAAGGCTGATAGGCTAGCAGGGAGGGCACCTCTTGGTGGTATTTTGCCTATGGACAAGGGGGAGGTGGTCGTGCGCTTGTGGACCAGGTGGAGAAGGCGGAGGAACAGATTGAGAACCCATATGTGGAAAGAATGAGATTGTGGGGGATCGGCAGGGGTTCTGAAAGAATATCAAAACTGAGAGGGAAGACCAGGAGAACTTTTAATCAGATAGCGGTGGGAACGATTAGTAGTATGACTTTTCGCTGGCTGATGAACGAGGGGACGGAGGACGTATGGGAATGTCCTGAGTGCAGCGATGTTGGTTCTTAACTCAACTCAACAAGCACTTAAAGAGATATAAGTATAAGACAAGTAAAATATAATATAGGATATTATTCAAACGTGTAGTATTATTTGCTCAAAATGCATGTATATTTACTTCTCACAACTTTACTATATTCCGCATGCTCTCTGCATATACAGAAATGATACATTAGACGAGATATAATTAAATTGTCAGATATTTTACATTTCAATTTTCGCACGCGTTTCAAAATAAGGGACATTACTGGACAAATGACAATTATTTTCTATTTTATGAGTTATCTCCCGTGATTAAACATTTTCTAAAGGCGGGATTTGTTGAATGGAAGGGACTCGGTGATCAGCAAACAATCTGTGGATAATTAGCTTAAAACAAACTGTAACTGAAAGATCACATTTACGTCACAGTCTACGTAATATCACAAATGTTGTAATTTTCACGTTAAAGTACCGAAAGTTGCCAGTTGAAACTTCACTACATTTGCGCGTAGAAAGAAGTTCAAGTTGTGTTATTTATTTACGCTTGACCCGGAAGCGGAAAAACGCAATAGCCAAGCTTCACGTGAACACTACAACGTGTCACTATTTTAATAGATTTTCTCTGCGCAGCAAACTGTGGTTTCAGTTGACACGACACAGCTTGTCCTATAGTTTGTTCTGTGTGCGAAGGTGCAGCCAACTTGGTTAAGCAAGCGAACACACTGATTTGGTATACGGCATGGAGTTACGCAGACGTAACCACATGGCCGCGGGAGTGTTACATGCCACGCATTTCATATATTTTACCGGGTATTGGGAATACCAGAGATTCGGATATGCTGGTGATACAGTATTGCTATCCACAACACGGAATGCTCTACGAGAAGTAAGACTTTTGCGAGAACCAAGTGATGACTGTGAATCTACAACAATGGCCAGACTGCGAGAGCAGCAAATTAAAAGAGGGGTGGCCAAACAAGAACACTACGCAGGAAGCCAAAGAAGATTGATAAACCAAACAGAACTGGCGTCGTTAGCCGCTACACGCTGTGGGATTTGCTGAGGAGGGGATCCGAGCACTTATGGACTGAATGGTTCGATGTGCAATGAGGATGATCTGTCAACTAACTCACTAACAACACAGAATGGTATAGAAAACCCAATAAGCTCAACCTGATTGAATAGTGAAAACCAGGAAGGTTAACCGGGTCAACAAATGCCCGCAGAAGTCGGCCTAACGGCGCAAGAACGCAGCTCTGCTGTAAACAGGCACAACGCAGTCACATCCACACACACAAAAACTCCGGATGAACGAAGAAGAAGAAGAAGAAGAACTACAAAAATTAGATGTTTAAGAGCATACATCTTTCCCATTGCAACATACGCCTGTGAGACCTGGACACTTACTAAACAAGCTGAACAGCGCATAAATGCCTTTGAATATAAATGTTATAGACGAATTCTTATTCTTCTTCTTCTGCGTTCATGCGGAGTCTTTATCGGATGTGATTGTGTTGTGCCTATTTACAGTGGAGCTGCGATACTGTGCCTTTAGGCCGACGTCTGCGGACGTTTTGTTGACCGGGTTAACCTTCGCGGGTATAGATGAGTTCTAAGAATATCCTGTATAAAGAAAAGAACAAATGCATCCATACTTCAAGAGCTGAATATTGAAGAAGGTTGGCTATTAAAGACGATAAAACAAAGAAAATTGAAATATTTTGGTCACTTGAAACGTCACGAAAGTTTGGAGAGAACAATAATGGAGGGATATATGCCTGGGGAGAGAGGAAGAGGAAGGCCAAAGAGCAGATGGGTGCAGGATTTGGCGGATGATTTCCAGATGGGTGTATCCGACGCGGGACATCTTGTTTATAATCGAGAGGTTTTCCGGAAGGTTGTTATGGAAGCGACGTTCTGCAAAGGGCATGCTACTGAATGAATGAATTGGGAATTGTGACCGATCCCTTGCACCATTTTCTTCTTAAAGAAACCACAACTATCTATTTTACGATTGGCTGTGGCATTTAAGGTGGGTCACGAGGAAGGAAAATAACTATTTTACGAGGGGGCTTCAAATGAAAACCTTAATAGTGTGATAGAAATTACAATAACATAACCATGCCATTGTCTTGTAACCTGTCAATATGGTTGTTGAGGATGTCAAGAGTGTTAATTACGTGACATCATGGTGCAGACGAACACGGTGACTTCATTTATTTTTTTAAAAGATGGCCGCCACACTTTTGACATGCATCATCCGTTTTTTTTTTAAAATCAGTGAAGAGGTGAAACCTATAGAAATTCATCGGTGAATGAAGGTACAGTATGGTGATGCATGGCCGTCAATCCAGCAAGTGTATGAGTGGAGTAGGAAGTTTCAAAACGGCGTGACCTCTGTGACAGTCTTTTCAGTCCAATGAAGAGGTACAGCAGGTGGTGCATGAGTGTTTACACACACGACCAAGAGAATTTATTTTCTACAGGAATCCAAGCACTTTATGGGCGCTTGAGGACTTGCATTGAACGCAGTGGTGACTGTCATCTAGTGCCTATAGTACCTTGCAGTGTATGGTAAGGGGGGGGGGGGGGGGTCTTGAGCCTGAGGTATTAAGGCCGCCTGACTCATGCACTCGCCGCAAAATGTGAGGTTAGGATTTTCTTTTTGGCCTGGACAGAAAGAAAAAAAATCCACACCCTACCGAGGATTCGAACCCGGCGTTCTTAGCCACTCGGCCAGTCGCTCATACATCGAAACATGATACATTTGTTCTTTACTTTCTCAGAATATATTCACACACGCATACAAAACATTTATGGTTTTCATTTGAAGCCTCCTCGTACACTATCTGAACATCCAAGAAATCTGGAGGGTTTATACTGGCAGTGAGGTAGCGCGTTCAACTCTTACAGTGACATTAAGTTGGACATGAACGGTGAGGTAGCGCGTTCAACTCTTACAGTGACATTAAGTTGGACATGAACGGTGAGGTAGCGCGTTCAACTCTTACAGTGACATTAAGTTGGACATGAACGGTGAGGTAGCGCGTTCAACTCTTACAGTGACATTAAGTTGGACATGAACGGTGAGGTAGCGCGTTCAACTCTTACAGTGACATTAAGTTGGACATGAACGGTGACTTCTCGTTCATGAGTTGAGTCGAGAACCAACATCACAGAGTTCGGGACATTCCCATGCGTGTCCCGTCTTTATCTTCAACAGCCAACGAAGAGTCCCAATACTTATGTGTCCGTCTGATCTTTCAAATCCTTCGGCCACACAATTATCTCTAGGCTATGGTGACTTATCTGTCCATCCTCGCTTTACATGATCCCAAAAGTCCCCGACCACATCTGCCTTCTCCAGGTCGTTCAGTAACCAAACTGGCCAGTAACCTGAGATCTGGTGGCTAGCTGAGGTCAAGCAGGTTGTCCCGCGTCTGTATAAGGGAGTATCTTGACAGCCCAGTAACCATATCGTCCAGTCACCAGAACGTCCAGTAACCAGTACGTCCAGTAACCAGATCGTTCAGTAACCAGAATGTCCAGTCACCAGATCGTCCAGTCACCAGAGACAGAATGTCCAGCTGAGGTCAAGCAGGTTGTCCCACATCTATATAAGGGAGCATCTTGACAGCCCTACCACGTGGCATGGAGCAACAATATCAGAACATGATTTCATTCCACCGGAGACCATAGGCGACGAAGAAGGATAATCGCACCCGCCTGTCGAGATGACATTTGAGAGTGAACCGGCACTCATAAGTGGCAAAGAATTCACTTATAAAACTAATTATATAATCACTGATACAACATTTTCACAATTAAACAGGACTTACCAAAACGTTCAGCCTACAAGCCACGCTGTTCACTCTTAGTCTTAAGTGGGTTACAAAATATATGAACACACCTGCTAACACGCTTGTTTGCGAGGGAAATCCCCTCAAACGCAATATTCAGTCGCCTGCCTCCACAAAGTAAAGCACAGGCTTGACTCAGTCGGGCACAGACAGCCGCGCCAACGTTGATCCAATGAGCTTTTTCTTGGCTTTGTATTCTTAGTCTCAGATGTGAACCATATTTAAGCACAGTGGGTATATTTCTCGTTTAATTCAGCGCGTACAGACTTGACTTCATTCATTTCTAGAAAACGTTGACTGTGCTTTTCATTCCGATATCTATGCTCAGTCTCATACTTGGACCATATTTAAGCACAGCAGTTATATCTTTCACTTTATTCAATGTGTACAGATTTGACTTCATTCAGTTGTAGAAAACGCACTAATGTTCACCGAATGTGTTTTTCCTTCGGGTTTCTAACTCAGTCTCGTATAATAAGCATATTTAAGCACATGTTATATATTTTGTTTAATAATATGGGCACGAACCCGACTTCATTCAATTGTAGTAAGCGCGCTATTTTTTACATAATGTGCTTTTCTGTCTTCGAGTTTCTATTCTTAGTCTCGTATCTGAACCATACTCACGCACAGTGGTGATTTTTAATTCAAAGTATACTTTCTTTTCTTCGATTGTGTTGTTGTACTATTGTAAGTCATTTCATAGGTACTATAAACCGAGGTGACATCTGTTCATAAACTGACTTCACTAGAAATATATCACTTGTTAAGCGCACTTCCGTATCCCAGAGAAAGATGACATTTGGGTTTAAATTGGTTTTTTTATTTTAAAGGACTTTCCCTGTGATATCAAAACACACCTCAGCATTATCTGATTGTATTTTGGGATGACCTTCTCCTGTGGTAGAAATTTATCACGATAATAATGATTTATGGTAATAACACAGACACTTACACTAATAACTTGTTCAGTATTTGTTAGCTGAAGATCTGGTGGTAGCAAGAGGAGCGGCTGTCTAAGAATGCCGGTTCTCCTTCGGGAGATCCGGGTTCGAATCGGTAGGGTATGGATTTTTTCACTGTCGGGGGCAAAAACGAAAACCCAAACCTGCACAGTTCGCGGCGACTGCATTAGCCTGGAGGCCTTAATTCAGGCCTCAAGCTCAAAACCATCCCACCCCACCCCCTTTTCTGTCCTACAGCGCAAGGTACTATATGCAGTAGATGGCAGTTATAAATTTTAACTCAATATCTGGTGATAGTAAAAATATAGAATTCGGAATGAAGAAGTTTATGCCTGGAAGCATTCATACCGTTCATTCTATAGAACAACAGATTCAATGGTTTGACCGCCTCACAAGAATGCCCTGGTACCATCTGTCACAAAGTGCCACATTGAAGAAATATAATGGATACACAGTAGCAAGGGGAAGACCAAGTAAAAGTTGGAGTGATAGTATCAAGAACAACCTTAGAGAAATTAATATCAACTTACAAAGAGCATTATAAGGAGTGCATAAAAGATCGATACACCTCCCAGTAAAAAAGAGGTAATGTCTGTAACCAAAGAAGAATAAAAACAACAAAGATTCATCTAAAAGAACACCCCTTGAAACAAGTAAAAAGCTTCAAGTACTTAGGAAGTATAATATCATCAAATGGCAAATTAGAAGACGAGATCGAAAACAGATGTGGTAACTCAAACCAAATCATTGAATAAATGGCACCAATACTAAATAACAAACACGTATAGTTTGTTGAGTTGAGCTAAGAACTGACATGGCTACAATCAGGACATTCCCATACGCACCGTCCTCTCGTTCAACAGCAAGCGAAGAATCACACTACTAATCATTCCCACCGCTATCTGATTGAAAGTTCTAGTCTTCCCTCTCAGTTTTGAGATTCTTCGAGAACCCCTGCCAATCCCCTGCAATTTCATCCTTTACACATATGGGTTCTCAATATATTCCCCAACCTTCTCTGCCTGGTCCCACAGGCGCACGACCACCCTCTCCCCTCTTGTCCATATCAGTAGATAGTAAAACAACACTCTACAACACACGCTTAACATCAAAGTTGTGCCACCATAGTATAGTGCATTTACATTTGGTTGACACCGTACAAAAATCCATATCTCAGTAACCAACTGAGGGAAAATGATGAGATTTAGCATATAACCTTATCATTATGTCCACCCAACAAAAAAAATTTTGTTCTGGAGATTGTACAGCAGATTTCAATGTTTGTTTATATGCGATATATAATTTACGGGCCAGGGATTAGGTCCATAATTTTTAATGTATTACACCTTCAGCCAGAAAATCAGCATTCAATGTTGAATATTCTCCGTGGTTCACGGGATTGGCCTTATAGCAAGAACCCCGCGCTGTTTAAATTGGGAGTGTTCAGAGGTGTCGTCAATGTTGATTCTTTCATGAAACCTGATTATTATTATTTTTTTTTAAACATCTTATCACTTATCGCTAACATTGGAATGTGTGAATATTGTTCAATGGGACTGAATGTGAAATTGTGTACACTTCAAAGCATGAAGTTGTACACATATTTTTGTCAAGAAGCTGATCGCAGCAAACTGTTTCATCTATATCTATAAAACAGAGTGTATGTGGTTTTGTGTGTTTGTGGGTAGCTTTGTATTGGATGCGTTCGATAACGGTAATCCGATTGAGATGAAATTTTCTACACGTCTTCCTTTCATTCCTGTGCAACCGACTATAATAGTTTCTTAGTGTAAAATCTTCTACTTATTTAATAACATTTACTTTTTCATTTTCATTATATAATTTCTATATAGCAGGGGGACTTCACTCTAGAAAAGTTATTTCAAGGGGCATAACTTTTAATAACATTTCTATATACTTTATAGTCATATTGTTGGACTTACTTGCACTATTGTTAAACTTTTTGTCTATAGTTATAATAAATAATGATATAATCATTAAGGCATTTTCAAAGTTTTCATAAAAATAATGCATAATGCATAACATTGTAACCCATCTTTTTCTGCTTAAAGAACTTATCAACTGTCATGTCGGTGATTAAAAACAGTTTTCATTAAAAATAATGAATGGTGTGTGGAAGGACATTCTTTTAAGTTACTGTGCGCCAGGAGCTGGGCGAAACCACGCCGGATCAGATAGATAGACAGACAGACAGATAGTCGGGAACGGAAGCTTATTTGACTACTTATGTGAATTAAATGACATGCTCCCCACCAGGGACTGGGTGAAGCCGGGCCGGGTCAGACAGACAGTCGGGAACGGGAGAGCTTATATGACTACGTATATGAATTAAATAAGATGCTCCCCACCAGGGACTGGGTGAAGCCGGGCCGGGTCAGACAGACAGACAGACAGACAGATAGTCGGGAACGGGAGAGCTTATATGACTACTTATATGAATTAAATGAGATGCTCCCCACCAGGGACTGGGTGAAGCCGGGCCGGGTCAGCCAGACAGACAGACAAACAAGCAGACAGACAGACTGATAGATAGATAGATCCCCTCCAGGGCATGGGCGAAGCCGGGCCGGGTCAGCTAGTCTATATTTATAAAAGAGACTGTATGTGTGTGGTTGTGTATGTATTTGCTGCGTTCGCGAACGGTCCATCCGATTGAGATGAAATTTTCTACACGTCAGCCTTTCATTCCTGTGCAACCAACTGTAATAGTTTCTTAGTGTAAAATCGGCTACTTACTTACTAAAATTTCATTTTGTAATTACATGACTTAACATAAGAAACTCTTCGCTGGTTGCTGAGGATGGGGACGGAGCGCTTATGGGAATGTCTCGAATGCTGTGATGTCGGTTCCTAGATCAATAAATCAATCAAACATAAGAAATATTCTATAAAGGGACATAACTTTTAGTAGCATTGATATATCTTAGGTTAAGTCCCCTGGCTATAGATAGCTATATAAATAAATAGATAGATAGATCTGACCCGATAGATAGAGAGGGTGGGATAGACGGAGTGAGAGACGGACGGGTAGGCAGGCAGACAGACAGATATACAGATAGATAGACAGACAGACAGCCGGGTCGACAGACAGACAGACAGTCGGGAACGGGAACTTATATGACTACTTATAGGAATTAAATTAGATGCTCCCCACCAGGAGCTGGGTGAAGCCGGGCCGGGTCAGACAGACAGATAGACAGACAGACAGATAGTCGGGAACGGGAGCTTATATGACTACTTATATGAATTAAATGAGATGCTCCCCACCAGGAGCTGGGCGAAGCCGGGCCGGGTCAGACAGACAGACAGACAAACAAGCAGATAGATAGATAGATAGATAGATAGATAGATAGATAGATAGATAGATAGATAGATAGATATATAGATAGATCCCCGCCAGGGCCTGGGCGAAGCCGGGCCGGGTTAGCTAGTACTATTATAAAATAAAAATTTAGTTGCATGTCCTTCACAGGACGTAGCAGTCAACCCCAGAATTTTTGCTGTTCGTGAATCCTGGGCAAATTTTACGTTCAGTAGTTTGCCATTGCTTTCTGAACGACCGGCACCTATACCTTTTTTGAAAAACCAGCACCACTGTATTTCAAACCCAGGTATACGGGTTCACAAACCACGTTCGCAAGACCTTAGCCACGGCGACCGGCCGTACTATTTTACTATTACTATTCTATTATACTATTGCACTATTATACTATTACTATTCTATTATACTATTGAACTATTATACTATTACTATTCGTACTATTCATACTATTACAAATTTCGAAAAAAGAACAGTGCATGCATTGGGTTAGAGCAAACGGTTATATCGTCGATGGGTGCAAGAATCTGGAATTAAACCACCACGCAATAACCAAACGGTAGGTAGAAAGGCTATTGAAGATAGCTTTGACAAGGATGTCATAAGGCGAGCTATTATAAAAATGCTGGATGCCAAAGAAACAGAGACTGTAAAAAAAAACGTAGGGTTTGGTTGAGAAAGAACGAATGAACTAACGAACGAATATCTTTATTTTCAAAGGGTTAAGAATTGGGCACGCAGGCCCGCCTGACAACATAGAGCTATCCAAAACAACTTTGTGGAAAATTATAAGGACATTAGGGTTCACTTTTAGAAAGCACAAGAGGTAGAAATATCCTTTGCGAGCAACCGCATTTAGGAGCCATGAGAAGCAGATACCTACGTGAAATAAGGGAAATACGCAAAGAAAATTATGGCATAGTGTATTTGAATGAAACGTGGATCAATGCGCACCACACAAGTGATAAGGAATGGAAATCAGTGGATGGAAAGATAAAGCGATATGTGCCCAATAGTATAGGACAGCATTTGGTCATGGCCCATGCTGGTAATACGCATAATGGCTTACTACAGAATGCTGGACTCGTGTTCGTATCAAAGCATACAGACAATAGGGATTATCATAATAAGATGAATGGTAATGTATTTAGAGATTGGCTCAAGAATACAGCGCTTCCATCCCTAGTGTCATGAACTCACATACTTATAAATCTGGCTCGCATTTCAGGACAGAGGTGAAACAATTGCATGCACACAGAAATAGCACCCGCACGCTCAGCCGTTGCAATTGTAAAATGGTTTATTTAATAATAATATCTACGTGCGCAATCTCGCATGGGTTGCGATTCAGCAACACGAAATTCTCACCCAAATATCGTAATAACATTATAATCATCCATAGTATATTACAAAGCTCACGCTGTCTCTCAATACACGCTTCCCAACTCGACCGTAGTTAACTCTACCAACTCTGTCACACAGTCGCTCCTACAATCAGAACATAACACTCAAAAACACAGCCACAGCCCTATGTCGGTCCGTCTCGCAGTCCGAAACGCGACTGTCTGAATACAGGTACGTTCCGCCAGTTCACGGCTTCTTCCAGCCAGTGCGTTGCGAGGCGCTTGGGGCGGCTCGCTGGACATGGGTCTAACCCGAGTACATGTTTCCCCGCACTCTATGTTACTAACCTTAACCTTAACCTGCCCTGCTATCCCGCAACTAACCTGTCTCCTGTCTAACACTGGCTATGCAGTACCGTGGGTCCCTGACACCTAGATAGACCGTCGTGTCCAATTATGGACAATGCATAATATCAATGTTGTTGCCCAAGAAGACAAAATACCTACAGCATCGAGCACAAAGGGAGCAATAAAGATATGGCTCTGAATGGAAAACATACCATTTCCAGAAACGTATTTCTAGCTAGAATTGTTGTCCCTTGTAAAACAGACGCCAAAAATCAAGAAATATCAAATCGACAAGTTGACAGAAGATCATCGTCATAGGTGCTTGAGACTTCCGCCGTACCATTCTCATGTTAACCCTATAGAGCTTGTGTGAGCTCAAATTAAAGTACAGGTGGCAGCTGACAATATTAATTCAAATTGTATGACGTCAAGATACTAAACCTGTTCGCGCTATTAAATATTGATAAAAGTTAGGGGGGAAAATGTGTGGACCACATATTGAAAGAGAAGGATGACTGACATATTGTGGCATTACAAGAAAGTGAGAAGAAACACGTTTTCAAATGAGGGGACAACACACGGACATACGAATAATTCTATAAACTTCAATGAAAAGAGGACCAACATAGACCGTTATGAAGGAAGCCCAACACAGAGATATTCACAGCTATATTCGTCGTACAAAACAGGTAATCATGTTCCATCTCAGCAGAGTAGACATTGCACCCACTCCCATACGAACCCGGATACGCCTTGTGTCGTCATCTGAACTGGCGGGGCATTCATTACTGTAAAACAAGTTTGTTAGCGAGAAATCATTAGTTTTTCACCAAAACATCAAAGAAATGTCGCCGCTTTCCATGATTTAAGTTGCGTTTGGACATATCAAAGACATATTCCTTGGGTGGAGGTAAATATAAGACAGCAGGAAAAATTTCATTACGATGCCTAATAATTGATCGTGAATGACGGCATTCATTTCTGGACAGACTATAGTAAGGGAAGAGCTCTAGGTACCCCCAAAACGAGGATATATCCTCTCAAAAACGAGGATATATCCTCCCGTAAAGTTATTATGTGCCATATGGTTGTGGTGTAAGAAAACGGTATCCTCCAAGTTGGTATAATTTATGAATAATCGATTGATGTGTGGGCTGTTAAGGTCAGTCTTGTGCATACAACACCTATGACAAAATTCGATATTGCCCGCACTTGTATAGAATGTTGGGGTCGAGAGTGGTCGCGTGGTAGCAGAAATAGTGTATATTGTAAATTAACATCGCTGGCGGCGACAGCTGTCGTTATTAATCAGATCGTCGATATAACTAACAACGTAGAGATCGATTGAGTCGTGTGTCTAATTGGTACCATAAGCCCCCCTCGGGTGGAGGTGACAGGTTCGAATATCGGTGCTTTTTCGTTGGTAAGATTGCCAGTCGGCAGCGTGTGGAGTGGCTAGTTGGTCATAGGGGGTGGTGGGGTATCACTATTGGAATAAAATAGTAAACGCAAAGAAGGAGGTGCGGGTGGGTGGTCGGGTGGTGAAATGGGTAGATAAGTGCTTCCTAACCACTATCATCATACAGTTTCAGATCGTTAAAGGAAAACCTTAAAGAAACAAGTAAAGATGGCCCTCCATATCGTCGTGGGTGTCGAGTTCGAATCTCAGTTAGAAGTCGATTGGTAGAAGAAATATTGGTTATATTTTTGTTAATTAGTTGTGATCATGACAGCTGGTGGGGTGTTATACTGGCGTTATTGTTATGTTTAGCAATAGAAACAAGCGGTGGTGTGCGGGTTGAAGAGGTCGTGTGACTAGTTGGTACCCTAGACGTTGTGTGGGGGTGACAGGTTCAAATCTCTGTGCTTTTTCGTTGGCAAGGTTACCAGTCGGCAGCGTGTGAGGGTGTTTAGTTGGTCATAGGTGTGGTGGTGGGGTATCACCAATGTATAACTGGGGTGTCTCGTGAGTTCCCTACCATGAGACAGATTCTAATCTCACTGTGTGGTGAGGTAGTGTGGTGTTGGTCGAATGTGTAACTGTGCTAGGTGGTGTCGTAGGCGTCGTTTGATGTTCAAATCACACTGCTGGTCGATATTTGTGGCCACCCTAAGCGCCGAAGGTTCAAATTCCGCTGTGTCGGGGGGTGTTAATGTGACATTGAATCGACCACTAAGTCATCGGTTTCCGTCAGGGATGTGTGGTGGAAATTTTCATATTGTAAATTAGCTGCACTGGTGACATATGGTGCTATTAATCAGATCGCCGTTATATGTTAACAAAGGAGAGATCGTTTGAGTCGTATGTCTACCAAGGTGGAAGAAGTCGCCTGGCCCGCGCTTTACTATGTATTGCGCCTAGCGCCAGCTTTCCTATAGCGGTTAATAGGGGCATTTAGTGGACGGTGTTTAAACACTATCATCACACAGTATAAATGAAAACCTTAAGAAAGTAAAGATGGCGGGTAGTACTGGTTGTAGTGGGCATGGCTTAGTGTCTTTCGTTGGTAAGGGGTGGGTGAGTGGGAGTATAGCTAGATAAGTGCTTCATAACAATATCATCATAGGGTATCAGATCGTTAAAGGAAAACTTTAAAGAAACAAGTAAAGATGACCTTCCAGGTCGTCGTTGGTGTCGGGTTCGAATCTCAGTGGGGAGATCGATGGGTTGAAGACATATTGTTTATAGTTTTGTTAATTAGTTGTGTTGATGACAGCCGGTGGGGTGTTATACTTGCGTTAGTGTTATGTTTAGCAATATAAACAAGTGGCGATGTGCAGGTTGAAGAGGGCGTGTGTGCACTTGTTCCCAGGCGTTGTGTGGAGAAGATAGTTTCGAATATCGGCGCTTTTTCATTGGTAAGGTTACCAGTCGTCAGCGTGTGGGGGTGTCTAGTTGGTCATAGGGGTGTGTTGGGGTATCACCAGTTAATAACTGTGAGTGTCTAGTGGTTCCATATCAGGCGACAGGTTTGAATCCCATTGTGTGGTTGGGGTAGTGTGGTGGTGTTCGAGTATGTAACTGTATTAGGTGGCGCCGCAGGCATTGTTGGAGGTTCGAATCACGCTGCTGGTCGATAACGGTGTCCACCCTAGGCGCCAGAGGTTCACATCCAGCCGTGTGGGAGAACTATTAAAGTAACATTGAAGCGATCGCTAAGTCATCAGTTTTCATCAGGGGTGTGTGGTGGAATTAGCTGTAAGGCGAGATCTGTTGTTATTAAGTTGTTAAGAGGGGTACTACTACGGTGTTCTGTTGGCTGTCGAACCAGGGGACATAACTCGTGATGACCACCATGTATGGGAGTGATTCTGCTTCCGCGGCAACAGGGCATCAGAAGTTTAAAATGTTCTTCCTTCTCTCGCTTTTCTATGTCCGTGTCGTCCTAGAGTCACCAAGTAACACCAAAGGACATGGAACTACTACTACCAAGGCATCAATACAATACAAGGCAGTTTCGAATATAGTATATGCAACTATAAGGCTGTCAATAGAGTAGACAGATACAGATTATGGGCCATCCTTAAAGACTATGGGATACAAGGACAATTGCTAGAAACATCATAGCCATGTACCACTCGAGACACAAGAAGGAATATCAGATATGTTCACAGTCAATACAGGAGTAAGAGAGGGCTCACCTCTGCTATTTAATATCTATATGGACAGAATATCCACAGAAGCAAGCCTTGACAGAATAGATTCAGAAAATTTAGAACTCTTTACTCCAGATGAAACAACTGATTCATACGACATATATGAACTTCTATCTGCAGATGATCAGTGCCTGATTTACAGCGATGAGGGCAGACTACAATATAATATTAATAATCTGAGTTCAACATGCAGCAGATACAATATGAGTATAAATACAGCCAAAACACGAGATACCCCAAGCAACGTCATCCCAAGTAGGATCTACAACGAGAGCAGTTACATCGGTGGACCCAAAACTTCAAGAACATTGCTTGAGTGCCGTTCGGAGTGTACCAGGACCAGTAGATTAGTCTTAGGTGTGACATTCTGGACAATAGATTAGCGTTGTCGTGAACTCAGAAACACTTTTGGGTTAGTGCCATTTATAACTCAAAGACAGTATACCGGAATATTAGTGTAGTTTAAAACTTTAATTCCTTAGCTTTGTGAGGATCAGTTTATTCCATTGATGGTGTTATACTGAACTGTGTATCTGATACCATATGCCACTCTAACACACACACACACACACACACACACACACACACACACACACACACACGAAACCCCCCCCCCCCCCCCCATCATATTATCTCATTACAGTGTTACAATGTGTAACCAGGTATTGGTTGTTTTCCTTGTTGTGTTGGAGTGCAAATTAGAAAAAAAATATATTAGTTACAATATGCGAGTGAAGCCAAGTGTGGCCGGAAAAATACAAGCATCTCACAATTTCCCAGAGAGAGATTTCTCCTCTGTGAGTGCTGTGAACTTCCGGGGCTCTAAACTCTGTGAGGAAACTTCAATTATTGGTCACCCTCCACCCCTAGGGAGTCTTATCGAGCCATTTTCAAGTTTCTCTTAACAGTTGGCTATTCGAATTTGGGGATTCCCTCCTCATTTCTCTTTAATATACCACAAATTGGGTTGCCCGTCCGGTAGTGTTTTTCCACCAATTGGTGGATATGGTCCGGGCATGTTTTTGGTGTTATATACCCCAATACAAATTGATGTCTTTCCACTGCGGGATCTTGTGGTTGTTAGTTATGAGACGTCCGCTCGTCAGGTACAGAACATAAATGTATAGCTAGCAATAGGTTCACGGCCCCTAGAATAGCTCAGAGTTGTGAAACACCATTTTAACAGGTATTGAGTGATCTACATGTTCTGATGTAACTGCTTATGTAAATTATTGTTTGAGTGATTAACCTGCTGATCTTCCTGCCTGCTCAACTTAGAGTAATTATCCTGTCTCTAAAAATATCTACTCTGCTGTGGAACATCTATTATGTTTCGGAATATCTATCCTGTTTAAAGCAGAGGTGGCCAACCTTTTCAGCAGGCGGGGCAAATTTCAGAAATAATATTTTCTGCCGGGCCAAGCACCTAATTTCGTTTTTGTTTATTTTGTTACTTAAAGTAATCAAGCAAGCATGCTATAGCTTCGACCACATCGTCGCTTCCAAGTAGGTGGGATCGTGGTCAAACGCTTGCTTGGTGTAATGTAAAAAAAAAAAAAAAAAAATTTTTAAAGAAATATGTAATTTATTATTTTTTTTTAAAGAAAATAAAACATAATTGAGAATCAAACATATTTATTAGACAATTTAAAATTATTTAAAAGTGAGACATCTGACTTTGTTTGCAGAACTAAGTGCATCAAAATTGATCTCGACTGATGTTGTCGCGACACGCAAACAGTTTTCCAAATGAACATCAGTAATTCTTGTTCTCACTTGTGATTTGATGTGCTTCATGCGACTTAAAGGCTTTTCACACCCATAAGTGTTTCCAAATAACGAAACCATCGACAGAGCATGTTTGTAAACCGCAGGATATTTATCCTTGTCCAAATACGTTTTATAGAACTCTTCCAAACCAGCTTGATGGAATTTCTCTTTTAACTGTGTTTCCCAACACATTTTTACAATGTTCCATTTGTAATCTTCCCGGTAATAAAATCACGTCTACCTCAAATGGCGTTGCAGATACACAAAAAAGAAAATGATGTTTTGTTTTTAAATCATGGAATCGGTTTTAAAATTCGAGGTTTAAGTCAGATATCAAAGAAGCGTATTTTTCCACCGTCTCCCGTGTGACGTCTGGTTGCAATTACAATGTAGGAAAGTGAGTAAAGCTGTTTACCCTCAACTGTTGTTGACAAAGACCAAGTTTCATTTTAAATGCAGATGTATGATCATACATCTTATTAATTAACTGTTCTCTCCCTTGTATATGAGTAATAACGTAATTTAGGTGGCTAGTTATATCGACCAAAAATACAACGTCGCAAACCCACTCTTTGTCTTCAAACTCTGGGATACTTTTTGTCTTGCTTGCAAAGAATTGTATTTCGTGCTGCAAATTAAACACTATTTTCTACATTTTGGCACGTGTCAGCCATCTTAATTCTGCATAAAATTAACGTCATTATAATCTGAGTCCAAAGACTTTAGAAATTCTTGGAACTGACGGTGATTCAACCCGCTCGACTTAATGAAGATCACTATTTTGACGACCACTTTCATGACATGGTCCATTTTGAGGGACTTCGAACATACATTCTCCTGATGAATACTGCAATGAGAATTTAGCATTGAAGTATTACTGACTTTGAAGGCCTCATTTTCAATCAGTTTTACTTAACCTTCGTGTATCCCAACCATTGCTGGAGCACCATCCGTTGTTAAGCCTAATAAGTTGTTAAGTTGTAACGAAAAACGATTCAATGTCGATGTAATTGCCTCTAACAGATCTCGTGACTCGGTAGTGTCCTTAAGTGGATACAGTGCTGCTAATTCTTCTGTCCCTTTACAATGGACATCAGCACCCCGGATAAAAATTGCCAGTTGGGCAGTATCTACCATATCTGTGCTTTCATCCAATGCTTGAGCATAAAATATAAACTCGGATGCTCGATTTTTCAAATTATCTTCAGTATGTTTTCCAATGTCGCCCACACGCCTAGTAATAGTCTGACCAGACAGATTTTTTTTTGGTGTGAGAAATCCTTCGTCTTTTCTGAACACAGAATTTCAAAAACGATGTCTAAACATTCCTTAACCATTTCACCATCTGAATATGGCTTCGACATTTTTGCTAGTATCATAGCTACTGCATAACTAGCTTTTACATAGCATGCTGAATCTGAATCCGCTCTTAAATATCTTTAGTTGTGCAGAAATTATTTTTTTAAGTCATTTACTTTGTCTTGTCGAAATTGCGCTTTGAATTTATCAAACTTATTTGCATGTTTAGTCTCGTAGTACCGATTGATGTTATACTCTTTCAAAACAGAAACAGATTCGTTGCATATCAAGCATATAGGCATTGGTTTAATTTCCACGAAGAAATAGTTTATAGTCCACCTGTCTTGAAAGCTTCTTTATTCTTCTGTGATTCTACTCTTCTTTGGTCCAACGTCTTTGCTAGTTGACATCATGGCAGGTCTTCGTTTTTAACAAAATATAAATAAATAAATAAATAAAACACGGGTAGTACTAATTAATAATAATAAATTAATTTAGATTGCATAAATAAAATGTTTCAGGGTTTACTTACCTATATAATCGATATAGTAGACAGGATACTTGGTTAAAGTAGTTTGAACTCTTATTTTAAATATGATAAATATTTATTTTAACGTCGATCACAAAATCTCTCCAGACGCAGTGGCGATAATAGAACGAAACTAGAGAATAACACGGAACTTTGTCAAGCTGAACTGAAAGTAGTTATGAGTATGAGCCCGATAGCGTTGCGAGCTTCCCGAAGACGCCGAAACCCACAGAACATATATCAGAAGTTGAAATTTCATACTAAATTTTATCAACAACTAGCGTCGGACAAAAAAAAAAAAAAAAGTAACCTTGAATGTCAAATAGCGGGGTACTTGAAATAGCTAACATCTATGAATTTTCCCGAAAATGCGGAATATTTAAATTAGCTCAAAACCAATGAATTTTTCCAAAACATGCGTGATATTTCAAATTTCTCTTAGCTATAGTTTAAAAATGTATGATGCGAACGACTCATGATGTAATGTTCTTTTAGTGATATAATCTTCTCGTGGTGATATGTAAAACAAAGACAAAATTTATGTCCATTCGATCTAGCTCCGCGGGCCGCAACATAACTCCCGGTGGGCTGCATGCGGCCCGCGGGCCTCGTGCTGGCCACCCCTGGTTTAAAGTATCTAGTTTGGAATAGAACTTTAGACAGATTTTAGTTACTGTCAGTAGAGTAGACATACATTCTAGAATGGCAGAGGCGGCTAAGTTGAGAAATCAGTTTATGGAAACAGGAAAGCAGTGCGGCCTCCAAGGATTAGAACTGGCAAAGTATGTGTCAGAAGAGTTTGAAAAACTAAGGATGGAAAAGGAACTTTCAGATGAAAAGTTGAAATTAGAGGAGAAAAGCTACAGGCTGAATCAGCCAATAAAGAGAAAGATCGCCAGCATGCCCTAGAAATGAAGAGGATGGAGAAGGAGATTGAGCTTAGGAGAATGGAGTTAGGAAACAACCCCCCCCCCCCCTCCGACCTCTGCATCTAATGCCAGCCCTAGAGCCGAAGCAAATGCAGAAGCATCCTCTCTTCATGCAAGTCCCAAGGCGTTCCTTCTGGAACCGTTTTCAGAGCTCAGCGACACGATTAAGAGTTATCTTCATCGATTCGAGAGGATGTGTGATATGTGTGGTTTGGAGGAAAGTAAACGAAGTGTTAAGTTGTCACACAGATCGCGTGGTATTTCTTATTAGGTGTTTTCCAGATAGCGTCCCGAGGAACTTGACAACTATTAAATTCTCAAACAGGAATTGCTTGCTAGATTTAAAGTTGATGCAGAAAGGTATAAGAAGAAATTCAAAAGTGCTAAGAAGAAGTCTGGAGAAAAATATGCTAAGTTTATAGATATATTAAAAACATATTTACATAAGTGGAGCACATTAGGAAAGCATGAGAAGACATATGAAGGGTTAGAGGAAATGATCGTCATAGACCAGCTGAAAGATAGAATGTCAGCTGACATGAAGGCATTTATTACTCAACATGGAGCTGAGAAAATGGATGCTATTATTACTATGGCAGAGAGATTTGAAAAGTCACAGAGATAAGCTGGAGGTAATCGCGGAATACACCCACTCCTTCGCAGGACAATTCTCAGAAGCCAAAGGAAAATAATCGCAACAGTTATATTAAACCAAAAGATAAGCCAAAAGCCACCACCCAAAATAGAAACCAGCATGCATTGAGAGAAGGGAAATTGTATTGCCTGAAATGCAATATGACAGGACACCACACGAAAGACTGCCGGCGGAAATCCCCTCCTCATATTGTCGCATGCCTGACAAAACAGTAAAAGAAGAAGGTGATCACTGATGATCCTACTTATCAGAATGATCTTGAAGACACCAGTACCAGAATTCTCTTACCAACGAAAAAGCACCAACATTCGAACCTGTCACCTCCACACAACGCATAGGTTACCAACCAGACACACAACCTCTTCAACCTGCACATCACCACTTGTTTCTATTGCTATACATAACACTAACGCCAGTATAACACCTCACCAGCTGTCATCATCACAACTAATTAACAACAATATAACCATTATTTCTTCTTCCAATCGACCTCCCCACTGAGATTTGAACCCGAAACCCACGAAGACACGGAGGGCTATCTTTACTTGTTTCTTTAAGGTTTTCCTTTAATGATCTGAAACTGTGTGCTATATTTTATTTTCTCAAGCGTAATGTGCTGTACTTATTTCCCATGCAACAATCCAAGTATTGACACCGCAACAAGGATAATTTGTTCCGCGACGGAAAATCCGAAATTTACTACTCATTTACGACAATAGGAAGCCACAGCGACATGCAACCAAAATCTGGGATGGGAAAAAACTAGCGTAAAAAGAACGAATCGACCGGAACACGGCCTGTTTGTTTACCAGTCCAAGCAAGGGAACAGGAGAAGATTCGATTAGCGGAGGGAGTGATAGTCTCTTCAAAATCAACTTACCAAAGATAACTTAGTCTTAGTTAGGCAGATGAAGACGAACATCAGCCTACGACATCACATTGGAAAAATCTGAATCCTGAGGCCGAAATGTTTGGAAGCAATTCATTTAACATGAAAGGTAGTGGTCATACTAGTGTAGATCCAGACCTGACTTTGTGAAGGTTGACTGCAGCACTTGTTGAGTGAGCACCTTGTTGAGTGATGCCCTTGATAGAGTAGTGCAGAAACTTATCCACCTGCAAAAGTTCCATTTGTCTCATAGGAGAGGTAATCTTTATTTAAACATTTACCTGCCAAAAATGGAAAGAAAACCAAGAGCCAACTTATAATGTTCTATTCAGACCTGCAATACTAAGACTACAGAACATACAGCAATCAAGTGTTAGCCAAACGGATGCACAAACCTGGAAGTGGAGAACCCTGAGTGTAGACAGTTCTTTTTTCAGATCATCCATGCCAGTAAAAGATGAGAAGTACAGGTCATTGAAAAAAAATATAGCTGGAAATATACACGTTATAACTGGCCCATCCATGCTGTATAGTTAAAATTACATGTATATGTCCTACTTGAATTTCATAATATTGTCAATTTAGAATGCAATGTTCAAAATTCAAGTTTATGTTTATTAAATAATAAAACTGAGCTCATGTCATGTAGTGATTGTATTTTTACTTGTCATAGTCAAATTGTTTTAAACTAAACTAGACAGAATTAATTACTTGGTAGAGGAGAGGCAAGGAACCACTTAAAGGATATTTTGGGTATAAAAGGGGATAAAACTTTTTCAGTTAATTCCTGAAGGTATTCCCTGGTTCTCTAAAACTCTATTTCTGGTCTGAACCAATTGAGTCAGTACAGCGAAATTAATTACACGGGCAGGATCACATTGGGGGAAAAGGACTTTGGATCCTTTCCCTCTTTGGGGTTGAGCCATCAATCTCGACGTATCCGACAAGTTGGGGGGAGGGAGAGGGCTAAGTCCGGGTATTTCTTTAATCAGAAAGTAGGATATAGCAGGTTAGAATAGTAACATTCAATTAGTCAGAAGTTATCATATCATTAGATATAGGTAAAGTTAGGTAGATATCTAACTAGACATTCGTGCTTTGCTTACAGTCTATTCTCCAGGTATACAAGTGTATTCACCTTCAGAGAAGACAAGAAAAAGGTAAGAATGGCAGATACCACCAGACTGAGAAATCTCTTCATGGAGACGGGTAAGCAGTGCGACCTAACAGGTAAGGAGTTAGCTCAATATGTTAGCGAAGAGTTCGAGAAACACGAACGTCTACAAGCTGAGAAGGAAAAGGAAGACACACGTCTACAAGCTGAGAAGGAAATGGAGGAAAGGAGGCTACAAATCGACTTAGAAAATAAGAAGAAGGATAGATAGGCAAACAGAGAACAAGAAGAAAGAAGACAAAAACAGGAACTGGAAATGAGGAAGTTGGACAATGAAACCGATTTACGACGAGTGGAAATCATGAACCAACATAATCCCTCAACAGATCAAAGTAGACATTCAGCTCAACCACCAGGGGAAGCAGCTTCAGTTCAAGTGAACGCCATGTCTTTTCCGTTGGATCCTTTCAACGAACAAACAGACATCATCGAAAATTACTTATCAAGATTCGAGAGGATGTGTGTGGTGTGCGGATTGGAGGAGACCAAATGGGCAGTTAAATTGTCACAAGGACTTCCCGGAATTGCGTACGAAGTATTCTCTAGGATACGATCGGAGGAGTTGGGCAATTATAACATCCTGAAAGAAGCCTTATTAACTAGATTCGAAATAGACGGAGAGAACTACAAGAAACAGTTCAGGACTGCTTAGAAGGAAGCTGGAGAGAACTTTTCTCAGTAAGTAGAACGACTAAAATCCTACCTAAATAAATGGCGTACTATGTATTGATTTGAGGAGACCTACCAAGATCTACAAAAAATGTTTCTCATAGATCAACTTAAGCAGAAAATGTCTCAGGACATGAGAGCATTTCTAACACAAAATGAAGCGGAGAGATTGGAGTCTATCATTACTTTGGCAGAGAGATATGAAAAGTCGCAGAAAGAGGTGGGAGGTAATAAAAGAACTACCAACAATCTTCCTCGCGAATTCCCTCAGAAGACCAAAGATAAGTGAAAACCAAAATCCAGCAGACCAAATGGATCTAATGGATCAAATAAGACCACTACAAATCAGAACCAGCAGGTCAAGTGGGAGAAGAAGCCCTACTGCAGCCATTGTAAAACTCATACTCATAACACAAAGGATTGCAAAAAGAAGCCTCATCCTCTTACCACAGCCTGTGTTGTAAAACCTACAGCAGAGAGAAGGAACCGTATTGCTCGTTCCAGTATGGACATGCAACGGAACACCAACTCACAACTGCCAGTCATAGAATCTGTTAACTTGAACGGATGGATAGTACAATTTCTCTATGATACAGGTTTATTTTTCGACGCAGTTGTACAAGCCTCATTGGTAATCCCAGAGCAAGTTACAAATGAAACCGTCGAAATACAGGGATTTCTGAAACGTTCCGTGCCTATGACACGTCATGTTGCCAAGGCCAACATAACTTCATGCTATGTTACGGGGGAAATCAGAGCAGCGGTCATGGAAGACCCAATTTACCCTGTCATGCTCGGATGTCGCTACGTCTTTTTAGGAGAACCAGTACAGCCAATGATAGCATCAGCGGTGACTACGCGCCAACATGCCAAAGAAACTCCAACGACAACGACACCAGCGAATCTTCAAACCCAAGATTTAAAACAAACCCAAGCAACAGATAGTTCACTTTGGACGTGCTTTCGTAAGTTGCCAAAATCTCATAACCTCCTAAGAAAGGTGATGTCTACATGAAAAATGGAATTCTTCACCGGAAGGCAGGAAAGTTAGGACAAGAGTATTCTCAACTGGTTTGTTCCAACTACTTACCGAACGCAAATACTTTAGATGGGACACAGTATGCCAATTAACGGACATATGGGAATCAAAGCTACAACGCAACGAATCTCAACCCACTACTACTGGCCGGGAATGAACGCCGACATTCAACGATATGTCAAATCATGCCCAGAATGTCAGAGAGTAGCCCCAAAGCACTGGACACCACCAGCGACATTAGGGGAAATGCCCACCACTGGCACACAATTCGAGAAAGTGGCTGTAGACATAGTCGGACCTCTCACCCAGACAAAGAAGAGGAATCGATTCATACTAACACTCGTGGACACATGCTCAATGTGGGCAGAAGCTGAGCCGATTCCATCGAGTGATTAAAGCATGTAGCAGAAGCTCTACTTGGTATATGTACCAGATTAGGATTTTCAATCCGGATCCTGACTGACAACGGATCACAGTTCAAAGGGAAGTTGATGGAGGAAGTTTTTAGACTGTTCCAGTCTAGGCAGATATGTTCTTCTCCATATCACCATGCTTCAAACGGAGCTGTGGAAAGATTTAATGGGATCCTAATAACCATCTTGAAGAAACTAGCTCAAGAAAAACCAGAGGCGTGGGATACGTACATTCCGGCAGCACTTTTTGCGTACCGTGAAGTACCACACAAATCTACGAGAATTGCACCAGTAACATTATTGTTCGGTCGTCAAATCTAGGGACCATTAGAAGCTTTACTACGTTCATGGACTGATGATTCAGTTGATGAAACTATCGTCACTGCATCCGCATATGTGGAAGAGTTAAAACAACGACTTCAACTTGGCTGAAAATTAGCCGCAACCAATCTACGACAAGCAGAATGGCCCAAAATTTCAACAAGAAAGCGAAAGATGGAGAGTTAGTGGTGGGAGAAAAGTGTTATTACTTCTTCTCACGAGTAAAAACAAGTTGCAGATCCGTTGGAAAGGACCTTATGTAGTGAAGGAGAAAATTTCCAGAACAAATTACAAGATCTCTATAAAGGGGAAAGAGAAAATCTTTCATCTCAACATGTTACGAAAGTACGAGAGACTCACCACCAAGACAGCACATTTGATAGCAATGGCCGTAGCAACAGAAGTTGAACATGGAAACTCAATGGGAGTGGAGTATCCTCTGCAGTTCAACGAGACTTATCGAGATGTGGACATTAGCCCAACATTAACGACGGATCAGCAGCAGCAGATTCGAGAGTGCTTAGAGAATTATGCAGAGATACTAACAGACAAGCCAGGACTGACAGATCTTGAAGAATTCGACATGAAGTTGAATGATCGAACACCTGTGCGAGTCAAAACTTACCCTGTTCCATACGCCAATGCCAAACCTCTCAAAGATGAAATTCAACAACTGCTTTTAGCTGGGATAATATCATCTTACAATGCAAGTGTAGTTTTATTGAGGAAACCCAATGGTGAAGATAGATTATGCATTGATTATAGGCAGCTGAACGCTGTAACAGAGTTCCAACCGGAACCACTGCCAGATCAGAATCAACTTTTCACCAGCCTCAACAGAGCAAATTACTTCACAAAGATAGATCTCAGCAAAGGATATCAAATCCCAGTAAAAAAAGGAAGTAAGACTGTGGTTAGCCTTCAGCACTCCTGATGGACACTACGAATTTAAAGTTCTTCCTTTCGGATTAAGCAATGCGCCTAGTGTCTTCACTCGAATAATGAGGAAACTTTTAGGCCCATTGGAAAATCCACGTCTTAGCAACTTCATGGATGACATCCTGATTGCTACAGAAACATTCGAGGAACATCTTGAGACATTGAAGACACTGCTCAACCGCCCGAAAGAAGTGGGGTTGACAGCAAGTCCAAAGAAGTGCCAGATTGGGTTCCGGCAATTATATTTTTTGGGACACACAATATCTCAAGGCAAAATGCAACCTCATGATGGTAATGTGGAGAAACTAAGGAATGCACCGCGACTCAGAACCAAAAAGGATGTTCGATCTTTTATATCCCTCTGTGGATTTTACCAAAGATACATCCCAATCTTCAATTCCCTCACATCTCCGTTGACAAATCTCACTCGGAAAGGGGAACCAGAGAATGCCGTTTGGTCTGCTGACTGCGAGAAAGCATACACGGAGTTAAAGAAAGCTTTAACAGCAAAACCAGTTCTTCATCTGCCAGATCTAACACGTCCATGGATACTTAGGACGGACGCAATCAACATAGGAATTGGTGCCACCTTATTACAAGGAATGGATGAGGATCAATCAATGCTCTTTCCAGTTTCCTATGCCAGTAGAAAATTGAATTCAGCCGAACGCAATTATTCTACCATTGAAAAAGAATGTTTTGCTTTAGTTTCGGCAATAGAGAAGTTCCAGGCGTACCTGTATGGGAAACACTTCACACTACAGTGCGATCATCAACCTCTCATGTTCCTGGCAACATCCAGAAACTTAAACGCTCGACTTATGAAATGGTCATTATTCTAAAACCGTATTCTTTTCAAGTAGAATATGTCCCAGGAAGAATAAATGTAGGAGCAGACTTTCTCAGCAGAATCAGAGGAAAGAAAGAATGGGAGTAGAAAGGATTAGAGGAAATATAAACTTGTTACGTTTGCTCAAAACTACTGTTCTTCAGATGAACAACAGTATTAGAGGGGAGCCATGTGATATATTTTATTTTCACAAGCGTAATGTGCTGTACTTATTTCCCATGCAACAATCCAAGTATTGACACCGCAACAAGGATAATTTGTTCTGCGACGGAAAATCCGAAATTTAATACTCATTTACGACAATAGGAAGCCACAGCGACATCCAACCAAAACCTGGGACGGAGAAAAAAACTAGCGTAAAAAGGACGAATCGACCGGAACACGGCCTGATTGTTTACCAGCCCAAGCAAGGGAACAGGAGAAGATTCTATGAGCGGAGGGAGTGATAGTCTCTTCAAAATCAACTTACCAAAGATAACTTAGTCTTAGTTGGGTAGATGAAGACAAACATCAGCCTACGACATCGCATTGGAAAAATCTGAAAGGTAGTGGTCATACTATGTAGATCCAGACCTGACTTCGTGAAGGTTGACTGCATCACTTGTTGAGTGAGCACCTTTTTTTCCAGATCTTCCATGCTAGTAAAAGATTAGCAATACAGGTCATTGAAAAAATATAGCTGGAAATATACACTTTATAACTGGCCCATCCATGCTGTATAGTTAAAATTACATGTATACGTCCTACTTGAATTTCATAATATTGTCAATTTAGAATGCAATGTTCAAAATTCAAGTTTATGTTTATTAAATAATAAAACTGAGGTCATGTCATGTATTGATTGTATTTCTACTTGTCATAGTCAAATTGTTTTAAACTACCCTAGATAGAATTAATTAGTTGGTAGAGGAGAGGCAAGGAACCACTTAAAGGATATTTTGGGTATAAAAGGGAATACAGTTTTTCAGTTATTTTCTGAAGGTATTCCTTGGTTCTATAAAACTCTATTTCTCGTTTCAACCAATTGAGTCAATACAGTGAAATTAATTAAACGGGCAGGGTCACATTGGGGAAAAGCACTTTGGATCCTTTCCCTCTTTGGGCTTGAGCCATCAATCTCGACGTATCCGACAAACTGTATGATGATAATGGTTAGGAAGCACTTATCTACCCATTTCGTCACTCGCTCACCCACCCAGCATCTCCTTCTTTGCGCTTAATATTTTATTCCGATGGTGATACCCCACCACAACCCCCCCCCCCCCAATGACCAACTAGACACTCCCACACGCTGACGACTGATTACCAACGAAAAAGCACCGTGATTGGAACCTGTCACCTCCACCTGAGGGGAACTTAGGGTACTAATTAGACACACGACTCAATCGATCTCTACGTTTTTAGTTATAAGGACGATCTGATTAATAACGACAGCTGTTGCCACTGTCGCCACCGGCGCCGTTAATTTACAATACACACTATTTCTGCTACCACGCAACCTCCCTCGACCCCGACACTCTTATACACTCGCGGGCTATATCGAATTTTGTCATAGGTGTTGTATGCACAAGACTGACCTTAACAGCCCACACACCAATCGATTATTCATAAATTATACCAGCTCGGAGGATACCGTTTTATTACATCACAACCATATGGCACATAATCACTATACGGGAGGATATATCCTCGTTTTTGAGAGGATATATTCTCGTTTTGGGGGTTCCTAGAGCTCTTCCCTTACTACTCACCAATGCCAAACCTGGACAATGACAGAAAAGGAGTAAAGAAAAATTACAACGGAAATAGATTCCTGAGAAGAATACTCAACGTATTAAGAAGAGATAAAACCAGAAATGATGAAATCAGGACCTAAGCGAGAGTTATAGCAGCGCTAGATTTATTTGGAAAACAGCAAGTTAAATGGTTCGGTCACATAACTAGATTACCAAATAACAGTATAAACAACAAGCAATAATGTACAGACCACATGGAACCTGAAGAAGTGGCCGACCATGTAAACGATGGTCAGAGGGAATAACTGCCCATCGGATTCTCGATATATGAAGCCCATAAACGGGCACTTTCCCGCTGTTTATGCTTCACTTCGATACCGCAAGGCTCAAGGGGAATAGGGCGAGATGAGATGAGAATATTTGCTTACTGGTTAAACAAATATGACGAAATGCATGTGTGTATGTAAAAGTCTAATCTGAACAAAGAAGCCATATATAATAGGGTACCCAGTTTCTTGCCTGGCAAATGTCTCTGCGTCTCTCATTATCTATCCACGCTGCTAAAAGGTGAATATAAATTCATCATAATCATGTGTCATGCCGGTAAGCGTGGGAGGTCATGTTTCACCATTTCACGGGATCACCAGAGTTGTGGATTAGCTCAGTGTTCTTGTCTCTACCATGCCGCGAGGTCAAACCATCCAGATAAGGTGTTGGTCTCCAATTTCGCGACGGTTGGCAGAGGATCTCTTTTTGGAGACAATGTCTACGGTCATCGACCAGTATGGTCACTGCTTAGGAGGAAAGCAATGACACACTACCTTCTTACAGCTGCCCATTGTAACGGAAATCGCACTTGATTCGGCCGCGGTGTAAGGTAGACAACCCTACGATTACCCGACCCGGTTCCTGGATGGAATTATCGCCCTTGGTTGGGTGATTCTCGTCGATTCGAGAGAACTCGGCGGGGTGAACAGAATTCATGCCGACAGCGCATGGTTTTGGCGCATGGTCTATTAGTGGGCCTGATAGACAAAGCCGGCAGTTGTTGGCTGTCAGTGCTTGTGACCAGACGTGTTTTTGCACAGTGTGTTTTCATTATGGAGAGCTGGGGTGACCGATGTCTCAAGGTTGTTGAAGAGACCCGACGTCTAGTCCTGTTGAACTACAGCTGCTCCAACATGACACGTCGTTCGGCCATCTGCAGTTATGTGTAACCCTTTAGTTTATTTAACGTCGGTTCTCGGTGATCCGATTGCGCTAGGCGGTATGTACTAACCGTGGCGGGGGAAAGTGGGGCATTTGTGAACAGACAGTTGCTGCGGGCCTGAAGCCAAACCTGTTGAAAACGTGTATTTGCTAGCAGCATAATACAGGGATATTTATTGTGCTAGCGGTGCCGGGTTTATTAACAGCCACTGTAGGTTGGGTTAAGTGAGTTCAGGACAGCGAGAGATTTAATTTGAGTTCACACACAACCAAGCTTCCTGAAATCGAACGTAGTCTAGGCAGGGGCGGAATGACGTCACGAGGGGGAACCGGGAGTAATGTAGGATGTCGCCTATCTAGGACATGTGCGGTCTCGATCGACGCAACTCGTCGAAGCGAAGGTTGTGCGACGGTCGGCAGAAATCTCAGATGTCATTTCAAGGTCGTGACTTGAGTCGAAGATCGTTGTCACCTGGTGGGGCGACCACTCGCTTTTCTTCTTTTCTTTCCTCACATCTGTCTAATAGTTAGTGTCCCTCAAGGAAATGCCGGCTTAATATATAGTGGATTTTTGAGAGGTGGACAATATGTGAAAAGCGACCGAAGGGACAGAGCTGTTCTATAAGGACTGTGACACCGTTCTAAATGCTCCAGCCCTCGATGAGGGAGGAGATAACGGGGTTTGGATCTTCGCTACATGGAGAAAGACTGAGGTCATGTATATGTTATTTGATTTGGAGGCTTTGTACCGCAGACACGGTACTATATCGGCTCTGGCTGGGAATAGGGCAGTGAACTAGGGAGATTGGCGTGAACCAGGAGGGGGTCCAGATGCCCATCCCCGGGCCTACTTCAGGGCCATTCTGTCTACCGATACTAATGATTCACTAACTCTATGTGTCATGTAGAAGTCTTGCAGGGTATGACGACACCTCAGTGACGAGGGACCTACGACATGGGGTCCAGCGGTACTCCAGTCCGGGGAAGATGACGCAGGACAACTCGCCGCCTATTAGGTCCTAGTCCGGCAATAGCGAGCAGCAAATGAAAGAGATGGGACTCTCATGAGAAGATCCCTGGCTGAGGAAGGAGGTGAGAGTGAACTTGCTGATGGTAATCTTGGTTCTAGGTACTTTCACTGAGTGTTGTCTTCCACAAGACCTTATTGAGTGAGGTCTTGACATTGTGGTGACGGGTCCAGTGATTGGGACCAGGCGAGTGTGAGTAGCATATCAGGGACAACATCATGAATCCCAGCATGTCCTTTTCCCAAGAGGGTAATACGCCGACCGATGAGTCTTGCTAACACGCCGCTGCCGTCAGTACCTAGGTATCTTCACTATGGAAATGCAACCTACTTATCGACCACACTCATGCAAGTATCTTTGTGGAGTGATTGTCCACCGTATCAGGACATTAGACAGACCCATCTCCAGCTAGTGCCAGATTCCGTTGACTTCATGTGCCGGGCCATTTTGGGTTGAGTCTTCTGGAGACAAGAGACGACATTTCCAGTGAAGACGTTACACCTCAGCACCGGTGAGTGATCTATTTATGACACGTATCGTGATTCTTCTAGCGTGGAAATCGAAGTGTGATATTATCTGGCCACAATAGACATTAGACATTTTGTCACCCACGTGGGCCACCTATTCTGATCATCACCGACGTGAGGTTCCGGTACTAGTCCAGTCAGAACGACTATCCTACTTACATTCTTGGGAAGACGAGAGCTTGCGGGAAGTGGTGAGACTGGTTTCTAAGATGACCTGTAACGTTCTACTCGGAGCTTTTCCGGTGATGACAAATCCATCTGGATGCTATTCCAGTGCCTGCTTGACTCGACAGACCTACTAGCTACTAGGTCTATCTCATCATCCTCATCCTCATCATCATCATTTGGCACCTTGCCGCCTTGACAGACAATAATTTGTGCTTTAAAAAGACATACTAACTTTTACATATGACGGTAGCGAATGTGATTGATAAGGCCAATTTGCGCTGTAAATGTTCGTTCACAGTGGGTGCATGTGAACACGTGGTCATTTTCGCCATCATGCACAATCTTACGTCTCACACGCTCGGTGTGTGACTTATCTGCAATAATTTTCTCCTTTGTCTTTATTCCATTTCTGATCTTTGCCTTCCATGCAACACGTTCAGCGGCGACTTGCTCCCACTGGGCATTATCAATGCCTGTATCAATCATGTCCCGCTTACACACATCTTTGTATCGTAGTAGAGGCCGACCCCGAGATCTCTTACCCATCTGTAATTCACCAAAACAGATGACCTTTGGTATTCTACCATCATCCATCCTCCTAAGATGTCCTATCCATCTAAGTCTACGAAGACTGAGCATGGAATAAACTATCACACATCCTGATCTTTCCAATACTTCAGTATTTGTGATTTTGTCTTGCCACTTAATACCAAGAATTCTTCGCAGACACCGCATATGAAAGCTGTTTAAACGTTTCTCTTGGTGTGAGTAAGTTGTCCAGGTTTCACTGCCATAAAGAAGAGTACTAAGGACACAGGCTTGATAGACAAGGACTTTTGTTTTGGCAGTAAGCTTCCTGTTCTCCCAGACTCTTTTTCTTAACCTGTTCATTGTTGTTGCTGCCATACCAATCCGGATGTTGATTTCCTGATCTAGGGATAATTTGCTATTTACCACTGATCCTAGATATGTAAAATGGTCTACCATCTCTAGTTCGGCGTCGTCAATAAAGATTGATGGTACTCCATGTGCACCTTGTGACATAATCTGTGTCTTCTTTTTGCTAATTGTTAAACCAAATTCAGAACAAGCATTGGAGACTGCAGATAGTAGACATTGCAATTCTTCCTCAGAGTGGGTCGTAACTGCAGCATCATCTGCAAGAAGCAACTCTCTGATCAGTACCCTCCTAATTTGGTCTTGGCCTTCAATCTCTGAGCATTGTAGAGGCTGCTGTCTGAACGTGAGTGAATGTATATACCACCATCCTGATCACGAAAGGCATATTTCAGTAGAAGTGAAAAGTATATTCCAAAGAGGGTGGGGGATAGTACCCAACCTTGCTTAACTCCACTCTTGATTTCAAACTCTTCAGAAGTTGCACCATCAAACTTGATTATACCCTTCATGCCTGTGTGGAACGATTCCACAATGGACAGAAGAGTTGGTGGGAAGCCAATCTTCTTTAGTGCTTTGAACAGACCCTCACGACTGACCAAATCAAATGCCTTTGTGAGGTCGATGAAGGCAATAAACAGTGGTTGATTCTGTTCACGGCATTTTTCTTGCATTTGTCGCAATGAGAATATCATATCAATGGTAGACCGGTTCTGTCGAAAGCCACACGGTGATTCGGGGTAGACTTTATCTTCTAGAACTTGAAGTCTGCGCAGAACAATTTTGGCAAATACTTTTCCAACAATACACAGAAGTGAGATACCCCTATAGTTGTTGCAGTCGCTCCGATCGCCCTTGTTCTTGTAAAGTGTTATGATGCTTGAATCTTTGAAATCCTGTGAGACTTGTCCTTCTCGCCAGCATAGCTCTATTAGCTGGTGGATCTGTAGAGTGAGTGTGTCTTGCCCACTCCTGATAACCTCTATTGGAATCCCATCCTTATCTGTAGCCTTGCCAGGTGCAAGTTCATTTATAGCACACGTAACTTCTGTTATGGTAGGAAGTGTGTCCAGGTGGTCAAGAGTTGGTAGAGCCTCTATGGCGTTGAGGGCATCATCCGCTAGTTTGGTCTCACTTGAGTAAAGCTACATATAGTGCTCTACCCATCTGTCCATCTGCTGTTTCTTATCAGTGATGATTTCTCCAGTCAAGGTTTTCAGTGGTGCACTTCTTTTGATCACTGGACCACAGACTTTCTTTAATCTTTCATATATGCTTCTGATGTTTCCCTTATCACTTGCGATTTGAATGGACTCACATAACTTGATCCAATAGTCATTTGCACACTGCCTGGCAGCCTTTTGCACATCTTTCCTAGCTTGCTTTAGCTCACTCAGAGTGTTACGCGTTGGTCTTTCCTTGTTTCTTAAGAGAGCTATCTTTTTCTTATCAATCAAGGGCTGCAGAGTCTGGCTGTTTGCCGCAAACCAGTCCTGCCTCTTATGATCCACAGTGCCGTAAACCTCTACGGCAGTTTTATAAAGAATTTCCTTAAGTTGACCCCACTTTTCATTTACTGTGCAATTTGCAGGTGTATCAGTGAAAGCGTCTTCAAGTTGCTGTTGAAACTGAAAACACTTTTCAGAATCGTGAGTTTTAATAATATTAATCCTGGGGCTATATTTGTGTTTAGTTATGTAGATTCTCTTTGGTCTCAGTCTAACTCTTGCAACAACCAAAGAGTGATTCGTATCATAGTCGACACTGTGGTAACTTCGAGTCAATGATATATGGTTCAGATGTTGTCTCCGTGTGATGATGAAGTTCAGCTGGTGCCATTGGCCGGATCTTGGATGTTTCCATGTGACCTTATGCAGCTCTTTTGTTTTAAAAAAGGAGTTTGTAATACATAGGTCATTACTGGTGCAATGCTCCAGCAGCCTTTGCCCATTTTCATTCATGCGACTGATGTTGTATTTTCCAAGGCACATTGGCCATGAACTCGAGTCCTTGCCCACACGAGCATTGAAATTACCGAGCATATAAATGTAGTCAGATTTTGGAACTGCCTTGATCACGGAGTCTAACTCCTCATAGAACGAATCCTTCACATCATCAGAGGAATCGAGTGTCGGTGCATATGCAGTAATAATGGTGGCAAAACCACAAGAGGTTGCCAAGCGCAGGGATAATAGTCTTTCATTTCCTCCTGCTGGAATTGCAATCATTCCCAGTAGCGAATTCTTCACTGCAAAGCCCACACCATGTTGCCTTTTTTTTCTGCCTGCCCTCTACCCTTCCAAAAAAAGGTGTAATTGTTTTCCCTGAGTGACCCTTCCTCGTCGAGGCGAGTCTCCTGAAGGCCAGCAATATCAATGTTAAGACAATTGAGTTCGGCATCAATCACAGTCGTTTTTCTCACATCGTTAATATTGGTCAAGTCAGTGGAAAATCGAGGACACATGGTTCTCACGTTCCAGGTTGCAAGCCGTAGCTTGAGGTTTCTATTTTTATGTCTACCTGGTGTATTGGTTTTACAGCCTGCGATTCAGATTTTGTCCTAGCCCCAAGCACCCATTGAAGCAGGCAGGCTGTGGCTGATCAGCACCCAATTGGCCGGGGGCTGCCCAGCTTGAGGCGGGCGGTAGCTGATCAGTGACACCTGTAGGTGTCTCCCACCGTCAGAGGCAACGCGTGACGCCCCATGTCTACGCCAACTGACAGGGACTTATAACCCGTAACAGTTGCCTCTCGCTTTGATTCCGAGACCAGTTAAGACCAGGGATGGAGTTATCGCTTCTCCGTAGCACAAAGCTTGGGCTAAAATATAGAGATCATGTGTTGCCCATGCAGCATGATCCCTCTCTCGGCCTGTCTAGTTCACTCCAGAGGAAAGGTAACACCTCTTCATATGGAACAAGACAAGCTGCAGAAGCTGCCGGATCAGCAAAGCAATGCTCCAACTGTCCGCCTGTCGGAGCTTCGATTCTAGACCAGCCGCCAACTAAGGCTTAGGGCCTGGTCTGCCCTGCCGTGACATTTTGTCTTTAGATTGCATTTCCTCGCACCAGGGTAAGGCTTGTACCCTCCCAATTGCGCTCCTCCGCCCGAAACCGTTGGCACAATGTGAGGTGTCGGGTTTGGTAATCGCCGCCCAACGTTCGGCGATAACAGAAAGCAGGTAGTACCGTCTACTGTTATACGGTAGCTCAGTCATATCTGACTAAGACCGGACACCATCATCATACTCATGTGTATAATACACGCTTCTGTTACCATATACATAAATACCAGAGTCGAGTGTTGAGTCATGCATTCAGGACGAGGTGTGAAAGGGTAGTATGCATCCCTTGGTTGAGTCTGAAGGGAGATAGGTATCCAAAGGCTGGTGGGGTAAAGTAGATAGAGGTCACCTAGTTCCCAGGCAGATCACATCCCATTGTTAAAGTGTGGCATCAGTTCCCCTCACCCTAGGGAGTGTTGTTACACCCATAAAATCATGTTTCGTCATTTAATAGTTAAAAGTTGGTTGCATATCCTTTACAGGACATCACAGTCAACACCAGCATTTTTTTTACTGTTGTGATCTCTTGGCAAGTTTACGTTCAGTAGTTTGCCATTGCTTCTGAACGACCGGCAAAGACTATTTAGTAAAAAAAAAAACCTGCGTAAGGCTGTCTGCTGCCAAATCGCCCACAGCTGTGTTTCGAACGCGGGTATGTCGGATTACGAACTCTGTCCGTAATCCCTACGTCAGTGAGCCACCATTTAACAGAGAATAGAAATGAAGATCTCGCATAAAAAACATGGAATCGTAATTTCCGTTTACGAATAGCGTACATTTGAACACAGAAGTCACGAACAACACGTTGCACAATTTATTGCCTGACATATTTCGCTGTAGTAAATTGTGCAACAAACCGAACAGAGCTTAAATGCCTTTGAATATACATTTTATATACGGGTTCTAAGAATATCTTTGAAACAGAAAAGAACAAATGCACTCATACGACAAGAGCTGAATACTGAAGATGGGTGGCTACTAAAGACGATAAAACACAGAAAATCTAAATATTTTGGTCACTTAATACGTCATGAAAGTTTGGAGAGAACAATCATGCAGAGGTATATGCCCTGGAAGAGAGGAAGAGGAGATGGGTGCAGGATGTGGCAGATGATCTATAGATGGATGTATCGGACGCGGGACACCTTGCTTATGACCGAGAAGTTTTCCGGAAGGCTATTATGGGAGCGATGTTCTGCAAAGGACATGCAACTGAATGAATGAATGAATGCATTAATGAAAATCTGCAATCTATCGTTTGTAGCACATTCGTTTAAATTCACATAGGGGATACGTTGTTTTAAATTTAGAATTATTTCGCTTAATTACAGTGCTTTTGATGGAGGCTAAGTCGCAAAGACAACTTACCATAAACATCAGAAAGAAGCAGCCATCATTTTTTTGGCCACATTATGAGAAGACAAAAACTATAAAATATTGTGGCAACCAGAAAAATGTGTGGATAGAAAGATAGAGGACCAGAGCGAGAACAAGTTTGACAGTCTTGTGTCATGGTACGGAAGGGAATCAGCCCAAGAATTGATCCATGCCCATCTCAATTTGTGGAGAACCATCATAGCCTACGCCGGCTGGCAAGGCATTTGATGATGGAGGATGTGGATTAATTCACCAAAAAAGATGTTCTTTGGTATTCTACCATCGTCCATCCTCCTAATGTGTCCTACCCACCTAAGTATACGAAGACTGAGTATGGAACCACCGGCCTTGTATTCCGACAATGCGTGCATCCAGGAAGAACAAACATAAACATATTCGGCAGAAATGCGAAAACTGCATTTTCCGACAGTGCTCACAAAAGGATAGATTCTCAAAATAGCTCAAGTATCTGCATTTCTAATTCTCTTGTTCTTCTTTTATACCGATGCGATTCGAACCACTGCTGATTCTCATCGTCATCGCGTTACCTACGAGAGTATACGAGATTACGAAGAGAAGTCGCTAACCTCTAAGCCGCGAAGCCGGCTTTATATACTTTATTATACAAGAGACAACATTGCAGTTATAGACATATTTCAGGCGAACGAAAGAAGAAGAATATACGAGAGAATCAAGAATCGAAGGTGACATCTTATAAGTTATCAAAGGAGGAGACCTCTGAAGTTGGAATGGGTTCGCCTGAAGGCAAGGGACACCGGTAAAAGGGAAAGCAAACCCACACGCAAAATTCAGTCCTTTACTACTTAAACTTTAATCAGTGTGTAAGGACTACGCTTGAGTTTAAAAGAGCGAACAAAAAACAAAAAAAAAGAAAGAAAGAAAATCGAAGGAGGAGTAAATGCATTTTACAAAAGAAAGGGCAAACAGTGATTGGTGTGCATGTAAAGAGAAAAAACAAAGAGATAGTATCGGACAATGTAAACAACAAGAAAAAAGGATGGAACAACAATCGACATCCTTCTTCTTCTTCTTCTTCTTCTTCTTCTTCTTCTTCTTCTTCTTCTTCTTCTGCTGCTGCTGCTGCTGCTGCTGCTGCTGCTGCTGCTGCTTCTGCTGCTGCTGCTGCTGCTGCTGCTGCTGCTGCTGCTGCTGCTGCTTCTTCTTCTTCTTCTTCTTCTTCTTCTTCTTCTTCTTCTTCTTATGTTGGGCATCATGTATGTGTCTAGATGTGAGGATGTGTGTGTGGGAGATGTGTATGTGTGGGGATGTGTGTAAGAGTGTGTGTGTATGGGTGGGGGTGTGTGTGTGTTGGTGAGGGTGTGTGGGTGGGGAATTGAGTGGGTGGGGAGATGTGTGTGTGAGAGGATATGTGGGTGGATGGGGGATGGGGCCGGAGGGAGAATTGTGAAGTAGGACTCTGGTGCTTCTGCTGAGACCACAAGTAGCCTGACTATGGAAGTCATGGCAGTAAGTAAAGCAATAACATGGCTCGAGACACAGACATTCACTAATGCATGTTTCCTTAGCGACTCACTGAACATGCTCAAGAGGATAGAGATGGGGGGGGGGGGATCCGAAGAGAATGGTTGCTGTCTCTGGAGCGGTCTCGGCTGGCAAAGATTAGTTTCATCTTCGTGGGCATGCGGGAATACAAGGGAATGAACGGGCTGACAAGCTCGCAGGTAACGCTACTGTGGAGGGCGGACGCGCCATGGACCAGGCTGACATTCTGAATGCTCTACGAGAAGTAAGACTTTTGCGAGAACCAAGTGATGAATGTGAATCTACAACCATAGTAGTGGGTTACGTGGTATTTGATTAGCATTTCAGGATTGACCTCTAAGGATTGACCCCAATCCTTTTCGGTCTCGGAGCTGGGGTGTGTTGGGTAGGGTAGGGTAGGGTAGGGTATTTAGGTCATATGTAAGGGTTGATAATTCTAATAAAAGACGTGTTTTTCTAAGGGCAGATAACTGAGTGTGTGTGTATAATATTATAACTAATTAAAAAAAATAAAATAAAAATAAAAGACAATCAGAGGCGCGCGCGGGGCAGTCGCAGGAGCGAGCACGGGCAACAGTCGCTTGGGTGCGGTTTGAACCCAGTCAGTGTCTTGTAGTAACCACATGGCCAGTCATTTCTGAGTGACCACAAGCCGGTCAGTGACGAGTGTGGGTGGTGGGGCTAGACGGTTCGAACCCTCGAGGCGCACCGGGTGTGATATGAAAATTGTAATAGGTAAAAAGGTAAATATGGCGTGTATATGAGTTGTAGTGGGTCGTAGTGGCTTATAAAACTATCATCATATAGATTACACCTCTTCAAATGAAAACCTTAAAAAAGTAAAGATGGCCTGTAGTAACGGTTGTAAGGGGGTGTGGCTTCGTGGTATTCGTTGTTAAGGGGTTGGTGAGTGGTGATGTACCTATATAACAGCTTCCGAACAATTTAAAGGGATGGGCGAGTGGCGAAGTGGCTAAGTAAATCGTCGGTTCCTTGCTAAGAGACAGAGGAGTTGCTAGATAAAGGCTCCAGGTCGTTGTCAAGGGGTTGATGAGTGTACAAATAGCTAAATAACTGCTTCTGATCCTTGTTAAGAGGTGGGCGAGGGGCGGATTGGTTGGATAATTACGCCCGTTCCTTGGTAAGAGCCAGGGTGATCGAGTGGAGAAGTGGGTAAATATAGGCATGGAGGTATACCATCGACACATTCAACGCATAATTTCGGCGTCGGTCGTCAGAAGACCAAGGATATTTTCATTATATGTCTATTGTAAAGGGGTCGACTGTTTGTTATAACGGGGTTACTATTATCTATAGTGGCTGGGACTTAAATACTATCAGCATACCGGTTACAGCTCTTCAAATGAAAACTTTGAAAGTGTAAAGATGGCCGATGGTTTTAGTGGGTATGACTTTGTGATATTCGTTGTTAAGGGGTGGGGTGAGTGGTTGAGTAACTAGATAAACGCTTCTGAACACTATCAGCGGGTTCGAATCCCAGTGGGGTGGTCTAGTGGTAGAAGAAATATTGATAATATTTGGTTACTTAGTTGTGATTTCGAGCTCGGTTGTTATTAACCCGGTTATGTTTAGAAAAGTAGAGGTGGTGTGCTGGTTGCAGAGTATGTTTAGGGGGTACCCCAGACACCGTGGAAGTGACAGGTTCGAATCTCGGAACTTTGTCGTGGGTAAGATTTCCAGTCATCAAGGTGTGGGTGTCGTCGCGGCCACAAGTCCCACCGCTGATGAAAAACACAGGCAGCAGATTTCACCATTGTACCTACGAGTCACAAAATATAAGCTAACTTAACATTCAGAATATGACCTCAACAGGTGTTGCCAAAAATCAATACTTATTCTTATAACGGCTAATCCAGGGGATTATCGTCATCGTAATGACCAAGTCAGGTTAATAATATTTCTGATATCTCCGCCATTGCAAATAGTTCGCGATATTAATAAATGTTCATATAAAGGTTGGAAGGGGATTAAAAGATTAGCACCTATTGTCGGGACATCCAATAAAAATCAATAACACTACCCTCGATTTTTCTCATAATTGCCGATTGGAGATTATGGGCTAGGTGTATGTGTCCTTATTTAGTTAAAACAGGTGGTATGAGTAGGAGATATCACAAACATTATCAGCATGTGCCACTCTGATCTTAAATATCAGTAGTTCGTTATTCTTGTGACATTGAAAACGCTTGTGGTTTGAAGACAGATGGTGTACTATGTTATTGGGTGGTGTATATAGATTGACCAGTATGTGAAGTTGATAAGGTCACCCCTGCCAGCGCATCGTAGCTGTGTTGTGACTTGTCGCCTATTACATCCGGGTGTAAAAATAACCAAAAATATTTCACATCAACTCAGACATGCCTCTATATAGCTACACTGCGAACATGGCTAGAGTCTACTTTAGGAAAGTATCGTGTATCTGTGTATACGGGTTTACCACTGCTTATAGGTGTGTGCAGTATTATTAGAAAGCGGCCGTTATGTCTACATTATCAAAGTATGTTGCCTTACAGAGCTGGTATAGTATATATGTGTCTGCTACGTTGTATGTTTTGTCATGTTGCCTTGTAGTATTTGGAGGGAGTTTCATGCGGGTGTCTAGTGAACCTTTTAAAAACTATGTCTCAGAATCCACAACGCCACTGGCATTAGAGGCTTTTCAACTTGTCTGCTCATTGACCACGCTTCACAGTCATACTAAAGTACGGGTTCTATGTAGTACTTAAACACTCCTTTTATTTCTCATTACAGTTGTCAACTTTATATTAGTCAGTATGTTTTCCAATTTGCAAAAGACAACCTTCATCACAGCGATTCTTGTTCCAACGCTTTAAAACCACCTCCTATCAGACATTTTTTTCTTTCCTTTTATGCTCACGGCTACCGTTTCCCCATTTCAAGCTCCATGTCTCTACTCGTATGCATTAGTGTGGTAGAAGTAAACCGATAACTCACAAGATAGACGTATATTATCACACTGTATATGAACATGTGGGAAACGGCTACATCCGGGCAAAGAGGGCGGTGTATCTGTCACATGCGTATGGATACAACCGAGACACGTCGTTAAGCGGGATACTACAGAAAAAAAACGGTATTATGTTGGCGATCGAACCAGGGGACCTAATTCGTGATGACCACCATGTACGGGAGTGATTCTGCCCCCTCGTCAACAGGGCGTCGGAGGTTTAAAAGGGTGTTCATTCTCTCGCTTTTCTGTGTCCGAGGCGTCCCAGGGTCACCAAGTAACAGCAAAGAACACGAAACTACTACTAACGAGGCCTCTATACACCACAATTCAGTTTCGAATATAATATACACAATTATAATCAAGTCATCACAGTGTTCGACTAACCCTTTCTCATAGACATAGAGGAGAGATGTGAGCACCGAGACCAGTTGGGGAAGGTGTGCCTTTTACTTAACATCTATCGGGTCATACACCGACGAGTGTTTAGCTATATTTATCATATAATATTACCCGTGAACACAACAAGCTTCCCCGGATCAAGCTTAGGTGTCTCATATAACATGACATATCACGTACCCGCTGGCCTGACCAGCAAAGTTATCGCTTCTCAGAGCAGACATTTACACTTTCATTAATTCTTCTGCCTGGCCAAAGGGGGTCTTTGCCTCTTTCCGCAGAAACATAGTTCCAATGCTAATATATGTTTTTCAATGTGTCGGCTCATTACCACATTTCACATCCTGACAAAAGTACAGGTTTTATGTTCCACTCCAACAGTCAAATAAGAAAAAATGTTAGCCAAATTATTAAAATGTTGGCCAAATATAGAAATATATCGACCAGACGTATAAAGTATAGTAAAATATGTTAACCAAACTTATACAACTCGTGGTCAAAATAAGAAATATCTCAACCAAGCGTATAAGAAATAGGAAAAAGGCTAGTCAAACTAATGAAAATGTTGGCCAAATACAGAATTATCTCGACCAACTTATAAAATGTAGGAAAAATTGTTAGCCAAACTGACAAAACTGTTAGCCAAAATAAGAAACGTCTCTGCCAACTTATAAAATGTAGGAAAAATTGTTAGCCAAACTGACAAAACAGTTGGTCAAAAATGAAACGTCTCGACTAACATTATAAAAATTAGGAAAAATGGTAACCAAATTAATTTTAAAAGGTGACCAAAATAGGAAATATCTCGACCAAACTTACGAAAAGTAGGAAAATTGTTCGTCAAATGTGACAATTATTGGGCAAGTAGGAAATCATGTTAGCCAAATAGGAAAAATATCGATCAAACTTATAGATGTCTCGGCCAAACTTATAAAATGTATGAACATTTGTTAGCCAAAGGTGAAAAATATTGACCAAGTAATGAAATATCTCATCCGAATTTATAACAAGTAAGAAAATATGCTAGTAAAATCAAGAAATATGTCAACTGAAGTTATACAATAGGCGAAACGATGGACAAACTTATAAAAATGTCGACCGTTATAAGAAAATGTATTACCCAAATTAGGAAAAAATATTGACCAAGTTTTGAAATATCTCGACCAAACTTACAAAAAATAGGAAAATATGTCGACTAAAGTAGGAACATTTGTTAGCCAAAGATGAAAAATATTGGTCAAGTAAAGAAATATCGCATCCAAACTTTTAAAAGGTAGGAAACTTTATTAACCAAATGTGAAAAATATCGCCCAAGTGAAGAAAAAAGTTACACAAAACTTATAAAACTTAGGAAAATGTGTTAACCTAATGAGAAAAATATCGCCCAATTGAAGAAAAAGTTACACAAAACTTATAAAACTTAGGAAAATGTGTTAACCTAATGAGAAAAATATTGACCAAGTAAAGAAAAACGTACACCAAACTTCTTAAAAGTAAGAAAATTTTTTAACCAAATGGGAAAAATATTGGCCAAGTGGAGAAATATCTCAACCATACTTATAAAAAGGAGGAAAATGTGTTAACCTAATGAGAAAATATCGCCCAAGTGAAGAAAAAAGTTACACAAAACTTATAAAACTTAGGAAAAGGTGTTAACCTAATGAGAAAAATATTGACCAAGTAAAGAAAAACGTACACCAAACTTCTGAAAAGTAAGAAAATTTGTTAACCAAAAGGGAAAAATATATGGGCTAAACTATGAAATATGTTGACCGAACTAAGAAAGTGTGTTAACCAAAGGGGGAAAAATGTTGGTCAAAACATGAAACATCTCGACCAAACTTATAAATATCTCGTGTAAACTTATAAAAAAAAAAAAGTAGGAACAAATATTGCTTCTGTAGTTATGTCAAACGTGTCTTGAACTTTTATCTGAACAGACATTGCACAAGACATAATCATCAACGTCAACACTTTCCCTATTTTACATTACCGAAAGTTTCAACTTATCAGTCCAGTGTATCCACTAAAGAAGCACTTATGCATACTAATCACCCAGCTCTTCACACTCTTGGTTTTTCTTTTCTTTTCTAACGCAAAGTGTCTCTGTCTTTCATAGATAGCTTCACAACTTTTCTGTGTAGCACCACTAACAACTCCAAACCTTCGTTTCACATGAGCTCTAATGAAACAGTCATAACAACATTTAGGGCAATCTGTGGCTCCACCTGGGAGAGTTTCAATATCATCTGAGTATTCGTCAGCAAAGATCCACTTCCCATGGCTGATATCTTCAACTTTCTATACCACAATGTCTGCTACACTAACCTTCCATTGGTCCATCTTTCAACAATACAAAGAGTGTTCTCGAAGTCTAGCTAACATAACATTGCTTACTTTGTCCACCTCTATCACACTTTGTCATTTCACAGCTGCATTAGCGGCAAGTCTGCAACCAACCAACAGTGTCTGTTATGAAGTCAACCTTTCTTAAAGCCACGTCTGCCTTACTGAACCCTTGAATACCCTCTACCACATCGTCTAACCGACTTTCAACATTTCATACCAAATAACATTAACATTCTCTTTGATTTCAGAACAACTGATTTTCTGCTGACTAAGCAGATTTTCCAACCCCGTGGAGATAAATCATATGCTCCCTAACCTACTAGGCGCTATTCTAGACAACGAATATGGTCATCGACCAGCACCCCTAGGCAGAACTTGAAAAAACAACAGAGCTTGGGTTATTGAGACGAATGAGTTGCATTCCTTGGACTACCAGAAAGACATCAAAGACAACAAACTCTTTCTTACTAACCCTAACCCTAAGTATACATCAACTAACCCTAACCCTAAACCTAAGTATACATCAACTAACCCTAACCCTAACTATACAACATACTCTTTCTTAAGAGACATAGATACAAACCAGTGTTAGAAATGAAAAAGTAAAATTTATGTGATTACATTTTAATTAAAATTTAAAACTAATAAATCGCACTTTTATTGCGCAAGATGTAAGCTTGATATATGTCCTATACCTAACTTATACCTATACTTACCCTATATCTGTATATTAAGTGAAGCGCGCAATAAAAGTGCGATTTATTAGTTTTAAATTTTAATTAAAATGTAATCACATAAATTTTACTTTTTCATTTCTAACACTGGTTTGTATCTATGTCTCTTAAGAAAGAGTATGTTGTATAGTTAGGGTTAGGGTTAGTTGATGTATACTTAGGTTTAGGGTTAGGGTTAGTTGATGTATACTTAGGGTTAGGGTTAGTAAGAAAGAGTTTGTTGTCTTTGATGTCTTTCTGGTAGTCCAAGGAATGCAACTCATTCGTCTCAATAACCCAAGCTCTGTTGTTTTTTCAAGTTCTGCCTAGGGGTGCTGGTCGATGACCATATTCGTTGTCTAGAATAGCGCCTAGTAGGTTAGGGAGCATATGATTTATCTCCACGGGGTTGGAAAATCTGCTTAGTCAGCAGAAAATCAGTTGTTCTGAAATCAAAGAGAATGTTAATGTTATTTGGTATGAAATGTTGAAAGTCGGTTAGACGATGTGGTAGAGGGTATTCAAGGGTTCAGTAAGGCAGACGTGGCTTTAAGAAAGGTTGACTTCATAACAGACACTGTTGGTTGGTTGCAGACTTGCCGCTAATGCAGCTGTGAAATGACAAAGTGTGATAGAGGTGGACAAAGTAAGCAATGTTATGTTAGCTAGACTTCGAGAACACTCTTTGTATTGTTGAAAGATGGACCAATGGAAGGTTAGTGTAGCAGACATTGTGGTATAGAAAGTTGAAGATATCAGCCATGGGAAGTGGATCTTTGCTGACGAATACTCAGATGATATTGAAACTCTCCCAGGTGGAGCCACAGATTGCCCTAAATGTTGTTATGACTGTTTCATTAGAGCTCATGTGAAACGAAGGTTTGGAGTTGTTAGTGGTGCTACACAGAAAAGTTGTGAAGCTATCTATGAAAGACAGAGACACTTTGCGTTAGAAAAGAAAAGAAAAACCAAGAGTGTGAAGAGCTGGGTGATTAGTATGCATAAGTGCTTCTTTAGTGGATACACTGGACTGATAAGTTGAAACTTTCGGTAATGTAAAATAGGGAAAGTGTTGACGTTGATGATTATGTCTTGTGCAATGTCTGTTCAGATAAAAGTTCAAGACACGTTTGACATAACTACAGAAGCAATATTTGTTCCTACTTTTTTTTTTAAATAAGTTTACACGAGATATTTATAAGTTTGGTCGAGATGTTTCATGTTTTGACCAACATTTTTCCCCCTTTGGTTAACACACTTTCTTAGTTCGGTCAACATATTTCATAGTTTAGCCCATATATTTTTCCCTTTTGGTTAACAAATTTTCTTACTTTTCAGAAGTTTGGTGTACGTTTTTCTTTACTTGGTCAATATTTTTCTCATTAGGTTAACACCTTTTCCTAAGTTTTATAAGTTTTGTGTAACTTTTTTCTTCACTTGGGCGATATTTTCTCATTAGGTTAACACATTTTCCTCCTTTTTATAAGTATGGTTGAGATATTTCTCCACTTGGCCAATATTTTTCCCATTTGGTTAAAAAAATTTCTTACTTTTAAGAAGTTTGGTGTACGTTTTTCTTTACTTGGTCAATATTTTTCTCATTAGGTTAACACATTTTCCTAAGTTTTATAAGTTTTGTGTAACTTTTTCTTCAATTGGGCGATATTTTTCTCATTAGGTTAACACATTTTCCTAAGTTTTATAAGTTTTGTGTAACTTTTTTCTTCACTTGGGCGATATTTTTCACATTTGGTTAATAAAGTTTCCTACCTTTTAAAAGTTTGGATGCGATATTTCTTTACTTGACCAATATTTTTCATCTTTGGCTAACAAATGTTCCTACTTTAGTCGACATATTTTCCTATTTTTTGTAAGTTTGGTCGAGATATTTCAAAACTTGGTCAATATTTTTTCCTAATTTGGGTAATACATTTTCTTATAACGGTCGACATTTTTATAAGTTTGTCCATCGTTTCACCTATTGTATAACTTCAGTTGACATATTTCTTGATTTTACTAGCATATTTTCTTACTTGTTATAAATTCGGATGAGATATTTCATTACTTGGTCAATAATCCATGGGAATGTCGATATACGAAGCCCATAACCGGGCACTCTCACGAAGTTTATACTTCACCTCGACACCGCAAGGTACAAGAGGAACATGATGAGATGAGATGAGAGGTCAATATTTTTCACCTTTGGCTAACAAATGTTCATACATTTTATAAGTTTGGCCGAGACATCTATAAGTTTGATCGATATTTTTCCTATTTGGCTAACATGATTTCCTACTTGCCCAATAATTGTCACATTTGACGAACAATTTTCCTACTTTTCGTAAGTTTGGTCGAAATATTTCCTATTTTGGTCACCTTTTAAAATTAATTTGGTTACCATTTTTCCTAATTTTTATAATGTTAGTCGAGACGTTTCATTTTTGACCAACTGTTTTGTCAGTTTGGCTAACAATTTTTCCTACATTTTATAAGTTGGCAGAGACGTTTCTTATTTTGGCTAACAGTTTTGTCAGTTTGGCTAACAATTTTTCCTACATTTTATAAGTTGGTCGAGATAATTCTGTATTTGGCCAACATTTTCATTAGTTTGACTAGCCTTTTTCCTATTTCTTATACGCTTGGTTGAGATATTTCTTATTTTGACCACGAGTTGTATAAGTTTGGTTAACATATTTTACTATACTTTATACGTCTGGTCGATATATTTCTATATTTGGCCAACATTTTAATAATTTGGCTAACATTTTTTCTTATTTGACTGTTGGAGTGGAACATAAAACCTGTACTTTTGTCAGGATGTGAAATGTGGTAATGAGCCGACACATTGAAAAACATATATTAGCATTGGAACTATGTTTCTGCGGAAAGAGGCAAAGACCCCCTTTGGCCAGGCAGAAGAATTAATGAAAGTGTAAATGTCTGCTCTGAGAAGCGATAACTTTGCTGGTCAGGCCAGCGGGTACGTGATATGTCATGTTATATGAGACACCTAAGCTTGATCCGGGGAAGCTTGTTGTGTTCACGGGTAATATTATATGATAAATATAGCTAAACACTCGTCGGTGTATGACCCGATAGATGTTAAGTAAAAGGCACACCTTCCCCAACTGGTCTCGGTGCTCACATCTCTCCTCTATGTCTATGAGAAAGGGTTAGTCGAACACTGTGATGACTTGATTATAATTGTGTATATTATATTCGAAACTGAATTGTGGTGTATAGAGGCCTCGTTAGTAGTAGTTTCGTGTTCTTTGCTGTTACTTGGTGACCCTGGGACGCCTCGGACACAGAAAAGCGAGAGAATGAACACCCTTTTAAACCTCCGACGCCCTGTTGACGAGGGGGCAGAATCACTCCCGTACATGGTGGTCATCACGAATTAGGTCCCCTGGTTCGATCGCCAACATAATACCGTTTTTTTTTTCTGTAGTATCCCGCTTAACGACGTGTCTCGGTTGTATCCATACGCATGTGACAGATACACCGCCCTCTTTGCCCGGATGTAGCCGTTTCCCACATGTTCATATACAGTGTGATAATATACGTCTATCTTGTGAGTTATCGGTTTACTTCTACCACACTAATGCATACGAGTAGAGACATGGAGCTTGAAATGGGGAAACGGTAGCCGTGAGCATAAAAGGAAAGAAAAAAATGTCTGATAGGAGGTGGTTTTAAAGCGTTGGAACAAGAATCGCTGTGATGAAGGTTGTCTTTTGCAAATTGGAAAACATACTGACTAATATAAAGTTGACAACTGTAATGAGAAATAAAAGGAGTGTTTAAGTACTACATAGAACCCGTACTTTAGTATGACTGTGAAGCGTGGTCAATGAGCAGACAAGTTGAAAAGCCTCTAATGCCAGTGGCGTTGTGGATTCTGAGACATAGTTTTTAAAAGGTTCACTAGACACCCGCATGAAACTCCCTCCAAATACTACAAGGCAACATGACAAAACATACAACGTAGCAGACACATATATACTATACCAGCTCTGTAAGGCAACATACTTTGATAATGTAGACATAACGGCCGCTTTCTAATAATACTGCACACACCTATAAGCAGTGGTAAACCCGTATACACAGATACACGATACTTTCCTAAAGTAGACTCTAGCCATGTTCGCAGTGTAGCTATATAGAGGCATGTCTGAGTTGATGTGAAATATTTTTGGTTATTTTTACACCCGGATGTAATAGGCGACAAGTCACAACACAGCTACGATGCGCTGGCAGGGGTGACCTTATCAACTTCACATACTGGTCAATCTATATACACCACCCAATAACATAGTACACCATCTGTCTTCAAACCACAAGCGTTTTCAATGTCACAAGAATAACGAACTACTGATATTTAAGATCAGAGTGGCACATGCTGATAATGTTTGTGATATCTCCTACTCATACCACCTGTTTTAACTAAATAAGGACACATACACCTAGCCCATAATCTCCAATCGGCAATTATGAGAAAAATCGAGGGTAGTGTTATTGATTTTTATTGGATGTCCCGACAATAGGTGCTAATCTTTTAATCCCCTTCCAACCTTTATATGAACATTTATTAATATCGCGAACTATTTGCAATGGCGGAGATATCAGAAATATTATTAACCTGACTTGGTCATTACGATGACGATAATCCCCTGGATTAGCCGTTATAAGAATAAGTATTGATTTTTGGCAACACCTGTTGAGGTCATATTCTGAATGTTAAGTTAGCTTATATTTTGTGACTCGTAGGTACAATGGTGAAATCTGCTGCCTGTGTTTTTCATCAGCGGTGGGACTTGTGGCCGCGACGACACCCACACCTTGATGACTGGAAATCTTACCCACGACAAAGTTCCGAGATTCGAACCTGTCACTTCCACGGTGTCTGGGGTACCCCCTAAACATACTCTGCAACCAGCACACCACCTCTACTTTTCTAAACATAACCGGGTTAATAACAACCGAGCTCGAAATCACAACTAAGTAACCAAATATTATCAATATTTCTTCTACCACTAGACCACCCCACTGGGATTCGAACCCGCTGATAGTGTTCAGAAGCGTTTATCTAGTTACTCAACCACTCACCCCACCCCTTAACAACGAATATCACAAAGTCATACCCACTAAAACCATCGGCCATCTTTACACTTTCAAAGTTTTCATTTGAAGAGCTGTAACCGGTATGCTGATAGTATTTAAGTCCCAGCCACTATAGATAATAGTAACCCCGTTATAACAAACAGTCGACCCCTTTACAATAGACATATAATGAAAATATCCTTGGTCTTCTGACGACCGACGCCGAAATTATGCGTTGAATGTGTCGATGGTATACCTCCATGCCTATATTTACCCACTTCTCCACTCGATCACCCTGGCTCTTACCAAGGAACGGGCGTAATTATCCAACCAATCCGCCCCTCGCCCACCTCTTAACAAGGATCAGAAGCAGTTATTTAGCTATTTGTACACTCATCAACCCCTTGACAACGACCTGGAGCCTTTATCTAGCAACTCCTCTGTCTCTTAGCAAGGAACCGACGATTTACTTAGCCACTTCGCCACTCGCCCATCCCTTTAAATTGTTCGGAAGCTGTTATATAGGTACATCACCACTCACCAACCCCTTAACAACGAATACCACGAAGCCACGCCCCCTTACAACCGTTACTACAGGCCATCTTTACTTTTTTAAGGTTTTCATTTGAAGAGGTGTAATCTATATGATGATAGTTTTATAAGCCACTACGACCCACTACAACTCATATACACGCCATATTTACCTTTTTACCTATTACAATTTTCATATCACACCCGGTGCGCCTCGAGGGTTCGAACCGTCTAGCCCCACCACCCACACTCGTCACTGACCGGCTTGTGGTCACTCAGAAATGACTGGCCATGTGGTTACTACAAGACACTGACTGGGTTCAAACCGCACCCAAGCGACTGTCGCCCGTGCTCGCTCCTGCGACTGCCCCGCGCGCGCCTCTGATTGTCTTTTATTTTTATTTTATTTTTTTTAATTAGTTATAATATTATACACACACACTCAGTTATCTGCCCTTAGAAAAACACGTCTTTTATTAGAATTATCAACCCTTACATATGACCTAAATACCCTACCCTACCCTACCCTACCCAACACACCCCAGCTCCGAGACCGAAAAGGATTGGGGTCAATCCTTAGAGGTCAATCCTGAAATGCTAATCAAATACCACGTAACCCACTACTAACCATGGCCAGACTGCGAGAACAGCAAATTAAAAGAGGGGTGGCCAAACAAGAACACTACGCAGGAAGCCAAAGAAGACTGATAACCCAACACAGAACTGGTGTCGTTAGCCGCTAAACGCTGCGGGATTTGCTGAGGAGGGGATCCGAACACTTATGGACTGAGTGGTTCGATGTGCAATGAGAATGATCTGTCGACTAACTAACTAACTAACTAACTAACTAACATTGTTTATGTTTATAACAATTATTTGACAATGTTTTTCCTATGTATCATGCACTATTGATAAACGAAAAATGAGTGATTCGAACGGCCGAATGTAAGACGGACCTTCATGTCCCTTTAAACATAACGTTAATTAAATTAAATCAAATCAAATCTTCAAGAATATATCCAAACAAAACAGACAACTTGAGCTTGTTGACTGCCCGGTTGTGTAACCAGGGATGGCATAGATGGATGAACGGACGGACAGACAGACAGATTAGATAGATTAGATAGATAGATAAAGTTTTTTGTTTTTTTTACCATAAATTACCAAAACAAGATTTAAAAGTTGCATTTTTGTAAGTGGCCCTTAAAAGGGCCTGAAAATAAAAAACAAAAATTAAAAAAAAACAAGACTTAAAACAAGTCTGTTCACTTCTTTTTTCTAGCACAAAACACAACTAGCTTTTTCCTGTCCGGGCGTATGCCACAGGCTCTCATAACCTTGCATCCCAGTCTTCCACGAAAGGTGTCGTTGAGACGTCTTCGCTGTCTCGCGGTGGCGACAATTCTTCTCCTATGCCGTCGAGTGCTTGGACGTCTTCTCCGGCGGGATCGTTTAGGCACGTGTCTGCGTGATCCAACGCGCTTTGATCTCCGACGTCTAACTGATCTCCGACGTCTAACTGATCTCCGACGTCTAACTGATCTCCGACGTCTAACTGATCTCCGACGTCTAACTGATCTCCGACGTCTAACTGATCTCCGACGTCTAACTGATCTCCGACGATGAGGTCTTTTCTTGGACGCGCTTCGACACCTTTCTTTTCTGCTCGCCGGCTGCGCTCCAGGCGACTTTTTATTTTCCACGCCACCTCCCCAGAAGAGAAAACTACTCCGAGGTTTTGGTCTACAAAGTTCTTTAGACTTGAGAGCGGCCATTACAGCGGGTTTTATGTCGTCATTACAGGAAATCGTCCCCTGACATAGCAAATAGTTCCGTATGTCTCGTACGGTCGCTCCATTCCTGTTTTTTAACGCAATGACTGCATTAACGACATCGCGTTTGATACTTTTCATTGGCCTAGGCGGCATGGTGCCATTTAGCGCGAACCGGATCCCAAATAGATGACAATTATGGGTCGGGCGGTCTGCTAAATAGCCTTCTCTTACTACTTTCTACCGGACCTCACAGACAGCACGTCAACTAGCAAGTCACCTAGTGTAATATGTCATTAAATAAATAACAAGGTCCGTAGTATGAACCTGCTGTAGCTATCTGAAGTGTTCCCTCACACAACCCATGCCAAGACATCCTCTCATATCGTTTTGCTATCTCCTACAGCTCCCCTCCAAGCCATCGTTATATTATCAGCTGTTTTACGTTTCGCTCTATTTCCTTTGCCTTGTGCGTGTCAGAAGTGGGACTCTCAAGTTGTACAATACCATGTTTTATCAACGCGTGTCCTTGTCCATCGCCAGCGCCTCTCTCTCTCTCTCTCTCTCTCTCTCTCTCTCTCTCTCTCTCTCTCTCTCTCTCTCTCTCTCTCATACAAACACACACATACATCTTGGTCAGCTGACATCTGTCTAGTTCTCTCCTTCAGCTCCACACTAGTCCTTCTGATCTGTGCAGGTACCAATTGAAGAATGTATTTACTATACCCGCAGTTGTTTTACGACGGCAGGCAGAGGAACTCTTCTTGAGTCAATGGCTGCGGTCTCCGACCAGTAAGATCACTGCCATAGAGGAAAGCAACGGCAAACTACCTCTTTAAAAGTGCCTAGTACATCATGATTCGCTTAAAGACTGATCATCGTAAGACAAGGACAGAGACGTTAAAATTAGCAACTTGGAACGTTAGGACGTTAAACAACGACGGAAAATTAGAGAACATAAACCAAGAAATTGAAAAGGAAAAAATTAATATTTTAGGTATGTGCGAAACGAGATGGAAGGTATGTGCGAAACGAGATGGACAGGATCAGGCTTCAAGATAGAGGAAGATTTCAAGATTATTTATTCTGGAGGTGAATATCGTCATAGGGGAGTGGCAATTATTTTGGACCGGAAAACATCAACATCTGTTCAAGGATATTGGGCCGTGTCGGACAGAGTTCTACTAGTTAAATTAAGTGGCAGACCTTTTAACATAAATATTATTCAAGTATATGCACCAACAGGAGAATCCGGTGAAGATGGTGTAGACGAATTTTAGGTACTTTTGCTTTCTTTCACCCCAAAGAAACTTTGCGAGCTATATTTAAAGTCACCAGCTATATTTAGCGCCGACGGTGATCTCCTCTGTGTTTGGGTGGAGTGCGTGTCAGTGCGTTTCAATTGCCCCACACCACAGTGTTGTTTCTTTGGGCTGTGGCAACCGTTTCTGTGTGAGTGTCTGTCTCCCTTCGATCCTCATTTGCATCGGTCCTGCAATCACTTTCCAGTTAGGGTTAGGGTTAGGAGGTAGGGTTAGGATTAGGGTTAAGGGGTAAAGTACACACACTAACCCTAACCCTAACCCTAATCCTAACCCTACCCCCTAACCCTAACCCTAACCGGAAAGTTAAAGAATAGCGCATCAACGCCGCATAAAATTGCGCACCGAGCTACGGCGCAACACACGGAAACCCCCTGGATGTTCGGCGCAACGCAGGGAACCCCTGGATGTGACGTCATACCCTGGAATTCCCTTTTGTTTGGGGTGAAAGAAAGCAAAAGTACCGAATTTTATAATGACATAGAGGCTGCCTTAAAGAAATGTAAAAATTCAGAAATAAACATCATAATAGGGGACTTCAATGCAAAAGTAAGAAATCAAGGGGATAGATACACAGTAGGAAACTATGGCTTAGGGGAGAGAAATGAAAGAGGATACAGACTCGTGGAGTGGGCAAAAGAACATGAAATGATTGTAGGAAACACCTGGTTTAAGCAACACCCTAGAAGATTATGGACATGGAGGAGTCCTGATAGCATGATTAGAAACCAGATTGGCTACATTCTCATTAGCAGAAGATTTAGAAACGCGCTAACAGTAGCACAAACAGTTCCCAGTGCTGATTGTTATAGTGACCACAGATTACTCACAGGAACATTGAGGATAAAGTTGAAGAAAGTCAAGTATACAACAGGAAACACTAAATATGATTTGTGTACATTGAGTAATGACAAGGAAATACAAAACAAATTCAACATAGAAGTACAGAACAGATTTGAAATATTGTCTGATCTAGAGATATTATTCCAGGATGTGGATGATCAATGGAAAACGTTGAAGAATTCAATCAATGTGACTGCAGAAACAACTATTCCAAAATTAAAGAAGGTGGGTCGTAAGAAATGGATGACTGAAGAAATTTTACACCTCATGGAAACAAGAAGACTCAACAAAAATAATTCTGTCAAATATGAAGAAATCCACAGACAAGTCAGAATATTATGTAAGGAGGCTAAAGAATCATGGCTTGAGGAAAAGTGCTTAGAAATTGAAAACCAACACAACAGTCAAAATACTAAATTAGTGCACACAAGAATTCAGGAACTTACTAATAAAAGAACAAGTACATCAACAGTGTGTCTAAAAACTAAAGATGGCAAAATCATAATAGAAAAAGACCAGATTCTACATGTATGGACAGATTATGTGAAACACCTTTATGATGATAACAGATACGAACAGTATGATATTAGATTTAATAATGAAGGATCGCCAATTTTGGAGATGGAGGTTCTAAATGTTCTTAAGCATATGAAAGCTGGCAAGGCCCCCGGTGCAGATAACATCACAACAGAAATGATTAAAGCTTTAGAAGAATTTGGACTAGAGCAAGTCACCAGACCGATGAACACATTATATGATACTGGAGATATACCTCCTGAATTATGTAACTCTGTATTTATTGCAATCCCAAAGAAATCAGGAACCTTGGAATGTGATCAACATAGAACAATTAGTATAATGAGTCACATCACAAAGATTTTGCTAAGAATTATCATGCAAAGAGTGAGGAAGAAGATACAACCTGAAATAGGGGAAGAACAATGTGGGTTTGTAGAAGGAAAGGGTACAGTAAATGCTGTGTATATGCTGCGAACAGTTATTGAACGTGCTATAGAAGTAAACAAGGATATACATCTTTGCTTTATTGACTATACAAAGGCTTTTGATAGAGTTAGACATGTCAACATTGTGGATATGCTTGCAGATCTACAAATTGATGGGAAAGACATTAGACTTATGAAGAACATATATTGGAAACAACAAGCTGCAATAAGGATTGATAATGAAGTGGGACAGTATCAGCCAATTAAGAGAGGTGTTAGGCAGGGATGTGTGATGTCTCCAGATCTTTTTTCCCTATACAGTGAAAATATTTTCAGAAATGTAGAGGATATAATTGGAATCAGCATTGGAGGACGAAACATCAATAACATTAGATATGCAGATGATACAGTATTGATTGCAGACAATGCGCAGGACCTGCAACAATTAGTAGATGAGGTTGTTGTACACAGTGAGCAGCTGGGGTTAGAATTAAATTGTAAAAAGACTCAGGTTATGGTCGTCACTAGGAAGGAAGAAGTGCCACAATGTAATATACAAGTAAATGGAAATATTCTTCAACAAGTGAATCGGTACAATTATCTTGGAACAGTCATAACATCTGATGGGAGATGCCTTGAAGAGATTAGAACAATAATCGCCATGGCGAAAGTAGCCTTTAGCAAGATGAAAAACATTCTGACCAATAAAAAGATGTCAATTGAAACGAGAAAAAGAGTGTTGAGGGGATACATAGAGCCTGTTCTTTTGTATGGATGTGAAACTTGGACAATGGGCAGTCAAGCTGAAAAACATCTGATGGCTGCAGAAATGTGGTTTCTGAGGAAAATGCAAAGAATACCACGAACAGACAGAAAAACCAATGACCAAGTACTACAGGAGACAAATGAACATCGTAAATTGATTAGAGAAATTAGACGTAGACAGTCAAATTTTTTTGGACATGTTATGAGAAGAAATGGATTGAAGAACTTGGTGACAACTGGCAAGATCGAAGGGAACAGACCAAGAGGAAGACCGAGAGGAAAATACCTGGATGGCTTGGCCACATGGCATAGACGAGACAGGAACACTGAGCTGATCCACGACCCTGGTGATCGAGTGAAATGGCGAGTCATGACCGCCCACGCTTTCCGGCATGGCACATGATTGATTGATTGATTGAGTTGTTTTAGTAGTTCTCCCCGTTTCTTATCCATACAGTAAAACATATTTAATGTTATAGTGACATGTTCTAAGTGTGTTAATATGTTTGATTCCACAAATGTCCTTGTGCTATGAAATGATACTTACTTTTTATATTCTTATTTAAATACTTTTAATACTGCCACCTGTCTCTCCCCCTCCCCCCCCCCCCCAGTCTTCGTCTACATTACTGCCGAAATATGTATAACCTACCTAAATAACAGTTCCTTATTTTACTGTTCGTTCACCTGGACGCCTCTTCTCCTCCTCCCCCACCTACCACTCAATGTTGTCTCATGTTGCCATGGTAATCCGTTCGCTGGTGGCGTTATTGACCTTTTGTCCGCTGAGCTGACCCTCGCTTTCCCGTCAAAGCCACATTTCTGGTCCAGCCGCATTGTTATAATTACACACGAGGTATCCAACAACTTGGGTCCAGCCGACAACAAGGATACAGATGAGTAACTTATCTATATATATAAAAGGCGATGTATGTATGTATGTATGTATGTATGTATGTATGTATGTATGTATGTATGTATGTATGTATGTATGTATGTATGTATGTATGTATGTATGTATGTATGTATGTATGTATGTATGTATGTATGTATGTATGTATGTATGTATGTATGTATGTATGTATGTATGTATGTATGTATGTATGTATGTATGTATGTATGTATGTATGTATGTATGTATGTATGTATGTATGTATGTATGTATGTATGTATGTATGTATGTATGTATGTATGTATGTATGTATGTATGTATGTATGTATGTATGTATGTATGTATGTATGTATGTATGTATGTATGTATGTATGTATGTATGTATGTATGTATGTATGTATGTATGTATGTATGTATGTATGTATGTATGTATGTATGTATGTATGTATGTATGTATGTATGTATGTATGTATGTATGTATGTATGTATGTATGTATGTATGTATGTATGTATGTATGTATGTATGTATGTATGTATGTATGTATGTATGTATGTATGTATGTATGTATGTATGTATGTATGTATGTATGTATGTATGTATGTATGTATGTATGTATGTATGTATGTATGTATGTATGTATGTATGTATGTATGTATGTATGTATGTATGTATGTATGTATGTATGTATGTATGTATGTATGTATGTATGTATGTATGTATGTATGTATGTATGTATGTATGTATGTATGTATGTATGTATGTATGTATGTATGTATGTATGTATGTATGTATGTATGTATGTATGTATGTATGTATGTATGTATGTATGTATGTATGTATGTATGTATGTATGTATGTATGTATGTATGTATGTATGTATGTATGTATGTATGTATGTATGTATGTATGTATGTATGTATGTATGTATGTATGTATGTATGTATGTATGTATGTATGTATGTATGTATGTATGTATGTATGTATGTATGTATGTATGTATGTATGTATGTATGTATGTATGTATGTATGTATGTATGTATGTATGTATGTATGTATGTATGTATGTAGGTAGGTAGGTAGGTAGGTAGGTAGGTAGGTAGGTAGGTAGGTAGGTAGGTAGGTAGGTAGGTAGGTAGGTAGGTAGGTAGGTAGGTAGGTAGGTAGGTAGGTAGGTAGGTAGGTAGGTAGGTAGGTAGGTAGGTAGGTAGGTAGGTAGGTAGGTAGGTAGGTAGGTAGGTAGGTAGGTAGGTAGGTAGGTAGGTAGGTAGGTAGGTAGGTAGGTAGGTAGGTAGGTAGGTAGGTAGGTAGGTAGGTAGGTAGGTAGGTAGGTAGGTAGGTAGGTAGGTAGGTAGGTAGGTAGGTAGGTAGGTAGGTAGGTAGGTAGGTAGGTAGGTAGGTAGGTAGGTAGGTAGGTAGGTAGGTAGGTAGGTAGGTAGGTAGGTAGGTAGGTAGGTAGGTAGGTAGGTAGGTAGGTAGGTAGGTAGGTAGGTAGGTAGGTAGGTAGGTAGGTAGGTAGGTAGGTAGGTAGGTAGGTAGGTAGGTAGGTAGGTAGGTAGGTAGGTAGGTAGGTAGGTAGGTAGGTAGGTAGGTAGGTAGGTAGGTAGGTAGGTAGGTAGGTAGGTAGGTAGGTAGGTAGGTAGGTAGGTAGGTAGGTAGGTAGGTAGGTAGGTAGGTAGGTAGGTAGGTAGGTAGGTAGGTAGGTAGGTAGGTAGGTAGGTAGGTAGGTAGGTAGGTAGGTAGGTAGGTAGGTAGGTAGGTAGGTAGGTAGGTAGGTAGGTAGGTAGGTAGGTAGGTAGGTAGGTAGGTAGGTAGGTAGGTAGGTAGGTAGGTAGGTAGGTAGGTAGGTAGGTAGGTAGGTAGGTAGGTAGGTAGGTAGGTAGGTAGGTAGGTAGGTAGGTAGGTAGGTAGGTAGGTAGGTAGGTAGGTAGGTAGGTAGGTAGGTAGGTAGGTAGGTAGGTAGGTAGGTAGGTAGGTAGGTAGGTAGGTAGGTAGGTAGGTAGGTAGGTAGGTAGGTAGGTAGGTAGGTAGGTAGGTAGGTAGGTAGGTAGGTAGGTAGGTAGGTAGGTAGGTAGGTAGGTAGGTAGGTAGGTAGGTAGGTAGGTAGGTAGGTAGGTAGGTAGGTAGGTAGGTAGGTAGGTAGGTAGGTAGGTAGGTAGGTAGGTAGGTAGGTAGGTAGGTAGGTAGGTAGGTAGGTAGGTAGGTAGGTAGGTAGGTAGGTAGGTAGGTAGGTAGGTAGGTAGGTAGGTAGGTAGGTAGGTATGTATGTATGTATGTAAATCCTGCCAAATATGAAGAAATTCACAGAAAAGTCAGAACCTTATGTAAGGAGGCTAAAGAAACATGGCTTGAGAAAAATTGCAGAGAAATTGAAAAACAACACAACAGTAAAAATGCGAAACTAATGCACAAAAGAATTCAGGAGATTACTAATCAAAGAACACGTACATCAGCAGGCTGCCTAAAGACAAAAGATGGAAGAGTCGTAATAGAAAAAGATCAGATTTTACATGTATGGTCAGATTACGTGAAAAACCTTTATGACGATAACAGAGACGAACAATATATTGTTCAAAATAACAATGAAGGGCCAGCAATTTTGAAGACGGAGGTTCAGAATGCTCTTAATCATATGAAATCTGGCAAGACCCCCGGTCCAGACAGCGTCACAACAGAAATGATTAATGCTTTAGAAGAATATGGAATAGATAAAGTTACCAGTCTGCTTAATACAATATATGATACTGGAAATATACCTCATGAGTTATGTAATTCTGTATTTATTGCAATCCCAAAGAAATCAGGAGCCTTGGAATGTGATCAACATCGAACAATTAGTATAATGAGTCACATCACGAAGATTTTGCTAAGAATTATCATGCAAAGAGTTAGGAGGAAAATACAACCTGAAATAGGAGAAGAACAATGTGGGTTTGTAGTAGGCAAGGGTACAGTAAATGCTGTGTATATACTGAGAACCGTAATCGAACGTTCTATAGAAGTAAACAAAGATCTACACCTTTGCTTTATTGACTACACAAAGGCTTTTGATAAAGTGAGACATGTCAACATGATAAGGATGCTTGAAGATCTACAAATTGATGGGAAAGACCTTAGACTTGTAAAAAACATATATTGGAAA